>BFEA01000062.1:1306561-1341577 GCA_003427395.1 Chara braunii
AAAAAACAAAAAAAAAGAAACAAGTGCGCGCAAGACGCGGGAGAGAGATTAGAGAGTGAGAGAGAGGGAGAGAGAGAGAGCCCCCAATCTAACTAACTATGTGCCCCCCCCTCCCCGCCCCACGATCAAGTGCAGCATCTGATCCGTGGTCCATCGAGACGGATCACAAAAAAAAAAAAAAAAATGCATCCACGCCAGACGCTCGAGAAAGACTAGAGAGAGGGGGGGAGAGAGGGGGACAGAGAGACCCGATCTAACTAGCTACGCGTGCCCCCTCCCCCCCACACGATCAAGTGTAGTATCTGCTCTGTCCAGTTTCATATCTGATCCGTTGTCCATCAAGATGTTTTCATGTTAGAAAAGGAAAAAATAAAAGCACGCGCGCGCTCAAGCGATCGAGAGAGAGAGAGAGGGGGGGAGAGAGAGAGAGAGAGAGAGGTCCATCGAGATGGTTTAAACGCGTGCGCGAAAGATGCGGGAGAGAGAGAGAGAGAGAGAGACACAGAGAGAGAGAGAGAGAGAGAGAGAGAGAGAGAGAGAGAGAGAGAGAGAGAGAGAGAGAGAGCCCAATTAACTAACTACATGCGGCCCCCGCCCACCCCCGGCTGATCGAGTGTAGTATCTGCTCCGATCAGTTTCATATAAAAAAAGCATGTCAACGCATGCGCGCAAGACGCGGGAGAGAGAGAGAGAGAGAGAGAGAGAGAGAGAGAGAGAGAGAGAGAGAGAGAGAGAGAGAGATCCCAATCTGACTACGTTCCCCCCCTCCCCCCCGTACACACACACTATCCAGTGTAGTATCTGCTCTGATCAGTTTCATAACTGATCCGTGGTCCATCGATACCTTTTTTTTTAAAAAAGAGCATGCACACGTGTGCGAGAGAGAGAGAGAGAGAGAGAGAGAGAGAGAGAGAGAGAGAGAGAGACCCCAATATAACTAACTGCGCGCCCCCCCCCTCCCCCCCTCCCCCCCACGATCGCAGAATCGCGTATCTCCCGACATCTGAGAAATAATATTTTTGGATAGCGGGAGACAGGTATGCAAAGTGTGACACACACACAACAGGTGAGTTCAAATCCGAACAACCACCAACTCAGCAAACCACAACTGAAATGATTGCAAACTGTGATCAGGTGTTTGACAGGACAAAAAAGCAAAAAAAAAGAAAAGAAAATATTTATCCAAGGCTTACAAAGCAGCAGCAGCATTCCATCGGCAGTGTCAACAACAACGCACAGGTGAGCCTAAAAACCACCCTGACCCCACCCAAACCCACACCCGACCAACAAACCCCTACCCACCCTCATTTGCACCCTTTTCCTTCATTTTCTTGCGGGCGAAGCTGCAACAGGTACCCTTGTGGGACATAAGATTTGCTATTTCTTCCAAATTACAAAAACTGACAAAGACGAAGTGACCTAGCTCGGTTGGTACACCCATGAACTGCTGAAATACAGATCTATTGTGTTTCATATTGCTAACTCTCTCATTGTTAGGCATGCCTCTCTCAAGTGCGCTGTGTTGCTTGCATAAAGGACACGTTCCTATGATTTTGGATCTACTCATGTAGGCATTGCTTGCACAAAGGTAATGTTTCTATTCTGCTTGCTGATTATGGATGCAACACTTCTTCCTTGGTAGATTGATTCATCTTAAGCATGCTTCATCATCTACAAGAGAGGTGAAGTTGCTGCAATTTTGGACCTACTCATGTGGGTGGGTCAGGGGATGTTGCGGTGAACATTCACAACACACCACTCCATGTACAAACAGGTCGCATGCACTTCACACTTGTCTTCTTGCTGTGCAGTCTCTACCTGAGTGTCCCTTCCGTCGCATTTCACACACAAGTCATTCTCCATTCTCATATATGCCTCCTTTATCACTCCAATCTTGTCCCACGGTGGTACCCATACACTGTTTCCTCCCGTTTGGATATCATCTCGCCCGCTCTGTTGTTTCATTCTCCTTTGCTGCTGTTGCAGCTATTTCCTTTCACAACGTTTCTTAGTTCCTGCAGTGTAACAAGAATTGTTTGATTCTGCTCTCCCTATGAACCTGACGTTGGTCTCTCCTCCTTCTCCTTTTGGGGGATCTCTTCTCTCTCGTCCTTTGAACTTCCCCTGCTGTTGTTGTCACTGAAGTATGCCGGCCCTTCAGTGACTGCAACATACATCTTGCTTTGATAACGTTGGTTCCTCCTCCCGTGCACAAGAGTGAACCCGCCACTGTCCTTGATTGGCCTTCTGGTCACCGTTGTCCCTTCAGCGGACCGCAGTACAGAGTCTAATTTTAAGTTGTCGCTGCCATCTTGCAATAAGTCTTCAACTCCTTGCATTGGGGATCCAGGTGGCTCACGATCCTCTTGGGAAGAACCCTCATAAAAGCGTACATAATTTGGCCTTCCCCAATCTCCAGTTCCGGCGTCTGCAAGATCTTATCAAATCTCGGATCTGATCCTGCACGCTGCCACAGTAAATTTCTGTGGACAACTCAGCATATCGGGCCCGTGCTTGATCTTGACGGGTAACTGCCGTGTACCGCTCTCTCAACTTTTGGGAAAATTCCAGCCATGCAGTACGCTTGGCGTACTCAGAAATATCTCCATGTGCCTGCAACACTTCGTTGTCCGTCCACTCTCTCGCTGCATCCAACATTGCGGGAAACGCAAAATGGATTTTGTCGCTGTCCCTTGTAAGCTCATAATAATCTAGCTGCCCGTTGATGGCACACAGCTAGGGATCCACATCCTCATCACATCCGCCTCTAAATTTGCCTCTAAATTTTGGCGGCGCGTCCCGCTTGGGTTTTGATATCTGCCCCCCCCTCAATTTCCGCTTTTGCAGTCTTCTTGGGAGAATAACTTCGAAGAGGGCAGTGTGCTTGGACTTGCTTGACCTTGCAGCTTGGCCACAATAGAGAGTGTCCAGCTTGCCGTTGATGGAGGTCATCTCCTTCTTCAATGTGACCAGCTCATCATCCACATGAGCAGATTGCAATGTGGAGAGGGCTGCCTATCTATCTCCCACATTGGCTATGTGCTCTTCCACAATCCACTTGGAGTCGGCTATGTCTTTCTTCTTTATTTCCTCTTCCTCCTCACTTGCCCTATCTTCTAATTGTGCTCACTTTGCCTCCAGCGCTGCAAGCTCTTGCTTTGCACTTGATGGCATAACTGGTTTCTTCTTTGTGACCCTCTTCTTCTTTTCATGGGTGGACAACCACTGATGTATGTGGGCCTTCTTTCTCGTCTGTGAGCTTGTGAACATGAACGCCCTCCGCCTCTTTTCCAACTACCTTTCTTCCACTATTCTCTTCTTTTTCGCCACTGTTATTATCCTTGCGGTAAACCATCCTAAACAAGGTACAACATGAAATAGGTAGTTGCCCACTGGTGGAAGATAATTGCTGACGTGGCAGTGGTTGACGTGGCAGTGGTTGACGTGGCAATGGTTGACATGTCAAAGATGCTGATGAGGCAGCTTGGAGTACCCAATCACTTGGCCGGCGTCCAGATTGTTGCCAGCTCCGATACCAGTGTTAGGAATTTGCCAAACTTCAACTTCTTTCAATTCGCAGCACTCAAACAAACTGAACTGAAGACCAATCTTGAAGATGGCAATTGGGGAAAAGCTTTACACAAAGCCACCATTGAACAATCACACCAGCACACTTGATGAAAATTAAAATAAGGTGATGTCCTCTTGAGGGGCAAGCGGCACTGAGCAGTCTGCAACAAACGACACTCAAAACCGGGCAGTATAGAGCCAAAACTCGTTGGCTATGGCTGCACCCAAACCCTCTCCTTCAGCTGCCAGGATTGGCGCTCCTGCTCCTTCTCTTCACTCCACCAAAATCACGAACTGAAAATGAATGAACTGTACTCCTAGCTCCTCACTTGTTGCTCTGTCAATCTAGCCTGGGCCTACATGGCCTAGAGAATTTTAGAGGTCTAGGTCCTATAGGGTCCTATGTGTCCAAGATCGGCTAACAATATGCTTATACTTGGAGGTCCCAGGTTCAAATCTGACTGGCTGCAATTGAAAAACAAAAATAAAGTTTAATAAACACAACTTGTCTTTTGCTTCGCATTTGTTCCACGTCTCGTGTTCAAATCCCCCTGAGCCCAACACTTTTGTCTTTTCATGTTTCTCGTTCTTTTTTTATCATGTTGTTATTTGTGCCTATTTTTCTACGTTGAAAGAGAGCAGGCATGACATTGGGAGAGAGAGTTGATTTTGTCAAATTGTTTGAAAGGTGGAATTTAGCTCTATCCTCTTTCATTTACTATTTCAGAATTTATGTATTCTGGTTTTGAACATGTGAGATTCATTTTTTAGTAGATTAGGGTAATTAGGGTTTGTTCAACTTTGTTGTATTCTTGGATTTTTTTTTTTTTTTTTTTTTTTTTTTGGATTTTTTCATTGCCTACACGGGCGTGGCTCAGCCTGAGGCTGAGGCTGAGGATTAAGGGCTTTTGGCCCCTGCTATGTGAGGCTGAGGCTGAGGATTAAGGGTTTTTGGCCCCTGCTATGTGGAAAAAATTTCAAAAAAATGAAAAGAAAGATTCAGCATTGGAATTTTAGTCCCACAGAAGTTCCGATAGCCAAATGACAGGTGCAGTCCCAACCTTCCGAACTCAGACAATTGTCAGCTCAAATTTTCAGTCGTCAGACCGCCTGCCTTCCTTATTGGCTCGAATCTTTGGCTTCCGTCTTCCCCGGAACATAATACACACCTATAATTAGCTAGGATGGTCCCCAGGCGGCCCGGCTTGGGGAAGGTCGCCCGGGTACCCTCCCGGGTGGCCCGGGCCGGGCAGGGTCCCGGGCAGCCCCAGTGCATAATATTAGAACAAATAAAAAAATCAAAAATATGGGGAAAAACAAAATGTTGTGTAAAATTGCAGTACAAGCAACTTTTGACTGAGGGTCCCCTCGAAATTCCTTACTAATTATAGGATAAAAATAAATGAGAAGAAATGAGGTAAGATATACACTTTTGAACACCTCTAATCACTGTTTTAGAGTAACTTTATAAGTTTATACCCCCCAAACACCCCAGGGTGACCCACCACCGAAATGGAAGGTAAGGCTGGATTCCGATTGCTCAGGCCGAGTGCAGTCGTGGTCTGAAGAGTTTCTTTTTTGGGGGGATCCTTCCCTCTTTTTTGACCTGCCTGGTTTTGCCGGGCGATTCCCCCCGGCCCAGCTGTCCGAGGCATGCCTGGCCGGGCGATGGCCCAGCCTAGATAATTAGTGTACAGTACTGCATACAACCTGTGTTTTCAGTCCAGTACAGCTGTAATGAGGGTGCGTTGTGTTCAGGGGAAGACGGTAGGTCACATTGATGGTAGCTGGAGGTTTGGAGTCTGCTGATTCAGCATAGGAATTGAAGGACTTCGAATCCCCTCAGCTGAAAGGGCGTTGTTAGACACTCCTTGGGGACGCGATTCCAAGGATTTCATCTTCGTTCCACCTGTCCTCAGAGATGAAATCGGAAATGAAAATGTGAAAACACTCCGAGGACAAATCCTTTGGCTCCGAGGATTTCCCAGCCAAATCGTCCCAGGCTCCAAGGGACCTCACGAGGAGAGGGCATGCACGTAGAGAGACATTACAACCGAGAATCCAGATCGTGGCGGCACCCTATTGGCTGAAAGCACGAAACACAACTTTTTTTCGTTTTTCTTTTTCCTTTTGTTTTCTGACATTGTTCCGAGGATGAGTCCTAAAGCCAACGCTCCGAGGATGAGTCCTAAAGCCAACACTCCGAGGATGAGTCCTAAAGCCAACGCTCCGAGGATGAGTCTAGCGAAGACGACAAAAACTGAGGATTCATCCTCGGAGCCCGAGGATGCCCTGAGGAGTGTCTAACGACGCCCAACGATTAACCGAAGAAAAAAAAAGGCATGGGTTGAAGGATATGTAGTAGTATGTAGAAACTGCTGTTACTCTAGGCGTTTCAAAATCGTATCAGCATTCAGGGACTTATCTGGCCCCCCCCATTCCGAGGGATGGCAGCGACTGCTTTTTTACTCAGACTACACAGACTGGGTAGCTGCATGTCACGCCCTGTTGAAGTAGTATCAGAGCTTAATGGGACATCTGGCACCCCCCCGGGGGTGAAGAGATACGGGAAACAAGGGCCACATCACTATGATACACATACACCTGCTCAGTAAATCCCCTGGAGACAGGGCAATCAATGCTGGCAGGTCTCACAATCACTGTTCTCAGACATTCTCAGGTTCTGTCTAAGGGACGCTGGACCCGCTTTCCAGCAGGTGATGCTCCCCACCAATAGATGGAGCCTCCCCCTAGGTGTTAGTGGTGACTGCTCCTATCAGCAGCACTAACACCGACAGGGCTGTTTGTTTAAAAAAAAATAAAAATAAAAATAAAATAGAGGAGGTACAGCTACTGGTGAAAAGGTCAGTCTTTGCGGAGTCCGGCTTCTACAACAACCTGGGCTTTAAAAGAAGAAAAAAAGAAGAAAAAAAAAAAGGGCAGCCTTTGCATTAGTCATCCCCCCCACCGGCGCCCCCACCGGACTCCCTGACCACCGCCGATTAGGGGCGGGGGGCAACATGCATCCCCTTGATTGCGAGAGGCTTAGCTATGCGTGCAGGGGTCCCCTGTATAGGCTTAGTAGTGGTAGGTAGGTACTGAAAGGTGAAATTGAGAAAAGAAAATAAAACAATAAAATTGGATATGTAGTATCTACTCAGAAATCCCGCAATTACCAGAAAAAGAATTCTCGGCCTTTTGGCTAAGATCAAGTGTAGTATCTGTTCTGATCGTGGTCCATCGGAAAAAAATCAGAAAAAAAAAAAAAAAAAAAAAAAAAATCAGCGATACATGATCCCAATCCGCAACCTGTACACAGCCGTCCATGGCCGCTTGCATCTGTGCCAGCCTTTGTTCAGAGTGACACTAGGGGCCTCGCTGCACTACTCTCGCATGCACGAAAGACAAAAATCATGGCGGTGCATCTTTCCATATTCTAGCGGAAGATTCACTCTCGTTTTGAACATTTCGAGAGTCGTGCAGCGAGGCCCTAGGTCTGGCCGCACCACTCGCCAAATGCCAACATTCTGAATGCATCTGAACCTTGCAGCTGTCCCGATGCATTGAAAATGTATGTTGGCATTTTACGAGTGATGCCGCGAGTTCCACTGTCAGAGAAAAGTTTTAGCAGGTGAAGACAAACAGACTCTCCCACATTCTGTTAGAGACATGATGATAGTATATGGGCACTACGCACCAATTGTCCAAATTGAGAGTGAATATTCGCCTAGAATATGGAAAGATACCACGCCGTAATTTTTGTCTTTTGTGCCTGTGGTGACTAGTGCAGCGAGGCCCTATAACAATCATCTTTCGTGACGGATGACCAATGAAGCTTTCCTGCCAATGGCTAGCAAAACAACCAATGCAGCTCTATCACCGATCACCAGCAAATCCATACCCCTTCCCTCTCCCCCCCCCCCCCCCACCTTTCCCCCCCCCCCCCCCCCCCCCCCCCCCCCCCCCCCCCCCCCCCCCACCTTTCCCCCTTCGTCCCGTCTCACCCCAGGTATAATAAACTGCCTCTGCAGAAGGTTGGGCACCAGGGTCTCGGACAATCCCCTAAAGAAAAAAAAACTTCAGCTTTTCCTTTCTATGCCACTGAAAAGGCACAGATTCCTGCTATCCATTGGTGGCCCTGAAGGGGACCTTGGTATTACTTCTGTTTATTCATTGTTCATTGTTTTCTGCTTGCTGGGGCATTAGTAACCGGACTGGTGCCCTCCCTGAATATAAAGGAGGTTCTTGGCTCAAAAAAAAAAAGAAAAAAAAGAAAGGCACAGCGGAGGTGAGGCCCCGCCCACCTGTTTCTCAGCAGCTATGTGGGCTTACCATTCAGTCACCTGGGACCAAGTCCCACTTGCATCGGTTTAGTCCTCAGTTCGGGACCCTGTGTTTTGTGCGACACGTTTCCTGACCGCTGATTGACATTGATCGTAGGGCGCATGGTCGGTTATGTTTTTCTTCAAACGGAATGGATTGAATGTTGCTATGTAGCGGTTTCCCATTGGCTGTTATAGTCGGAATGAGCTCTTTCACTCGCAGGGAACGGTCCTCGTCCGTAGCCTGACCCCTGTCGGGCTAGACGTGGGGACCGTCCATCGTCTTGTATTTCCACAGAAACTAAAAGTTTTTCCCGACAATGCCGCTGCCATACCCTTGGTTACCAGACTGACCGGCCTTTCATCATTACTGTCATTCAGCACGTTCAAATCCTGTTATTTTTCGCGATTTAACCCGCTGTTTGTCAACCAGCCGCACATTGCCACACGAAGTCACACAGTGTCGAGCAGTACTGGCTACGGGAACTAAACCGCTGCAAGTGGGACTTGGTCCCTGGGCTGGTTTAAGTGGAACCTTTCAGTCCATCTAGGTGGCGTTCTGTCGCTTACCCTGAGGGCATATTCACACTAGTACTGTTTCAACTTATCCCTGGCCGTAATTGCGGCCAGATACATATAGCACGGGTCACAAATGCAGTCAGATACATGCAGGAAAGTCCTCAAGTGAGTATGCTCTTAGTTACCCTTGTACTTTTGCGAAGGTGGGGCCGTCAACCGTTTTGCCCGATCTGCACTTGACCTAAAAACACGCATAAAAATACGGATATCCTAGCCCAAAGCCAAAAAGCTATGCACATGCTGAATTAGTGGGATTCTTCCAAAAAAAAAAAAAAAAAAAAAAAAAAGTGTGAACCTTCCCAGCTCCTAACCACTGGACTGGAGGCTTTTGAAGGGAAAAAAAAGAAGAAAAATCCTGAAGCTTCACCAAAACATGTTCATGCTAGTCTACTGCGATCATGGCCCTAGGGGAGCCGGTGCCAAGTGGGGCATGTGGCCCTGTGGACTCAGACCCTGAACTCCAGCATGAGTGGGGTGGGTTGCTTTTCTGCAATGTGGGGAAGGGGGGGAAGGTTAGTGGAATGGGGGGATGACCCCTTGGAAGGTTGCCCTGATGTCAATTTGGCCCCCCTCACATGTACCTGGGTGTCAGGGGGCAGAACCTTGTCTCCAGGGGCCGGGTCCCACTGGCTTGGAGTCTCCTTTTGTTTTTTTTGCTTTTTTTTTTTGTAAGCACTTCCTCTGGGTAGGCTAGCAGTGGTGATAAGAGCAGCCCCTGCTAGCCTCCTGGAGGTGCCTCTGATCAATTGGTGGGGAGCAGCCCCTACTAGCCTCCTGGAGGTGCCTCCGATCTATTGGCAGGGAGCAGCACCTGCTGGAAATAGGGTCCACCGTCCCTACCACACCAATCTCACATCTTGGCTTCGACCCGACAAACTGGACCTGGACCCTGCCCTTGGGCAGGGGAAAGCAGGGTTGGCGACAACTGCATACACTGTCAGTCAAGTCGGCTTATCGGCTACTGCGCCCCAAAACAAACCTGAGAGATGTGGTTGTGAGCAGGTGGATGAGGCACCTGAACGTGGGGAAGGAGGCCCTCTATTCCGTAAAGTGGTTTCAACTGAGCAAAGCCTCTCCAGCGAAAGTGGCATCACTGCAATGGCAAGTAGAGCACCGCTGCCTACCTACAAATGACTGGCTGATAGATAGGATGACCCTGGAGCAGCGAGGGCTTGCCCTGTGATGGTGCAAGCTCTTCTCAGCCACCTTCCCGTCCCGATGTCGGCCAGAGACAATCGAGCATATCTTCTTACAATGCCCAGGATCGGTCTGGCTATGGAGGTGGTGGACAGGGTGTGGAGACAGATGGGCACCACGAAACCTTGGCCGTGGGACTGGAAGGCATTGCTGTGTGAAGCGTGGCACCCGGAGCAAACCACCACCTTTGAAGACAATATGTTCAAACTGGGGAGGCGGGCAGTGCTCTGGGCTCTATGGAGGAGGCGCTGCATGTTTGAGATGGAGGGAGTGCGACTAGATGGATCAATCCTGGTAGAGGAAATTAGACTACAAGTGCAAGCCGAAATTACTATTCAATGGGAGAGGGTGAAGGAAAAACTTACGTCCCTACACGTCAAAGCAGAAATCAACAATTCCGCAATGACTGGCTGGGGGGTGCCCTGGGGAATCCTATTGCAAAAGTTTAATGGGAGGGAGGGGAGGGAAGGGAGGAGGAGGGGGAAATAGTGGGGCATGTGGAAAGAAACTACCATCTTAGTTTTCAGGATTGGATCAAAGTGAACCCATGCGTGTCGTTGCGCCCTGCCTCAGACTTTCCGGACCCCTTCCCACCACAGGCCCTGGCCATGGTGGACGAACAATGGTACGGGGGAGGGAGCCCCTAGACAGGATCAAATAGCTGTTTGGAAATCATTCAGGAACAGTTAGGACCCAGGTTCCAGCAGACAGCCTCAGAACGTACGACCAGCAGTTACCATAAGGGATTGGTGGTAAAAACGACTGGGGCAGAGTGGGTAGGGGCCGGTGGGGGGAAGGGAGGAACTAGTTTGTAGTAGTAGGTATCTGGCACCTGGTACAGGGCGAAGAGGTTCTCTTCCCTTTCCAATATCCTGCTCAGTCAATCCTCTGGATTCCAGAGTAGTCAATGTTGGCAGGCGTTTCTCAGACTTTTTTTTCTGTTGTCCTCCAAATCCATTCTGTATATGGGATGCTGGACCCGGTTTCCAGCAGGTGATGTTCCCCACCAATAGATGGAGCCTCTCCCCAGGTGCTAGCGGTGTCTTCTCTTACCAGCGCCACTAGCACAGGAGGGGACGTTTTCAACAACAAAAAAAGGGTCCACCGTCCCTTACAGAATGTGGAACTCTCCGTGAATGTAATCTTTCATTTGGGAAAACTAGGGCACAGTCACGTTTCAGTTTGAAAAAGCGCTTCAGTCACGATTTTGCGAATGTTGTGTCAAAGCGAGGAAAATCGTGAACGTATACAAGGTAGCGGTAGGGTCTGTTGGGGATGCGTTGTACTCGAGGGATGCCTGAAGTGGGTTTTTTTTTGCCCCCCCATCTCATGGATGTATGTTGTTGGGCTGAGGACTCTTCATTTCTGGCCGTTGATCATTCATATGTACGTTCACTGTTCAGCCACCATTCAGCCGCGATTCAGCCTCAGCCCGGGGCGAGGTCCCACAAGTGAAGAGGATCAGATCAAGCACCTGAATGTGGATATGTTCTGTGCAGAGATGCAGAAAAGTAGACGAATCATGATTTTCTGCCCCTTTCCACAAACACATCCAGATTCGGCCGTTAAATCCAATCCTCTTTGCCGATGGGACCTTGCCCCAGTTTTTTGTGAATCTGTTCTACCATTCCACGTACAGATCCCCTTCTGGGCGTTTGAAA
This sequence comes from Chara braunii, assembly GCA_003427395.1. Taxonomy (NCBI): domain Eukaryota; kingdom Viridiplantae; phylum Streptophyta; class Charophyceae; order Charales; family Characeae; genus Chara; species Chara braunii. Next base: position 1,317,891 of record BFEA01000062.1, read on the forward strand.
TTAGGTTGCCTTTTCTTTACCCCAAGGGTCAAGGGCAAGGCAATCTTATATTTGTGATGCTGGGCCCAGTTCCCCCCAGCAGGTGCTGCTCCCCACGGATGGATTGGAGCCATCCGACAAGCTGCTAGACAGCCATGTGAGGCGGGCTCCTGTCCCAAATGCCTATTGGTTCCCTAGATTCCCTACTTTTTTTCTTTCTTTTTTTTAATCTGGTAATGTTTCTTCAAAAAAATATCAAACAGGGGGAACACCAACCAACCCGGATCTCTCCCTAGCTAGACTAGCGAGAGGATCAGATAGATGAGTACTGGCAAGAGGATGAGATAGATGAGAGAAGAATGTAGCTTACGTTTAAAAAAGAAAAAAAAAAATCAAACAAGGTTGCCTAGGGAGGGAGTGTATGTCTTTTTTTTTTTTTTGAAACAAAGGTCTGGGAAACTATCGGGGGTGCTATAAGCATCCCCCAGCAGTAACCCCCCCTTGGCTCCTGTCTATTGGTGGGGAGCAGCACTTGCTGGAAACCGGGTCCAGCGTCCCATCACATAACTTGCAAGCAAACAGCATTCAGAATTTAAACAATTGTGTAGTTCGCAACATTGATTGCCCTGTCAGCAGGGGATTAAACCACCAGTACCTTTCTCAGCTTTCGATGCCGAGCCTAAAACCGTCGGTGCGCACCAAAAAAACATGAACCGGTGCGAGCCTCATTTTGGCCGGCGCCACCAGCCATTTCAGTTTGGTAGTACCGAGCCCCGCATGCTCCGGAATATAGCGGCTCGTATTTTATTTTCAAGCGGGGAAAGGGGTACTGGTGGTTTAACTGCCAGTGCCGCAAGAAGGGTGCCATTAATGGAGGAGAACCTGGGGCCTGGTCCCATTAGCAAAGAGGATTTTTTTTTTTTTTTTTTTTTTTTTAAACAGAACCTCTTGGCTCTGGCTCCTACCATTCTGGGGAGCAACAGTCCGGTTCCTTTCCCCCGGCAAGTCAATAAGGAATACATAAGAGACTCGCACACGCTCCCCCCCATTATGGCTGGGAGGCCCGAGTAGACGACATTGATTTATTCCACGAGGAAGGATGTACCACCTCTCACCCCTGCCTAAGTTACCCTGAGATAATTCTGGTTAACAACCCGTCTGATCCCAATTGTGCTCCTCTCAGCTGTGAAACCGTCGGGTAGGTGTGTTGTACGAGAGCGTTCTGGGACGCCTATGATCCTATCTAAAATCCTATTTGCTCTACTTCCGTGTAAACCCTAAACCCTAAACCCTAAACCCTTGGTTGCAAGACGACCTTGATTTACCAATTTCCTAGTCTAAAAGGGAAGACTTGTGTGATTCTTGAGCCCTAAACCCTGAACCCTGTCTGATGGGTAATCTCTGTGAACTAATAAATCCTATCTTGCCCGACTTCGTAGTTCTCTTAATCCGTCGTTCATATTATACCAAGCCTAGGTTAACTGCTTGTGATGGTGGCGGAACAAGTGTCATCAGGCCTTTTGTCTCTTCGTAATGGACTCTCTGTAGGGACCCTGTATTTCTCCAAGCTAGTCGTGGTGTAATGCCTTTCCATCTTTTCTATTGTGCGGGGTTCCGTCTTCTTTTTCAGAGTCTTCCTAGAAACTAGCTGGGATGTTTGTCGGCGTCTCTCTTGAATCCTCTCTGCAAGTACAGTTGTTTAACTTGAGCCTAACATCATGTCTGTCGGATGGGTTCTGCTTCTTGGCGATATTGGCTCCTGGAATTGGGTTGATTGATTGAGTCTCCATTGACCAAAATGGATTCTAATATTTCAGACTATGCTTCCGGGTTGTTTTGTTTGAGTGATTCCCGACCTCATCTTCAGCTTTATAATGAAGCTCTAAGGGCCCCTTGCTTTGAAAAAAAAAAAAGAAAAAAAAAAAAGGATTCTATCCTGATTAATTGATGCTATTTTAGTATTTTCCCTTCCCCCAGGTATTGTTTCTTGAAATTTTCTATTATTTTGTCTTTGTTCTCCCGGTTGCTGTCTATTTTTCTATAGGTCCTCTTCCATCTCCCTCTATATTTGATCTCTATGAGGTGGAGACATACCTCCCATGCTTTTTGTGTTGCTAACTTGCTAGTGCAATTTGGTCTATTGTCTCCTGGCATCTATGCTTCCATATCGTCCATAATGTTGTGAGTCTTAATATGTGGAAGAATGAGGTCTCAAACCCCTGCCATGTTTGTTGTGTGTGCATGCCCATTAAGAGTGGGATCTGGTCCATTGGGAGGGTTTTGCTTGTGACTGAGTGCCACAGCTCAGCCGTTTTCGCCCAAGTTGTTTTGCTTTTGGACAGTGGAGTAGGCAGTGTTCAGTGTCTTCTACTAGGCCGTCCGAACAAATCGCACGGAGTTCTTGTAGGGGGGATCTCACCTGAATGCTCCTCTTGTTGAGCCATTGGTTGACTGGGAGAGCCCTATGGATCAGTAACCATTGGAAGCTTCTTATTTTAACTAATGTGATAGCATATATTCCCCTCCATGATGTGATGAGTGGTTGATTGGACGGTAGATTGAGTTGTTCTTCCCATCTTTGGCGAGTGATATGAGTCAGTGGGTATGATCTCATTCTTAGCATGTAACCTAGTTTGGTGGTATATTCCAGTATGTTTGTTTGTTTCTCTATTCCTAGTCTGCCTGATTTTCATTTCCACGCCCACTCTGTTGGATCGATCTCCAGGTCCTCTATAGCGATGAGCGGGTTGTAGATGCGACAATCCTCCATTTCCACCACCCTTACCTTCCTCATCGCCTTCTCTGGTATGGCTATTTCTCCCGTTGGGTTTTGAATGAGGAGACTTGTGGTTGTCCCTGGGTCTACGATGGGATGGATGTCACAGATCATCCATTCCCCCCTCGCCCCTTCCTTGTACGAAACCGGTATGCTGCGGTGGGGGGATTATCTGCTATTCTTGTTGCCCATTCGCCAGTTTTCCATTTACGTGGACCTTTGAGTAACCGCAGCCAAGTTTCTGGTACAGATACCAGGACACTATTCAGGTTGGCATGTAGGTTGTGACATCCTTTCAGGTTCTCTCTTAGTTCACTGACTGTCTTCCATTTCCTTTCTGCATCTTGCCATAAATGTTTGACTTGCCATACTCCCTTTTCTACCCATGTTCCCCATTTGGCGTCCTTTCCGGTTAAGGTCCAGGGCTTGCCCTGTGTGTCTAGCATCCATTGGTTGCAGAAGAGGGGTTGCCGAAGGACTTCTTCCTTGGTTGTGGGTTCCCTCACCTTGGCAGGCAACATTTCCCTCCATGTTTTCAAAAGTGGTCGCCAGAAATCGCTGTTTTGCTCCCCTTCCTCTTCCTTTGTTCTCGTTATATGGGTTGCGCCTTTCGTTGCCCAAGATTTGGACATGATCCAGAAGAGGCCTTGCATATTGTCCGGGGTTTTGTATTTGACTATCTGCTGAACCATGTGGAGGCCTAACTTTATCCAAGGCACGTTGTGATCCGTTATTTATTTTGAGAATCCATTTTGTTTGTAGTGCTTTGATTTGTGTCTCTGGATCTAGGATTCCTAGCCCGCCTCGTGCCTTCCCAAGTGTGACGTATCTCCATGCGACCTTTGAGATGAAGTTCACTTTAGAGGGATCCCCGGACCAGAGGTAGGCTGCTGCTCTCCTTCTAAGCTAGGTTCTTACCTGCTTCGGGGGGCTCCAGATTGTTGCTGCGTAACACAACATTGAGAAGATTGATGCGTTTAGGATGAGGGTTCTACCAAATAAGGAGGTATATATGTCGGACGAGCTACCCAGTTTAGCTATCATTTTATTCATTATGACTGGAGCTATAGCGTGACTGGGGCCCTATTTAGATATTTGGATGCCCAGGAATCTAAGAGGCTCGTTGCGGCATGACCAATTCATACCTTCCGGGGTGCTTTGTGGAGTGTTCGTTTGCGGGTTTGTCAGCCACCATCCAACTGTTTTAGGCCAGTTAGTTTTCATTTCTGATGCTATTTGGAATGCCTGCATTGTTCGCGTCAGGGCTTGGAAAGAGGAGTCTGAGGCACGTATTAGGACTGTCAGGTCATCTGCAAACAGAATGGTAGTGGGAAGACTTATTGGGTGTTGTATGTCCTCCCCTAGTCTTTCTATTGACGGGTCTTTCCTCAAGAAGGAAGCAATGGCTTCCATAATGAAGAGGAAAAAAGGGGTTGCAAGTGGATCTCCTTGTCTCACTGAGCGGGACATGCGGTAAGTATGGGATAGGTGGCCATTAACCTGTACTCTACCATGGGCTTCTGCATATAGATATGAACCCATTTCCGAAAGTTGGGGCCTACCCCCATTTTTTCCCTACTTTGTTGTAAGAAGTTCCAGTTCACCTGGTCGTATGCTTTTTCGAAGTCGAAAAACATTATGGCCACATTCATTCATTTGTCTTGGATGTATCTGACTGATTCGTTGAGGGTCATCACGTTGTCTATTATGAATCTGTTCGGTATAAATCCAGTCTGATCGAGGCGAAAACAGTTCTTTGTTATTGTTCTTATTCTGTTCGCTAGGAGTTTGGTCAGGATTTTGTATGTGACTGTTAATAGGGAAATTGGTTTGTAGTTCCTGATGTCTGTCGGGTCGCCTTTCTTGTATAGAAGTGAGACTACGCTTGTGCTTAAGCTTCTACCCAAGGAGCCTCTAGCCCATGCTTTCTCTAAGAATTGGAAATACTATGTTCCCAATGCTGGCCAGAACGCAACCCATAACTCTCTAGAGAGGTCGTCCAGTCCCGGAGTTTTGTTGGGCTTCGTTGACTGCAACGCCTCAAAGACCTCCTGCTCAGAGATCGGCGCGTCCAACTCTGCCGCCTACTCTACTTATATTGTTATGTCCAAATGTGTCAGAAATTTAGCCCTGGCTTGTGCTGTTTCCTGTTTTGGGTACTCTTGTTCTTTGGAGGTGTACAGGTTTTGGAAAAAGTTTGCTGCAGCCACCAACATGTGTTGTGGGTTCGAGGTCATCCCCTGTTCTGTTTGGAGTTTGTCTATATTTGCATTCTGGGCGTTCGTCTTGATCCTGTTGAAGAAGTACTTGGTCATTTTTTCGGCCTCTTCCCAGTCTTTAACTCTTGCCCTCATCTTCAATCCTTTCCTCCTCCATTCCTCCCATTCCGATAGCTCCTGCCTGGTTTGCTCAAGGGCTCGTTCATAGAGAATGTTTCCCGGGTTATTCATGGGATTTTTCTCTGCTATCCTTAGAGTTTGTTGACGCTCTTCCTCCCTTTGTTTTCTTTTTGAGGCTAAGATTCGGGATGCTTTTGACGTAGATTCTGATAGGGCTGAAACCAGATCTGAAAAGTCTTGATTGGTATTGTCGATGCCTGCTGAAAGGACCGCTTCCCGTAGTTCGGGTGTATTCAGGAGGGAGTTATTGATTTTAAAAAAGTTGCGTCCTCTATTTGGGGTAGTTCCTAATTTGAGAGGTAATAGGATTGGTTTGTGATCTAGTCCTGAATAGTGGGGCAGTCTGCCTATTTCTACGCTGGAGATAGTTTCTATGAGAGATTCCAACAATAAGAAATAGTCAATCCTTGAGGCCGATATGTGTTGACTTTTGTTCCTTTTCAAGTAGGTGAATTCTTTGTGTTCTGGGTATTTGACTCTGAATGGGTCTATAAGGCTCTTTTCTAACATCAGATCGTGGATGGGGAGAGCTTCGTTCCAGGTTGCTTGGTCCAATCCTGTTCTGCCTCCCAAGAAACGGTCTAGTGACGGGTCAAGAGTAGCATTCCAATCCCCTGCTAGGATGAGTTGCCTACCGGGCGGACATCTTGGGAGAAGGCTTTCGATTAGTCTGGTCCTTTGGTTTGGTGTGTTCGGGCAGTATACTGACGTAAGTCTGAATTGGTCCTCGCCCATTTGGAAGTCCAAGTTGGCCCATCGTCCTTCCTCTATGCCCTTGTGTAAGTTGATCCTAGAGATTCTGTTCGCTGATCTGGATTTAGCATGAACTAAGATGGCAACGCCTGCGGAGTTAGTGCGAGGAGTTGTTGCCCAAATTACCTCCGTCACGCATCTTAGTTTCCTTACGGTCTATGCTTGTGTTCGTTGATGTTCCTCAGATTCTGTTAGATGCGTTTCCTGGATGCACAGGAGATCTGGTGGGTTCTTCCCGAACCAATCTGTGTCCTTGATTAAATTATTCCATCTCTTTAGGTTGGATAGCAAGGTGGACATGCCATTAACGTTCCAAGAGATTATTTTGAGATCCGGGTCGGGTTGGCGGAGTCCGAATTTCCTATGGAGCGGGGGACCTTGTCTTTCACTTCCATGATCCCCCATCGTTATATGTCAGTTTGTGCCCCTGTGAGCTAGGGGTTAGTGTTTATCAAGGAGTCGGATGGCGCCAGATCTCTCCCGGTTGCAGCTGACCCCTGCAATTTCAGCTTCAGCGGCTTGGGGGACGTGTCAAATAGCCCGTATGCCGTGACCAGGGAACTGCTCAAGGCCGCTCTTTCTACTGCTATTGCTCCTCCCAACAAACCGTAGGGCATGGATTCCACGGCTTGCCACGGAACCCAGACCAGGTCTCCTTTCAGTGTTGCTGATTCGTCCAACTCTATTAGCAGCGATCGAAGGTCTGCTACCTGTAGTTCGTTCTCGTCGTCTTTCCATTCCTCCCATCCTTCTTTCTTGGTACCGTAATGTGACCCATCACTGGTGTACTATCTGAGATGCACTCCCGCAATGTGTCCTGTGTGCAATCTTGGTCCGATGCCGAAATCATCGAGTTGGTTATGTGGTAGGCTAACTCCCATGTCCCTAGAGCCCTGTTCCAACGAAATGGGATTACGGTTCGCTTCTTGGGGCTGTTGCATGCGTCCAATCTGGCTGCTGCATCTATCTCCTTGTGGATGCCTGCTGCTATGTCCCTGAGGGTCAGACAATTCTCGTTCAGTTCCCTGTTCTGATCTCTAAGGACGTTTACTTGGGCCTCCAAAATTGCAGCTTGACGTCTGAGCTCTTCCACTGTCTCTTTCTCTGGTGACGTGGATTCTGAACTCTCTTCCCCTTCTTCGGTGGGCTTGTGGACAGCTTCCCCTTTCTGTTTCTTAGCTTTTCTTTCTATTCTTAATTCTGCATAGCTTTTTGGCCAGCTGATTCGTTGTTGATAGCTCCTTGTGTCAACCCTGATTCTGTTCTTTTCTACCCTTGTTTTCATGCAATATTGGGCAGGGTAAAATTCATTCAATTCTCCTTTTTTCCTGAGTATTTCGAATTTGTTTTCCATGCTAATGCCCTCCTCAACTCTGGTTGTTGCTCTCAGATTGCGCAGGTGTTTGTGATGTGCCAGCCTTACTTCCAGTTCTATCGTTCTTTCCAGTTCCAAGGATCTAACGTAGTGCTGCACGTAGTCCAGTGAGTCGGTGTCTTGTTCCTGGTCCTCATCCTCGTCCCCCATATCTTCTTCTTCCCCTTCTGACCCTTCGTCCCAATCTTCTTCTCCTGAATCCTTCACATCTGAGCCTTCATCTGAGATTTGTGTGTTAGCGAAGGATTTGTTGGAACTTAACCCTGACCTGGTTCTCTTCCTGCTTTTTCCGGTGTCTACGTTCCGGCTGTCTATTTCCCTGCTGTCGAGGTCTGCTGCTTGGGACAATGATTTCCTGTAGTCCATTTCTTCCCCTTGTTCTGTGTGGTGAGAGTGGTCCTCCTCCATTCTGGTGGGACTGTTCTCACTTCTGTTCTCACTTGTTGTGTGATCAGTCCCTTTCTACATGTCGCTGCTCTGTTCGCTGTGCTTACTGTCCTCTACTTCCATGTCAATTGACAGAGCATTGGCCAGGCCTACTGTTGTCCTCCTCTCTTTAATCGATGCTGACGTGGTCGAAACACTGTCGGTTTCTTTTGATTTTCGTTTGAGTGACCTGTCAATTTGAAGGCTATCGTGGTTTTTCTGGCTGGAAGAGGTGAACTTTGGCGTTGAGCAGGCAGAATCTTGTTCTCTCTCCGTGGTTGTTTTGGCTCTTGCGTTCTCAAGGTAGGCCCTTTCTGCGTTTTGGCCAATCACGTGAAGGTCATTCATTGTTTCTAGTCTTTGCTTCTCGTCCAGTAGGTTAGTCTCACCGATTACTTGTTTCACTAGGTAGCCCGTGGATTTGTCTTCCATTCTCTTTGCTCCCACCGTTTTCCATCTGCTGTCATAGGGAGGGTAGATGTCAGGCTTAAGCAAAGGTTCCCCTTGCAGCACCCAGATCCATTTTGGTAGCTCCAAGTTATCGTCAAAGATCCATCCCTTGTACAGAGCGCCATTGATGTACCACACCCCCGGTTTTTCGTCACACTCCACCAGCATCGATTGCTTGAGTGTGACTTTGTTCCCCGTGACCCCAACGAGGGGGCAATGCATTCCCAGATGCCCCTTGTTTCTGCATTTGAAACAATAGGGGTTGGTTTTCGTGGAGATGAACACGTTCAGACGCTGTCCGTTTTTCCTGAAAAAAACAGACATCTGGAAATTTAGGTGGTGTGCCTGATGAGACTTCCAAGCAAGCCACCCTGGCAGCGTGATTTGGGGCCATAGAATCTGAGTTAGCCGGCAACCAATCTATTATTGGGTTGTTGGAGTATTCATACTGCAATCTTTTTTGCACAAAGCTATGCAGGCCCTTGGATTGGTTGTCAAATTAAACCCAAAAGTGGTTCTTGAGCATCGTCTGATGATGTCGGGACGCCTCTGCTTGCGGTTCTCTGGGTGGTTTCCAAGGTTGGATTATGACCACCGATCCCTTGCACTTCAAGGAACCCAATGAGACCACGAATTGGGCATAGGTCGGATCCACTCATAAAACCATGACAGTAAATTTACCCCGTTCAGACACTATCCGTTTTTCCTGAAAAAACAGACATCTGGAAATTTAGGTGGTGTGCCTGATGAGACTTCCCAGCAAGCCACCCTGGCGTCGTGATTTGGGGCCATAAAATCTGGGTTAGCCGGCAACCAGTCTATTATTGGGTTGTTGGGGTATTCATCCTGCAATCTTTTTTGCACAAAGCTATGCAGGCCCTCAGATAGGTTGTCGAATTGAACCCAAAAGTGGTTCTTTAGCATCGTCTGACGATGTCTGGACGCCTTTGCTTGCGGTTCTCTGGGTGGTTTCCAAGATTGGATTGTGACCACCGATCCCTTGCACTTCAAGGAACCCAATGAGACCAGGAATTGGGCATAGGTCGGATCCACGCATAAAACCATGACAGTAAATTTACCCCGTTCAGACGCTGTCCGTTTTTCCTGAAAAACCAAACATCTGGAAATTTAGGTGGTGTGTCTGATGAGACTTCCAAGCAAGCCACCCTGGCGTCGTGATTTGGGGCCATAAAATCTGGGTTAGCCGGCAACCAATCTATTATTGGTTGTTGGGGTATTCATCCTGCATTTTTTTTTGCACAAAGCTATGCAGGTCCTCGGATAGGTTGTCGAATTCAACCCAAAAGTGGTTCTTGAGCATCGTTTGACGATGTCTGGACGCTTCTGCTTGCGGTGTCGAGCGCATCGGTCCGGCACCGCACCAAGCAGAGTGGGACCCTCCCGACCGCGTCACGCAGAAGTTGGTTTGTTCCTCGTCGCGAATACATAATGGAGCTTCCGCAAGCCGCTCCAGCCGAGTGCGCCAGCCATACCTCTTGCGAGCCCCTACGACAAGATAGGGCCTACGCGAGGCACGACTTACCTCTACCTTACGGGAGCTGTCACCTCCCTTCGGTGGGCGTATCCCCGCCGAGCTACCAGTCCACAGTACGAAAGCTGATCAGTTGCAATCGCAGATGTGGACCAGCCGAGGGCGTTTCTCGTTCGTTGTAGCATAGGGGGTACGCTCGGTATTACGCCTCTATCGAACCCGCACGCGGGGGGCTGAGGTCCCAAGCGCGACTCGTCGCCGGTCGACTAGGACGTATCCCACACGCCACGCGCACACCACTATAAGGAACATAAAAATACAAGCACACACACACACACATACATATACATATACAGAACGGCGTTGAACAAACAACGCGACAACACTCCTAGTCCCTTAGTAGCCATCCCATAACTTTCCGATTCGGAAATCGGATAGGCGTCGCGCGCGAGACTTAGTATAAAACCGTGCGGACGCAGGGCTAACTCATATCGACTTGCAATGCAAGCATACTCAACCAGTCGCAATGATGGCGTACTATGTAGTACCCATACTCATGCGGTCCTCACTAATCTCGAGGGTCGCATTTCGACACTCAAGTGTCAGCTGACACGCGCCTTGAGGTATTGATTTCTCGACGCTGGACAACCGCCAAGTGAGGTTGAGAACCACACCCTCTTCTGCACCCTGCGAAGAGTGGGTGGTACACAGGTTCATACCTGTGGTGACGATCGTCTATTATGGCCCTGGCGAGAAATTAAGGGGTTTGACTTTGACGACTGTCACGGACTACAACGTCCAACCATAGAAATTCTAAAGAGCAAAGGCTAAAAGGAAAAGTTTCATTTCCCTCGAAAACATAATCTGTTTAACCCTTACGCTCGGTCATTGTAGGCCGCACGAAACACCCAAGGCATATATATTCATGTATATACATACAGAGAGAGAGGGTTATTAATATAGGACGATCACTTCTCACAGTCAGAGTGGGACTCCTCTCAACCATATATTTATGTATGTGACCGCAGACAGTCAAATCCAAGGTCCGAATCACCAAACATACCTGCAATCACATCAAAGATTCAACCAAAAAGTCTATGCACTACACGGGGTCAACTTCAACCGTTCCATGCACTCATACCCCTTGTTTTAGCCATGCAAGCCTCACTCTTGTGCAACTCCTCAAAATAAAATACTCAGTACTTTTCTTTAAATGACCATTCAAATAAAGTCCGGGCGAAAACACAACAAAACAGTTCAAATCATAAGGCTAAATTGAGTGACATGGAGTTGAATCGTAAACCGACGAATCGGCAACCGACCTGTTATCAGTGATAACAAAAGATGATTATTGTAGTATCAAGCTGAATCCTGAATCAATCGATCAAGAAGACCTGTAACACAAGACAGACCAACCCCCAAGCTAAAATCATAAGTGTATGGAGAATACAACTCCATAACATATTATCACCCAAGATCCTTCTACAAGCTAAGCCTAAGCCTGCCTCTAAGCCAGTGCCTGAAAAAAGGTAGACCCTGACAAAGTCTCCTCTATATAGAGTGGATTGCCAGAATCACCATCTGTCGAAATATAATCTAACTCCTCTGAACTAGGAAAATTTTGGCAGCGCTTCCCGTAGAGAAAGTGCTATTCCAAGATTTATACAAGGCTAAGTTCGAAATATAAGTGACTCTGACTTCTCAAGGTTCAATTTTGTCTAACTTCCTGAATTAGTAAAAATTTGGGCAGCACTCCCTTTAGAAAATGAGGTTTTCCAGATTTTTTCTAAGTCAATAAAGTCAGAACAATTGGACCCTGAAAAAGGCAAAATTTGACTAACTCATTGGTTTTGTAGAAATTTCGGCAGCGCTTCCTCTAGAGAAAGTGGCTTACCAAAATTTATACGAGACTAAGTATAATAAATGATCCTAGAAAAGAAAGTGGCTTACCAAAATTTATACGAGACTAAGTATAATAAATGATCCTAGAAAATGCAGGAATCGACCTAAGTAAAAATGAACTTAGCCCTGAAAATGCAGGAATTGAAACTAACTCCTATGGCTCTAGCACGTGGCGAGCGTCTAAAGCGACTACCTATTAAACTGAAACTCAGACCAAGTAGTAATCTCACTCAGTCACATGCAAGGCCACCCCACGAGGAGTAAGTACTCTCACCATCCCTAAGTCAAAGTCCTCATAGATAGTTCATGAGTCTTTCAGACGCTTTACCCCTCATACCCAACTTACATATGGCGTAGTGCTAGACCATTCAACTTAGAAACAATGTCTAGCATGCCTTAAGATATACACGAACAGGTTGCACTACTACTTTTCTCTTCTTTGGGCATTTGACTAGACCATTCGGCTTGGAAACAATGCCTAGCCGCCCTGAATTGTTTAATATCAAAAGTTTAATAACTTTCTGACTTTGTTCTCAAAAGAAAATGCAAATATGGGCAGGGGCTGAACCATTCGGCTTGAAAACAATGTTCAGCTTGCCCAAGCTACTTCCAATTATACTCTGTAATTTCCCTTCTCTTCTTAGTGATATGGCTTAGCGCTGGACCATTCGGCTTGGAAACAATGCCCAACTGCCAGTTCACATGCAAATATAAGTAAAATACTTTCTTTTATACTCAGTTTATACTTATGTGTGTGGTTTTCAGGTTAAAGCATTCAACTTAGAAACAATGTTCAGCCTTAGACCAAAATCTTCCCTCAGAATAAAACAAGAACGTAAACCCTTCAATTCACGCAAACCCTCAGAAATTAAACACAACAACCAGGCCATTCAACTTAGAAACAATGCCTGACCCTTCAGAAAACAACCAAACAAACATAGCCTAGGGTCATTCAGCATAGAAACAATGTCGAGTCTTTGGTTAACCCAGTCAAACGCATGCAGTCTGCCTTCCTCCCACCTTCCCCCAGTTCATCCCTTAGTCTGCTTTCAGTTAAAATAAAACTAAAACTTATGCTTCACTCTCACACATTCCTTCCATCTAGTCTGATTAGGTCCTGAAAGAAAGCAAAGTCATAGGGGCAATCTCATGCATACATCAATCAAACTAAAAGGAGATAGGCAAACATGGGTATAGAGGGTTTATACAGATAGAAAGGGATATACCTGTCAGTTCCCTGCCTCCACAACCTCGCCTAGGTTCCGGCAGAGCTCCAGCAATCGATGGGTGGACTCCCCACAGAGTCTTGCTGCGGTCCTACGGGTTGCAATCCCGCCAGCTGCCTTCCTCTCAGACCAAGATTAGACTCAGAGTAAGAAGGGCAAAAGATAAGAGGTTTCAAACTCTCGAGATACAAGAGGGAGACTGACTCAACTCCCAGGAGAGGGCCTTGAAATCTTCAGTCGCATTAGGGCCCCACAATGATGGCCAAGGTTCTGAACAGCCTGGTCAACTGCAGCCAAACTGCCGAATAGCCTTTTTTGACGAACCTTCAAGTCGGAGCAGTACCCCTCCTTCTCAACGAGCATGATCTCTTCTTAGATCAAAACGTCGCTGTGCCACCTGGGGTGGCTGCGTCCGAACAACATAGAGCCCCCAAACAAAAATACTTCCCTAGTTGCAGCCCATTGTCGGCAGAAATCGCAGTCCTTCAAGTGCCTGTGCTCCAAATGGCACCGTGCCGCTGTAGGGGGTCAAAGACGCCCCAAATCTGTAGCCTGCTGCCTGAGAAGAACAACAACAACTCGAGCATGGCAAACACAGAAGGCACGGCCTGCGGATGAGCAGCAGGGTAGTGAAGCAGCGAAGCGCAAGGCAACACCAACAACCCGGTCACACCGCACAACAAACTCATCGTCCCGCAAAGAACTACATGCGACGCAAGTGGGACACCGGCAGCAGGGCAGCGGCGGAGCGCAGAAGAGGACGCCCGCATATCCATCACGGAGCGAAGCAGCACGCGACGTACCCAGATCACGATTGAACCCCGTAGATTTTTGGTTCCCACCACCCACTGAGCCAGGGGGTCACTTCGACAAACACCCGTCCTCATCTACAGGTAACACAGACATCCCGAACCAAGCGGCCTCCATAGTTCAACACTCGAACTGTAGCTTCTCAAACCCAACACTTGATTTGTAAGGTACTCATTCTCTCTCCTCCTCAACTTAGTTCCACCCCAACCTACTCACTTTGTTTCCCTTTTGACTCGTTTGCTCCCTTTCGCCCCCATCGGTCATCCTTGGGCCCCCTGTCGTGTCTCGGTAAGAGCCTGCGCCTGGTCGTTCGTGTGACCAGGTTCAGTCGAAATCGTGGGGCGAATACCTCAGCTCGGGAGAACATCACAGCATGCGCTTCGGAGAGAGAGCTCGCGCGGCCAACAGGTAAGTCTCCAACCCCGCGGCTGTCCTCACGCTACTTCCATCAATATGATGGACGGAATCAGAATGAACCTCCCGCCCGAATGCAGGGAGATTCACCGTGCCCTGTACAGAAGCCGCTCGGCATCTACCGTCCACCAGGTAAACTTCTCTCTCTCTCTCTCTCTCTCTCTCTCTCTCTCTCTCTCTCTCTCTCTCTCTCTCTCTCTTTGTGTGTGTGTGTTTGCTCAGCTTATTGTCCACCACCGACCGATCGCTGGTTCTCGTTTCTGATCTTCCCACTCGCCCGCAGCCCCTAACACTTACCCCGTTGAACCCACTATCTTATGGTTAAAACTAACAGTACCATTAGATTCGCAATACTAAAAAACCCCTACTTACAACTTTACTTTGCCTGTTTCTATAAAGAATCGGGCGAGATATTGTGTTTTCCTCCTGCCATATCCGCTTTCTTCGACACCTTCGCGCAACTATTTTTTCTTCTAACTCTCTCTTTACTACTCGAACGCAAAAACTAACACGACCACTAAGCTCGCCAGGGTGAAAAACCCCGACTTAGCACCTTCTCTCGCCCGAATTCATTAAGAATCAGGCGAGATATCACCTTCCCTGTCCGCCATGGCCACTCTCCCCTTCTGCTCCGCCAGCTTCATTGTCAAATGCTGGCGCAATATCGCGCCTGGGTTCATTCGTCCCTCACTGCGTCCATATTCCGCCTCGCCCGCTCGCTCCTCCTAGGCTCCTTTGCGTCCCGCTAGGTGGCCGGCTGCGCGCTAACCCAGACACCACAAGGACGTTGATTGATACAGACAACGGAACGGTGGTCGCAAGAGTCGAAATCCGCTGAAGGAGTGTGTAACAACTCTCCTGCCGAATCCATCAGCCCCGCAGTTCTGCAGAAACTTCGGAGGGAACCAGCTACTAGACGGATCGATTAGTCTTTCGCCCCTATACCATCCTTTGGACGAACGATCCACACGCAGCAGCAGCGCAGCAGCGCAACAGCCTTCCCCCAAACTCCCTCTGGCCCGCTCCGTCTTTCAGGGCCCCAACGGGCATACTCACACCCACGTCTTCCGCAACAGATTGCGGGATCGAGGCGCCGCCCCGTTGCCTTGCTTGAAGCGTGGGCCCAGGTGAATCGGCACTGGTGCAGGTCTTGGTGGTAGTAGCAAATATTAAATGAGAACTTTGAAGGCCGAAGTAGGAGCGGGTTTCATGGGAGCGACCGCCGCAGCCTGTAGCTGCTGCCTCCCGATAGTGCCCTGGGCCGCCAGTGCCCAAGTGCAGTCTCGTCTGTCGGGTCCGAATGGCCACGCTCCCGCTCAAATCTCTCTCACGACAAATCGTTGGTGGCAGCGCTCCTGCAGAAGTGCCCAGGCCACTCAGTTTTCTTCCGCCTCGTGGGCTAATCACCACTGGCTTGCATGCACGTTGAGCTCCTTGGTCCATATTTCAAGAAGGGCGGGATAGAGAAATTCCACCGGCATCCCGAACGCGCAGGAACCCGAACTCAGGTTCGTTTCCCAGCAGTTCAACGGTGTACCAACTGAACCGGACCCGTCGGTCTCCCTGCGGGTCTCGGAACCAATAAAAAAAAATGAAAAATTTAATACGGAACACAGAAAAAGGCAAAAGAAACCGGGGCCGCTGCGTTGCCTACCTTCGACGCCGTACATTCTTAAGCCTCGGAGGGCCACACCTTGTCGTTGGCTCTCCACGCCCGCCAAGCTCCCGCACCTACCACGCGGAGGCTTGACTCGCGTTCTATTCTCTCACACACTCCGTTTGCAACACTGACGTCGCGCCGTTGTCGAAACGGATCTCTACGCACGCGCGCATGTCTCAATCGAACGTACCAATCAAAAGAACTATATGATTTAATCACAACTTTTAAGTACTAATAAAACCAGTCGACTGGCATCCACACCGGCTTCACAATCATCAACAGAGAAAAAGAGATCACGAGCTCCTTAAATCCGCCCGCCCACACACTGTTTACTCTAGTCAACCATCCAGTCAACATAAACCACAGACGCAGTCGCGCCTCGCGAGGTATGTTTTAAACCTTAAACTAAACCTGTTTTCTGTTGCTTGCAAAAACCAGGGCGGATACCCTTGTAAGGGTATTCGCACCGACAACGGTTCTCTGGGTGGTTTCCAAGGTTGGATTGTGACCACCGATCCCTTGCACTTCAAGGAACCCAATGAGACTAGGAATTGGGCATAGCTCGGATCCACGCATAAAACCATGACAGTAAATTTACCCCGTTTGTGATATGACACGTCAGACTCTGTTCCTTGGACACTTTCCAATTCCATCAGACAGTCCATGACCCATCCTCTTTTCTCATTTAGAGGTAAATCCCTGTTCTTGTTGGTGAAGTTGAATAGGACCGCGTGTTTCTCATACAGGTCGTTCAACGATTGCAATTGCTGCTTGGGATATTCCCACACTTCCACTTCTACCTGTTCTCCAGTTGTGTTTTTGATCGTTGCCTCCGTTCTTATGATTTCGTCTTTTATTCCCGTTTTTCTCATCAAGAACTCGATTGCCCTTTGTCCTAGAGCCTTGCTTGCTGTTCTTGGCTTCTGCGTCCCATCGGAAGAGGTCTGCGTGGGCGATCTCGAATTCTGGGATGCTGTTGGATTCGGAGGTGGTCCCGACTGTGCCTTGTCCTGTTCGTTGAGAGCTCTTCAGGCTGCTTGTAAGTACGAATCTGCCGTGGCGGGTGCTGGAAAGTGGACTACACCGTGTACCACTTCGTTGTGGCAATGGCGGTGCACGGAAGTGTCGCACTGAAGGTTTGGTGGATGCAGCTTGCTTCTTGGAAAGCGCAGCAACTCCGATGTCGCAAGTCCTTGCTCTGGTCGTAGGTGGGGCGGAGAACCCGGTGTTACGATTGACTAGTGTAACCCAGAGAGGGCAAAGGAGTCTTGGTGGTGGGTGAAGTGTGGTGTGTTCCGGTTGGGATGGGCTACGGGCCCGATTGGTTGGGGTAGTGCTTGACGAACGGGCTTGGTCTGATGTGTGCTTGGTATCTGGTCGGGTGATGAATGAAGTCCGGTTGGACCCCGATGTAAGGGTGATGGAGGGGCTGTCAAGTGAGGCAAATCTTCCCTAGGGATGTGTCCAAGCTAGTCTTCTCGACTTGCATTAGTGGTTCTGGCCTTTCTGTGGAAGGAGGAGCGTGGTGGAATGTTCCCGCCCCTGTGTCGCTATACCATCTTCCTTTCCCTGTGTTATCTGTATCGTTATTCCCAGCAAGAAGCGAAGTGAGAAGAGATTGCTAATCCCGGCCTTCGTGGTCGATTGTGTGAGAAGATTTTGCGTAAAAGTGTCTAGAGGATCTGGTTCTAGGTGCGCTGCATAATACGCCCTTTCTCGTCCTCATTCGTTACTTCCTCTTTCAAACAGACTGGGAACCTGTCCTGATTGGTCGGAAAGTCGAGTGCGGAGCCTTGAGTCGAAATAATGGACCGTACTATTCCCCTCTTGGTTGCTAGTCGGTTGCTTTTGAATCTCTACCTATTCCTAGTGTGTGTGCTTTGTCAAGCCCTGCTATCGTATGTGTAGTTTCCTGTTTCGGTGTTCACTTTTTATTGAGGCGAATGGTCTTTGCTCTTGCTCCGTTGCATTTGTCCTATGTGTTCTTCCGCCGGTTGCCCTTTCTCCCCTTTTCCCTCGTCCTCCCCCCTGCCTGCCAGATGCCGCGATCTGCCGCGCCTCTTTCTTCCCCCGTTGCTCGATGTTCCTTGGCGTTGGCGCGTGGCTCATATGTGGATGCAACCCGCCCCGACGCAGGGCTAGGGCGTTGTCGGTGAGGGAGCGCTTACCGGACCGGCACTCGGCGCTTCGCCTCTGAGGTCCCATCTTAGTTCTGGTCCTGACCAGATCTCCCAAAGAGGATTGGATTTAATTCCTGAATCTGGATGTTTTTTTTGTGCAGAGATGCAGAAAAGCAGACCAACAAGAAGTTTCTGCATCTTTCTACAAACAAGTCCAGAATCTAGATTCAGGAATTAAATCCAATCCTCTTTGCTAATGGGACCACGCCCCTGGTGAGGTTGTCCTCAATTACAGGCACCCTTTTTGAGGCACTGGCAATTAAACCACCAGTACTCGGATTAGCTATCGGTCGCGGAAAAAAATAGAGTAGAAATGTTTCTAGTCAGATGAATTTGGGCGCTCCTGCAGTGGCCCGTATGTTTCCTAAAATTGTGGCTTGTTAATGGGCACAACTTTAGGAAGTACTGGTGGTTTAATCCCTTGGTGAGGGAGTGCTCCCCTCCCCCCCTCCTCCCCCCCCCCCAACCCAAAATGCCAAGGTCCCATCTATTCTGGCATGCGCTGTGCGTTCATTGAAAGTCACCGGTACGAGGTTTGCTACGAGGATGAGGCAGGAATTCTGGAATCCACAAGACTGTTGGCGAAGGAGCTTGATTTCAGTAGCTTGGGTCGATGGAAGAAGCGATGAAAGAAGGAAGGGTGCTTTGGTAAAGCATATGCTCTCCCAAAGCACAAAGATACGGTCGGCCGATCTGCCCCACTTGTTGTGAACTGAGTACCCAGATGTGGAGGAAAGAAGCGCAAGGGTTGGACGCCATGTTGGTCAGCCTTCCTGCGAGTGGACACTTCAATCTGAGGGCAGTTAGTGAGATGAAAGGCAAGTTGGAATCAATCAAGCGAAAGATGCAGAGTGTGTCAGCATACGAGAGTGTTAGCTGCCTCCTTCGACATCAAAGACATGTTTAGTAAGTTACCTCGTGGGACGATTAGGAGGGAAGTCGAATGGTGCATTTGGTGGCACGAATTGCAGGGTTTTGAGGGAGTATTTGTCAAGAAGAGAGGGAGAGGGGCAAATCTCGGCAAGTGTAGGACAATTGGTGGTTTTGTCTTCATTCGTTTTGAAGCCATCCATGATTTTTTTGTGTCCTTCGAGCTCGACCAGTGTTTCACAGTGGCAAGCGGGTACATTTGGCAGCCGAAGGAAGAGATCCCCCGGATGGGGTCATCGAGTCCGCCATTAGCCTGTTTGATGTGTGCAAAGGCAGAATGGAACTTTCTGCTAATGTTGGGAAATGAGAAGAAGTTTGCTGGGTTGAGATTTGTCGACGACTTGTCCGTTTTTGCAGCATACAGTGTACTGAAGCCTGGCTCAAGGGGGAAGCCGAGCGCCTCATTCAGAGGTTTGAAGGTTGCGATGATAAGGACTCGAGGGTTGCGATGATAAGGACTCGAGGGTTGCGATGATAAGGAGTCGACCTTGAAGCAGACAGAGATGGAGGAGGGAGAATGGGATTTTCTCGGATGTGTACTGAAAGTCAGAGTGGACTTCCCATCCCTAGGGAGCTGTTAGAAGCTCAAGAATGACAAGCAATTGTGGGAAGTGTCGGAACTGATCTTTCTAACATTCCACGATTTCAAATCCTGGACATGCAAGAAGGCGAAGCTGGATATGATAGTCAGCGCCGTGCACGCTGCCCAGGATTCGACAGAATTCGATGTGCAGTGCTGCGATGATTGATACTGTAATCTTGCTGAGAATGGAAATGCGGAATAGGGAGTACCCATACTACTTCTTCAACAGGGTCAATCAAAAGTTTGCCTGGGACAAAGAGAACCTCCTCTGGAAATTGTTGCCTGAATTGTTGATGTGGCTGTTGTGACTCGCGAGAGCGTACCTAAGGATAGGTGCATCAGTCGCCTGAAGACGTAGAACTGAGTATTAGATGATAGCGGCTAGTGTGTGAGTTCTCTCTACTGTGTGTGGCATGATTGGCATGAATGAGTGAGAATGCATACTAGATCAAACCATGGGTGTGGGCCCACATACGATGGAATGACGGGCACAACTCAGAAGCAGGCTTGAGAAGACAGAGATGCCAGCCTGCAGATGGACACGTTCCATTACATGCTACGTAAACTCCATGGCAGAGGTGTCAGAATCTGCAAGTTCCGAGCTTGTGGTTTCCTCATCGTCTATCCCTCCTTTCTTGCTTTCACGATAAATAAGACAGGTTTAGGCAATTGGACATGAGAGGAAAGGTAGATGTAAGGCAAGCTGGCAGTCAATCCTCCACACTGCTGGAGCAATCAATGCTGTTCAGGGGTCCTTTGGCCAGACGGAAGGAAGTGCGAGGGTGTTCATGTTGTAATTTTGACTTGCCAGTGGAATAGGAACCGGACTGATGCTCCCCAGAATGGATATGGAGACAGGGCCAAAGGACCTGTTTTTGGAAAGAGAAAAAAAAGAAGAGCATGGGTGTGTGTGGCTTTTTGTGTATCTCTTGTTTTCAGTCTGTGATTGGTTTGTTTTGACCCGCGACTCTTCCTGCTGCACGCTCGCTTTAGCGTGGTTGGACCACATAGATCGGCGGGTACCTGTGAATGTCCAGGACCCGATCCGGACCTTGAGACTGAAACAGTTGGCCAGTTACCGAATAAGACCCGAGAGCCTCGAACTTGGTACCGGTAGCTCTACGCCCTAGTTTCCTGTTGAGCGACAAGGTTTAGTCAGTCTAAGTACAAGGTTCGAATCAGTAGGAAAGTGGACATTGGAGAACTTTTGTAAGCACTAGTACCTCCGCCAGTGTTGGGAAAATAAGGAAAACTGGCAGTTTTCCCAAACTCCTGAAAAATCGGAGGCCGGGCCCGACGACGACGGCTACCATTGATAAATCTCATCGGCGGCCGTCATTTCGTTTCGGTCTTCCTAAAATGGTCGGAGGTCCACCCGAGGCCTGCTATTTTCCCACTCGGCAAAGGTACTAGTTGTTTAACATATGGAAGACTCGTAAATACACTGGCGACACCGGCCAAACTCCGTTTTCGTGCTCGAGAGAGCGCGATGGAGAGTGATTAGCGCATGCATGGCTCGGTGAAAAGATTGGTGAGACAAGGGGGACCCAGTGGGAATTGGGCTATCAAGTGTTGATGATGCACAAAAATGTTCTCTTGTTTGAAGCTCTTCTGGGCGATGGGCGAGATATATTTGTTAATAAGATACACTTGTGGTCGGGTTGTCCAAGTGCTTGATGTGTCTGCGTGTATGCGTTGCCATATCACGTCTTATCCGAATGCTATCAGCAGTCCGGTTGCTTATCACCGGCAAACATAGAAGATAGTTCAAAGGAGAGACGATTCGGAAAACACCTCGGCATCCCATCCCTGTGGCTTTAGCCTCCGTACAGGGGGAACTAAAGGGGCCAGCCGGGCGGTGCACGCCTGCGCACCCTGGAGCGCCCATAGTGGCCGGGAAACCTGCACTCCGTACCCAGACGTACAGTATGGGAGCCCCAGGGGGGCAGGTTTGGGCAGCTGGGTTACCTCTCCAGTCCCGGGGCATCCACCATTGCTCCCGTAGTCATCTATTGATCGAACTGGCTGCAACTCTCCGTCTATCCCCTAGATGTGATACCTGCCTTTACAACAATTGACAGCAAAATACCTTTCAAGTTTCTAGTACGTACTAAGTTCGTAGGCCTTTCGGCTAAGATCAAGTGTAGTATCTGTTCTGCTGAGTTTAATATATGATCTGTGATCCAWAAAAAAAAAAAAAAAAAAAAAAAAAAAAAGGCAGCAGTGCCCAGCACATTWTTCCCAATTTCGTTKTKCCYCTMCYCCYCYCTMCTTYTTCYCCCCCCCCCCCCCCCAAAAAAAAAAAAAAAAACTTTAGTTCTCTGGATTTATTTAATTTATTATTTTAATCCCGCGTGCTTTTGTCGGTTTCTCTGCCTGTCATCTGCCATTCTGCAGGCTTGGAGGCTGCATGTCCTAAAGAGACTTTTCCAGGAGTCTCAGGCAAAGACTCGAGCAAAGCGGATTTTGCTCCACAGTTTGCGGCAGAGTTTCAGGGCTTGGCGGCAGCTGGTGCAGGACTCTGTGTCCTTGAGAAGAAAGGAGATAGAGAAACAATTGCACCTGCGGGAAGTAAGGGCTAAAGCAGACCGCCTGTATGTATGACCGACCTTCCCATTTTCATTTATTCATCTTCGGTCCAAACATCGTACACCGACGGGGCTAGCTCAGTTGGTACACCCACGAACTATTGAAATAGAGATCAGACTTCGAGTCCAGAAACAATAGATGACCAGAAAATAATTCTGAATCACATGGGGCCAGTCAGTTCAATGATCATATCTCAAGGCCCTCACCCTTTCAACAACCACAACGAAAAAAAAAAAGAAGCATCGTACTGCAACCCCATAATCCTGGGGCTGGTTCACAGGTGAAGACAGTAGTTTTTTAAGATGGTCTTCTTTGATACCCCATCTTAAACCACCAGTACCTCGCCTGGCCAAAAATTTCCGACGTGGCCGTTAACGCGCCGCATCGGACGGGGGTCGGGGAGTGGCCGGCCAGTAGGATAGTGAAATAAGAAAAAGAAAAAAAAACGAAAAAAAGGAAAAAAAGCAATCATTTTCAGAAATGTAAGATCGAATGAAAAGCAACCGGAGAAAACGGGCACGGCAGGGCGGGGGCTGAAAGAAAGAGAAAAAAAACACAGTCACACACACACACACACACACACACACACACTGTTGCATACTGTAACGGTGCAGACCAGAACAAGAACCGACCTCTCAAGACAAAGTACAAGATAGCGTAGCGGAAGACTTAGATACCGATGATCCGAACAATCAATATTGCAATGTAGCCCCGAACATACATCATCATCACCGCTCTGGTGTGAAAGGGGTCTGGCGCTTCACACAGGAAGACTGCGCCAGCCCCAACCATACACAGACGAAGAAGAAGGGGGTTAGACGAAGAGGAGGGGAAGATGGGAATGTCGTCAACGCCAAGTCTTCGGCACAGGCCCAAATAGCCCCTCGTCAAAATGTCTGAATCCCAAATGTCGAGTCTGGATCCAATGTCGTCAAGTCTCAAGTCACAACTTTCTCTCTCTCTGTCGTAGTCTGCTGATCGTGAGAAGTCAGGTGGTGAGAGGGTGAGAAGAGATGGTGGACTTAGAAGAGGAAGAAGAAGAACTCTCTCTCTCTCTGTCAAGTTGGCGCCTTGATGCAGGTACCTCGAAGATGGAGCTGGAGCTAAGGCGCCACAGGTAAGTACCGCTGGCCTCCGCCAGCCATCTCTCTCCAACGCTACCACTACCAGCTACTAGCGCCCTGCACTGAAGACTACTACTACAGCTATGAGCGCCCAGCGCTGAAGACTACTGCTAGCGCTAACTACTACTGCCAGCACTCCTCCTGAGTGCCGCGGCTGAATCCTGAAGACTACTCGTGCCTACTGTCCAACTACCTACCCGTGAAGTGCATGGGAACTTCCTATGTACTACTCGGGTACCTCCTGGCTGCAGGCGAGGCAGTCCAGGAGGCTGCTCTTGCCAATGCCGAAGGCAGTCAGGGGCTGCCGCTGCAGCTCCTGCTCAAGGCTGTCGTGGGGAACAGGCCAGAAATAGCCTGTTCCCAAAACCCTGGTTTTGTGCCTGAGCCTTAGGGTAGGTCGATCTTACGAGGGCCCGAAAGTGGCCCTCCGTTTCAGGCTGAAAAGCCCTGTTAAAACGAAATAGGGCCTGCAGGCCCTCGTTTTCAGTTTCAGGCTGAAATGACATGGGGCCTGTAAGCCCTATTTTCTAGGCTTTTAGGCTGAGAATGCGGGACGGGCCCTGCAGGCCCGTGTGGCTACGCAGTATGCCACACACACACACACACACACACACACACA
>BFEA01000062.1:1343377-1362443 GCA_003427395.1 Chara braunii
AAAAAAAAAAAAAAAAAAAAAAAAAAACACGGCCCTTCAGGACGTCCGTTAAAATTGGAACGATGCAGAGAAGATTAGCATGGCCCCTGCGCAAGGATGACATGCATAAATTGAGAAATGATCCAAAAAAAAAAAAAAAAAGTACACTGGAGACAGAACACAGGGCACAATGGAAAACCGCACAGGGACGGATGAAGGAGATTCCAGAAAAGGGGAGGGAGAGATACGGACAGCATTTGTGAAAAGAGTCCTGGGGGAAGGCAAGGTAGCCACAATTGAGGGACAGCTTCTCCGATTCGCTTGGTGGGTCGAAGGCATCAGACAGCCGGACCTCAAACCACCAGTACCGAGAGCCTTCCTCCAAAACTTGCGGCCGTATACATGGTGGCCAGTATTTCCATGTGCCTGCTCGCAGCCAGTTTGATACATACTCGATGGCAGAATTTTCTTCAGGAGAAAGTTGCTCATCCGCGACTGGTCATTTAAACCCCCAGTACTTGGGCGACACCTTAGCGTTAATGCTACGGGGAATTTCGCTACCGGCGGGCCGTCGATAAATCGTATCGACAGCCCACGCCGCTTCAAAAAAGGTGCGGCCGGCGCGGCGCGCAGTGCCCAAGTACTGGTGGTTTAAGCAGCGAGTTCCCCAACATGGCTCCCAATTACCCAAAAGTACCACTTGTGCCCTTGCCAGATGGCACCAGGCCTAGTATGTCATGTGGTGAAGGAGTGTCCGGGAACTTCAGCTCTGTCACCAACAACACTGCCGCATAGCCGCACTTTATAGGCCCATAACGCAGCTGACGGCCGCGTGGAGACACGCCGTCGGTCGTGCAGAGTCTCCAGTAGTTGCTTTTCTCCTGGCTTAGTCGTTACGACGCGGCTTGTTCGATCCTGCTTCAATCAGGGCTGAGGAGGGAGGTGAGAACTTGTTTAGCCCTGATGCCTATAACCACTGTCCAGTCAAAACGATCACTGAATGCCAGTGGGTGATGATCCTGGGTATACTCAGGTAGGACCTTGGGAGGAGGGATGCACCGGGGATTGAGATGATGAGTAAGGGTGGGAGGCTGTCTCATAGGGGACCGGTTAGAACTTAGTAGGCAAATACATCAGGATGATCAAATGGTCAGGTGCCGGCAGACCTGTCATATGCCTAGTAGCCGGCCGCTACAGCAACCTGTACTTCAAAAAAAAAAAAAAAAAAAAAAAAAAAAAAAGATTGTTTTCTGAAGCGACACGCCCAGCATGAAGGTTGGGGTAGTTCTCCATTTCCTTTTTTCAAGAAAGAAGTGGTTGTCGGCAATTGCTCAGCTGAAATTTACCAGAAAAGAATTAATCGGGACGGTCTAGAAATGGCGGGCCAGATACCTGAACATTAATCTAGGGGAGCTGCAAGGGCTGAGGTTTTTCAGGGATCACAAGAGTAAAAGTCATCTAAAGCCCCCTCGCTGCTGTGGCAGACTGAGCATAGGTGCCTGCCCACCAGTGACTGGCTCGTAGACCATGCACACTTGGAGCAGAAGGTGCTGCTGCTCCCATGGTGTAAAAGGTGTCAGTCTTTCACCCGTCATAGGCACGATCAGCATCGCTTTTTGTCATTCACCAGGGCAGTGCTGACGTGGAGGTGGTGGGACGGGATCTCGAGGTGGTTAACGGCAGAGCCGCAGTGGCCTTGGGACCGGAGAGCAATCCTTTTGGCACACTGCGCACTCTTTTGGTGGCGGAGGCTTCATCTCCAACTGGCTCTGCCTGAGGAGGAAAGGAGTGATGTAGGCTATCTGGTGTCAGAGTTGCACACATGCATGGGAGAACCGGATCCGCTCAGGGCATACTCACACTAGGATTTTTTTTTACGTATTGCTCCCCACCAATAGATGGAGCCTCCCCGGGAGTGCTAGTGGTGCCTTCTCGTATCAGCATCCCCAGCACCAGCTCGGCTGTTCAAAAAAAAAAGAGCGATTTTTTTTACTTATTTATGGATTTAATTGTGGTTCAATGCATCCAGGTCTAGCCATAAATGCAGTCAGATACATTTGAAATCGAGCTAGTGTGAGTACACCCTCACGCCCGGAGGTGTATGTGATGATCCCATAATGTTTTCGGACCGCGATCGTGAAAGAATGGTACAAGACAACAGAGAGCATAAACTACCTAAGCCGACCTAAAGATAAGGAAGCAAAGAATATTCTCCGGAAGGTGTCTGGTTGTCGGCCCCAGTCGAAACATGTCAAGCATTGCTGACGGGTGCTGCTCTTCGGACGAGTGGGATGGTTGCTGGCGCTCTTGCGCCTGATTTATTATTCTTGCCATCAAGATGGCACAGTTGTACTTCATGATATAATTTTAAAAGTTCACCGCTTGAAAGATCATTGTCCGCACGCCATCAGTGTGCTCACCAAACCACGGCTGGCATTCTCTCCCTTTGCCTTCTTGTGCTTCTGCTCTCTCCTTCCTGTACTTCTGCTTTCGTCTCCTTCTTCGTTTTTTCCTTTCTTTCTCTTCTCCCCCTCCCCCCCCCCCCCCCCCCCCCCCCCCCCCCCTACTCTTCTTCTTCTTCTTCTTCTTCTTCTTCTTCTTCTTCTTCTTCTTCTTCCATAGCTCTTTCCTCTAATGCTCTTGCCAATGGCATTACCTTTGTACTGATCGTTTCCCTGTGAATTTTGTCTGAGTCGTTAGTGTGTTCTAATCTGCAGATATGGAACGGGTAAACCTCCTAATGTGGGCTTTGGATGTTGTCATATTTTGGCTTCGAGTATTTCGTATTTTTGCTGAGGTTCCATATGGCACTCTTCGGTATGAAATTGCAAAAAGAGGACACTAGAATGCGGCCGGTCCCTTACCCCTCCCCTTTCTGTCCTCCTTATCTGCTTGCATGTGATATCAGAGTGATTTGGCACTTCGCCATGCTCTAAATCTAATTAGATCTAACACCAGTACCTCTCTCAGCTATGCAGTCCGAGGCTCAGGCGACCGGTATGCGAGGCTGCCGAGCGTGGAGGTGCCAGGAAAAATAATAATAATAATAAACCAACGACATTCGAAAAAGAAAGAAACCAGCCACATTAGAAAAATGAAAAGCAGCAACGCAGGGGACATGAATGCAGTTGGATACATTCCCCAAGTGCTAGTGTTGTTTTTTTCTTTTTTTTCTTTTTTTTCTTTTTTCTTTTTTAACAATTGGCAGTCTTTTCATATGATCCAGGCAGTCTGGCCTGGTTCATACCATGGGCGTCTTCCCAAAGGTCATTGACAATGGAGGGTGGTGGGGCAGATGGGCGTGCTGTGCTGACGTCTATTGAGCACCGTCGTCATCCGCTGTGACGTAGAGACAGCGTCCGGGCGCAGGAAGGCGAAGCTGCTGAGGCGCAGGCAAAGGCTTCTCATACAAAGAGTGCTTGACGCCCCTGACTGCATGGTGACTTCAGAGGCCATCCTGCAACTGGGTGCTGTGCTGGGTTCCGCTGTGCTCCCTCACGCGAGACCAAGATGGTGGATGATACGGAGAACGGGTGGGACGTGGGACGATCTGCTGGTGTGCGATGACGCCGCGGACGACCACTTCCGAGACGCCTCATCTGTTTCCTCCCAGGAAATCGCCCAGAAAACAGCAATCGAAGAGGACAACCACAACGAGCGGCACTGCGATGAGCAACAGCAGCGGCACCCTCCAGTGGAGGTCAGCCATGAAATACAAGGGACAAGGACACTCCGCAGGCACGTCTCTTGTCGAATGTGCAGACAGCGGCGACAGACGGCAGTCTGAAATACTCCGAGGAGATCACTATCGGCGAGCGGCTTCCGGCACACCTAGTTTCATGGGGAAAGTACGCGGGAGTCACAAAAATGAGTTATAATAGCACGATGGGCTGAGATACAGTTTCGAATTCCCAATCGTTGGAGACCCCGCCAGAACGCAACAGACCCCCAAAAAGCCGGCTGCAATCGATGACGCGCCCCGCCGCTGGGGAGCGTCAGTCTGGTTCCTATTCCCCCGACAAATGAAAAAGAATACATTGTATTACCCACTCAATGCTTCCTTTCGTTTGGCCGAAGGAACCCTGAACAGCATTGACTAGTCCTTCTGAGGAGGATTGACTGTCAGCTTGCCCTGACCACATATTCCTCTCAGGCTTCTACTTAGAGCCTGTCGAATGAGTCCCTGCAATACGAGAAAACTGGGGGGGGTCTGCTCCGTGTTTCGTTGCTTGTCCTTATCCTTCACTGTGTGTCCGGTTACCGAGCCTTATTGTTGATCACCATTCAGACCCTTTCGCCAGGTTACCCGGCACGAAACCTTATAGTCTTCATGATTGTGCCTGGTGCCATTTCTTCCACCTCAACCTGTTGTCAACTATCGTCGCCACCTTGCCCTTTAGCAGCCAGCTCCTCATGAAAGTCTGTTTCTTGGTTGCTTGTCCTTCTGGTCTGTGTTCGTACAGTTCGCTATTCTCCGCCATCTGCTCCTAATTTCCCTCTCTTCCATGCTCAGCAATAGTGACCACATTTCTTCACTTGCCACCTCTGCTCCCTCGATTGTCTGAGTGCACCTGTGCTTCCATATCACCCACAGTGCCAGCTTCCTGAGCAGGGGTAAACCATACTTCCCTGCTGCTCGTGACGTTGCTGGGGATGTTAGTTTAGGAGTAGGATAGAGAGAGGCGGGATGTCAGGGGGGGGCGAAGTGAACAGGATCGACCACAGCTCCCGAACCTTCTTCAATATCCATGTCGCTTCTGGGCAGTGGGGTATGTCTTCGGGTGAGTTGTTGCTACACATTGAGCAGCATTCCGAGCTATCAGGGTGGGAATGTTTCCTCCTTACGTGTAGTCATTGGTTAACGGGAAGGGCTGCATATGCTATTAGGCATTGCATACTGCGGATTCTGATTGGTCTGATGAGAAGGTATTTGGTCGGAGGCCGTTGGAGGACGTCCACGATGTTGAAGGCCGATGATGTCCGTTGCTTGCCACCTGGACCACGACTGGACCACCTTGGCCTCCAAATTTCCTTTTACGCTCCATGCCGAAACCCGAGACTCGGGCTCCAAGTGACTTCGCGAGGTCGCTTGGAGCTGAGGACGATTTGGCTGGGAAGTCCTCGGAGCCCGAGGATTTGTCCTCGGAGTGTTTTCACATTTTCATTTCGAATTTCCTCTCTGAGGACAGGTGTAACAACGCCGAAATGCTTGGAGTGGTGTCCCTGAGGAGTGTGTAATGACGCCCCTTAGTGTGGGTTAGTGAAGGGAATGGGAAGGGATGTCCACATCTGGTATAGCAGGACAGTCAATCCCCTCATAAGAGGGCAATCGATGCTGCCCTGCAATTTTCATCCTATGAATCTGATACAACGTGTCACAATATTGGACTGAAGAGCCAGTCTTTTTCTCTGAGTTTAGCTGATTTTGTTGAAAATCTACGACTTTTTGTTCAAAGGGACGCTGGACCCGATTTCCAGCAGGTGATGCTCCCCACCAATAGATAGAGCAGTTGGGTAAATGAAACGGTTTTCACCTTTTAGCAGTAGCGGATGCAGTACCCAGGGTTCGATCCCTAGACCTCACCCTACCCATGTACAGTATCTGTGTAGACCCCGAGARTTGAACCTGYGACCTGTGTATTCGTAGGCAGTTGGTAGACCTGTCGTAGGTCCATAGACAGCAGGGGTTCGATCTGTAGGTCTATAGCGTAGGAGTCTTAGTGAGTTCTGGAAGCTTAGCTGTAGACCTTCTAGAAGGTAGGCAAGTGGGCAAGTGGTCAAGTGGTGAGGCAAGTTGTGGACTAAACCGCAGTGCAACAGCAGTGCAACGGCGGTAGGATAGCGGTGAGTCCACAGTCAGTCAACGGAAGGTCCAGTCAGTCCCAGTCCGGTCCAGCAAGTACCACAGGGGGACTGTAAGCACCAAGGGCCGATGGCAAAGGGCAGACCAACGAGTTTCTGAAGTATAAATCAAGAGGCAGCGCCCAGCCATTCATTCATTCCTGCGTGAGCCATGCGGAAGCGCTGCCACAGCGACTTGTGCAAGGAGGTCTGCAGATGAGCCCGGAGGACGCAGTGGGCTAGAGAGAAGGAGTTAGCATAGCGATAGGGTAGATGCAGCGACAGCTGCCATAGCTGTAGTTAGTAGTGAGTGTGTGTGTGTGTTCGAGTGTTAGAGTGATGCGTGTGGGATATCCAGGGTGATCCAGTGTATGTGAACAGTGAGATGTTTGGGTGCTGAAGTCGCCATAGCCAATTGAGAGTGAACTCGTATCTGAAAGCCATATCTCTGAGTTTTGAGTGGGCGCATGTCGCCAGTATGCTGCGTTGCTGTTTACATGCATGAAAAGTGTGTTTGAAAACGAGTCTGATTGCATTAAAAAAAAAAAAAAAAAAAAAAAAAAACAATGTGTCACAATTTCTAACAGATCATAGTGGTCATGTTACATTTTTCCTCCGATATATCTGACTAGTTGGGTCCAGTTATTGATGTGGACATGGGAGGGGCACTAATCAAGGCGAGAAGAGGGGTGCTGCTCGTGTGATAGGTATTAATCACGTGAAGGGGAAGCTGTGGTCCAGGCTACTTGTCCAAGCTGTGGTCCAGGCTACTTGTCCAAGCTGTGGTCCAAGCTGTGGTCCAGGCTACTGGTCCAAGCTGTGGTCCAAGCTACTGCGGTTCAAGCTGTGGTACAAGCTGTGGTCCAAGCGGTTGTCCGGGCATGGTTGATAGTGCTTGATACCTAATTTTTTTATTTTATTTTATTTTATTTTATTTTATTTTATTTTATTTTATTTTATTTTTTTACTGGAGGGAACGGGGGAGGGTTACCCACATCCGGGTACAGCATGGCAGTTAATCCCCTCTTACGAGGGCAATCAATGTTGTACTGTGTTTGTCATCCTATCAACATGTCATAATTTGTCACAGGGACGCTGGACCCGATTTCCAGCACGTGCAGCTCCCCACGAATAGATAAGAGTTCATGGCTGGTAGCTTAGTTCCCTCCGCTCTCCTTCATCTACACTGCGTGAGGTGGCAGACTGGGTTCTGCTGAGGGCTTGAATCTCCTGTGATAACTCGTCGACGGACTCGACGAGGCGTTACTACGCCATCCAGTACCTTGTAGAGTTGTGGATGACCGTTGATACCTTTGTTGCTGGCGTCGACACTGTGGTCGGCAGCTGAAGTTGTCTTAGCCGGCAGATGGAGGGTGGCTTGATGTTTCCCTCCCGAAGGTGGTGGGGGTTGGTTCGAGTGATGGTAGGTGGATGAAAGGGAGGCAGAGGGAGTTTTTTCGAAGGTCTCTATGGAGAATAACACTTCAAGGAGGAAGGAGGACATCGCCATCTCATGTGAAGCTTGTTGCGGGTGAAGAAGGTTGCGCGTCAACATGATCTCAGGGTTTCGTTTTCAATAGTTTTTCTGATTGGTTGACTTTGTATTGCCTGTTTGCCCTCTCTCTCTTGATTCCTAAGTCCGTTGTCGTAATCTTTGATGCTCACCAAAAGATGATGATTTAATTAGGTTTTTCGAATTTTGTCTTTTCTATTATGAATTTCTGATTGGATTGTTGTAGGTGTATCACTCTTTTGTCTCTTCTATGTTGTAATTCTTGATATTCGTTCTAATGATGACGGTCTGATTCAATGTTTTCTGTTGGTGGTTCCTTCTGATAATATGATTTCTTCAAAATAATTTCTTAAACTTTTTCATGCCATACATCTTTGCTCAACGTTTCTCAAACCGTGGTTTGAGAATCTAATTCGAAAATCGTTTATGGATATCTAAACCTAAATTTCGTATAATTTCTCGTAAATTTTGTCATCCAGTAGCTTTCCTCATCATTGATCTTCTGGTCTGGATTTTTTTCTTGATTTCTAATACAAACTTGTTTCTGGTCTCCGATGCCTAAAAGTAGGCTTCTGAAGTATTTTTTCAAAAAGCCCTATGGTTGCTAATCTTAATACCATGTGGTATAAAGTAATATTCAAAAAACCTACGTCTGTTAATCTCAATACCGTGCCGTAATTTTTGATTCGGATTGGCTTTTTCTGTTTGCTAATCTCAACCTCCTGGTGTGAGTGGTATATTTGTGGCTCGCTGTGTATATCTGTGGGGTCTTCCTTGAGGGTTGGAGCCTCCCCCCGTGAGGGTTTCACAAGGTGGGAGGTGTTATTCTTTGAGGGGGGAGGCGGTATTGGGGGATTGTCGCCTCTTAGCCAGACTGATTTAGGGTCGGATCAATACTGGCGGGTGGGGAGAGAAGGCAAGGGGGTGGCTGCTTATAGCAGAGTGTTAGGATTTTGTTTTTGAGGGAAGGAGTGACTTCGATGGCTACACAGTGAGCCGAAGGGGGAGGGAAGCTAGATTTGTAGGAAGGAAGGTAGCAAGGGGATTTTCAACAGAAAGGGTTGTTTGTTAGGGTACGTAGGTTAAAAGGACGATGCTGGGGCGACACAGGCCGGTGCTGGAGTTTTTGCTCTGTAACGCAAGGGGAGCTCGAGGCCTGGGAAGTTATGCCGAGGGTGGAAGGCATAACCAGATCGTCGACGTAGTTGGCACCGGGGTATTGACCCTGTAACCAGTTACGGGTTCGCCGCTAAGCGAATTGTCGAGGGAGGAAGGCACTTCCTGTCCGTCAGAGCTAGGTTGATCGGTACTGGGGAGGGTTGTGGTGCCTTGTTACCCTAGCAGAAGGGGGTATGAGATCAAGTGAGTTCTGGTACGAGGACTGAAAGCCTGGACTGACGCCCCATCTGTTGCAAAGGGGAATCTAGGATAGTAGGCAGATTTAGTCTTGCCCCCCACCGCTCTTATATTTTTCTAAAGTTTTTCGAATGTCCCGAAAAGAGTTGGGTGTTTAGTGGTCCTAGGAATGCTTTTTAGGACTCTGGGATCCCTACTAACTCTACTTAGGTGGCTTCAATGGTGTTATACTCAGTGATTTGTGGTTGTTCGATGCCAGAACGACGCTGACCGGTGCTGGGGTGTTGCCCTGTAATCTGTGATGCAGGAGCATGAGGTCTGGTAGAGAGATCTGGGGATGTCTTGGGGTGGGCCGCGGGCGTTCCACGGGACAACCAAGGGTTGCTGCCGGGACGACGCTGGTCGGAGCTGGGGTGAGTCGCATTGCCCTGTAACCCAGCAGAAAGTGGGGGTGTGAGACCTAGAAGAGATCGGCAGGGAGTACAACAGTTTTGGAGAACGTTGGAAGGGTTTGTGTGGCATTTTGAGGGTTTTGGAACAATCGTAGGACCTCTATGGCCTATTCTCATGCTTCTTGAACGACGATAAGAGTTCTTAGGTACTTCAAAAAGAAAATAAGGTGTGTGGGAGAAGATAGTGGGTTATCACGCGTCCTACCAGTGAGGGGCCTAGCTGGCAGGATGGGAGTATGGCATAGCAGCAGCAGAGATGGTGGCTCCGCTGCAGTCAGTCTTGCCGGAGTGGGGTAAAGTGGATTGATGAGGGGTTTTCTGAGTCGTTTCTGAATTTTGTTTAATCATGAAGTTGTCATAGACATGTCTGAAGTAGCTCCAATTTCTTCAAGCCAAAGCCGGGTAATGGCCCCGGTATCCCAATTTCTAAATTTCCATCCTTAGGCCAATTAGATTTTTCTAGTAGTTCCTTGTCTCATTTTCATGAAATTTTCTGATGAAGTTTTCTGAACGTACTCGTTATGGGACGCTGGGCCCRGTTCCCAGTTTGTGCCAATTTGTGAGGATATGGTTGTATCTATGGGACGCTGGACCCGGTTTCCAGCAGGTGCGGCTCCCCACCAATAGATGGAGCTTGGGGTGCTCCTATCACCCTCTGGGTAGTTGGCCGGCAACAAATGTTTTGAAAGAGAAAAAGGAAAGAAGTCCAGGAAGGTTTTTTTCTTCTTCTTCTTCTTTCAGTTTTGAGTTTGTGTTTTCGCAGCAACCAGCCGGGGTATTGTTTTGCAAGCGGGGAAGCATACTAGTGGTTTAAACCACCAGTACTTCGGGGCCACTTTTCTCCGACGCTGGAAATGTGCTGCATCCCAAAAAAAAACTGAACCGGCACAACTTTCTCTGACTCGCACCGCCAGCCATTTTGCTCCAGACCCGAGGCCCAAAAGTTGCAGCGCATATGCGACAAGAGTCCGCACCCGGTGTATGGGCCATGTACTGGTGGTTTAAAGGTTTCACGTTGGGCGCCCAAAATAAAACGAACCAGCACAGCTTTCTCTTGGCTCGCGCCGCCAGCCATATTGCTCTGGTACCCGAGGCTCAAAAGTTGCGGCGCGTATGCGATAAGGGCCCAAGGCTGATATATGGGCCAAGTACTGGTGGTTTAAAGGTTTCATGTCTACGCGCCAAAAGAAAAACGAACCAGCGCAACCTTCTTTTGGCGCGTAAAGGTTTCATGTCTAAAGGTGGTTTAAAGGTTTCATGTCTACGCGCCAAAAGGTGGTTTAAAGGTTTCACGGCTGATGTATGGGTCAAGTACTGGTGGTTTAAACTTCAAAGGTTTCATGTCTGCGCGCCAAAAAAAAAACGAACCGGCGCAACCTTCTTTTGGCTCGCGCCACCAGTCATTTTGCTCTGGCTGCGCGCCAAAAAAAAATAAAAATGGCGTAACTTTCTTTTGGCTCGCACTGCCAGCCATTTTGCTCCGGTACCCGAGGCCGGAAAGTTCCAGCGCGTACACGACAAGGGCCCGCGGCTGATACGTGGGCCAAGTACTGGTGGTTTAAAGGTTTCACGTCTGCGCACCCAGAAAAAAAGGAACCGATGCAACTTCCTTTTGGCTCGCTCCGCCAGGCATTTTGTTCCAGTACCCGAGACCCGAAAGTTCCGGCACATATATGACAAGGGCCTGCGGCCGATGTATGGGCCAAGTACTGGTGGTTTAAAGGTTTAACATCAGAATGACTGAGCAACCCAGAGTACAGGCCAATTGTAAAGATTGAGTGGGATGTTGCCAACGCCCAAAGGGTCCACCTTTCCTTTGTTATTTGGTCGAACGTTGACTCCTCACTCCCTACTAAATCAGCCTCACAGAATTTGCGGATCCTTTTGCTACAGCAAACCATACTTCGATTGAACTTTCCTGGCTTCTGGAAAAGCAGAATCTGGTGGCTCAGGGAAAGCTGTAGAGTGGTGTCCTGCCCCTGTGTCATTGGATCCGTACCTCTGGTGTTCAGCCCTACTCCGTGCAAGCACGGACTCGAACCGGCGACCTCGGCCTCAAGAGCCAAGTATCATAACCACTACAGCCAGGACATGGACCAGGTGTTCAAAAGTGGAACCGTACCGGCCATGATAAGTGCCCCACCCCTGCAAGGCTGTAGTGCCCACATTCAATGCACACCACACACAACACCACATGGACGCTGGCAATCACTGCACACTTCGCTCCAAGTAGCACAGGTTCGTCCCTCTACAGGCAGTCAATCTTCTTCTTCTTCTTTTCCTTTTTTTGGCTTTCAAACCAGCCCCAGGCAGTCAATCCAATGGAGTACTCCAGAGTAATCAATGCTGTTCTGCCATCCTGTTGTTTTGCTATGTATCAGTCAGGGCACTGGGCCCGTTGCCCAGCACATTCTGCTCCACACAAATAGATTGGAGCCATCTCCAGGGTGGACCTACCAACAGTCCGTGCTGTGTCGCTTGGTCGAGGGATAGACACCTGATGATGTTTTGAAAAATAGATGAATATTTATTATTTATATATTTTTGGGGAAATTGTTGAAATACCCCTAAAAGGTGGGGTATTTCGTCAGATACCCCTAAAACACAGGGGTACACCGAAATGCCCAAACTTCTGCATCTGCCCGTGTCCCGGTCATCACCAACTTAGCCATATGCCCTAGCCCTGGACTGCAGGGGCCGGAGCATTTCTTTTGCCAACTGCAGGGTCCAACGGCCAGAAATACCGGGGCATATAGACAAGTTGCCCAGGGCCTGGTAGGGGTATATGCAAAAGATGGCAAGTCCAATTGGCAAGTAGGGTATTTCGCACTGTTTCCCACCTGTCATAGGGGCATGTCGCCATACCCATGCCTTTTAGGGGTATCCAACGAAATATCCCAACTTTCAGGGGCATTTGAACAATTTTCCCTATATTTTTTCGGTTTATTTTGCGAGAAACAAATCTGGTAAGAGGACAGATGTCTGGGACCACCGGAGAGAAGTCTGCTTCAGGATAGGACATTATGTGTTTTCCGGACGTCTGGACCCCAGTCCAAACCCTCTGGATCTGGATGTGCATCCAGACATCCGATCCCGTGTCTGGATAGCCGGCAAAGTTCTCCGCACCCCCCCCCCCCAAAAAAAAAAAAAAAAGAAATATATATATATATGACGATATATATGACGATATATATGACGATATATATATGCTCATTGCTCAATGCTGACCCCCAAAAAAACGTTTCGTTTGTTTCCTGGCCTCTTTAGGGGTCCAAACAGGACTGGACTCAGACTAATTCTGATATATATATGGTCAAACAGAGCTGCCTGGTGAACCGCAGGCAGAGAGGGAGAAGAGGAAAACAAACGAGGGGCTGTGACAAACTGTTTCATGGGGAGTTTCACCACTCATCAGGAGGCTGTGCCTCTAGTGCCAGCGGCGTGTCTGGAGTGTATTTTTTGGTTGTGACAGACCTTTCTGTGTTTCGTGGATGTTTTGCTGGCTTGTGATGGGATGTGAACCCACAGTCTGTAGAGTTCTCCATCTGGTGTGGGAGAGTGATTGCCTGCTTTGATCTTGGTCACAGGTACCTTGAGGGCAGTGGTTGGTGCCCACCTCAGGGTATCAGTTGTTGGCCAGTCGTTGATGCTTAAACCACCAGTACTTGGCCCAGCTATCGGCCGCGGAAAAAAATAGAGTAGAAACGTCCCTAGTCAGATGAATTTGGGCGCTCCTGTAGTGGCCCGTACATTTCCTAAAATCATGGCTCATTAACGGGCACAACTTTAGGAAGTACTGGTGGTTTAACCACAGCTGGGGCTAAGGTGGATTAACACTTACAGTGTAATGAGTCGGTGAAACTCCGACGAAACAGTTTGA
Organism: Chara braunii; assembly: GCA_003427395.1. NCBI lineage: Eukaryota > Viridiplantae > Streptophyta > Charophyceae > Charales > Characeae > Chara > Chara braunii. The sequence goes on from BFEA01000062.1 coordinate 1,356,399, forward strand.
CACAGCCCCTTGTTTATTGTCCTCTTCTCCCTCTCTGGTCTGAACGGTCTGGATTACGAATTTAATAAAAAGAAAGCGTACAGGTAGGGCACTCACGGCGCATTAAGACAAGCGTAGAAAGATGCATAAATAAAGCACGTCCGCCGAATGGAGATTGGAATACATACCTTTATCATTTGTAGCGATTATATGGTCTTAATATATGGATCAAATACATTTCGTCCCACATATCATTGTGTCCCACATATATCGTATATATATCATCAAACAGAGCTGCCCGGTAAACCGTCGGCAGAGAGGGAGAAGAGGACAACAAACGAGGGGCTGTGACAAATTCGTTTCATCGGAGTTTCACCGACTCATCAGGACTCAGGAGGCTGAACCCTATATCAGCCTCCTGATGAGTCGATGAAACTCCGACGAAACAGTATGTCACAGCCCCTCGTTTGTTGTCGTCTTCTCCCTCTCTGCCTACAGTTTACCGGGCAGCTTATATAAACAGTTTGTCACAGCCCCTTGTAGGTATGGTCCAATGCACCTCTCATTTTGAACCTTCAGTAATATTTTTGTTTGTTTTGTTTGTTTGTTTGTTTTTTAATCCGGAACGTCCGGATTTTTTTCAGGCCTCGGTCCGGCTGTGTCAGGGTCTGCGCCTGCCGTAGTCAGTAGTTACTGAACAACGTGCATTAGGGCATCAGGTCCCGCCGTGCACGCACGGCCCCGGACCGGCACCCTCAGCCTCAAGAACGAAGTCCCGTAACCACTACAACCCTTGGAGGTGTTATAAAAACTGGATCATACCGGTCGCGATATCCAGCCCACCAACCCCCAGGGCTGTAGTGTCCTTGAGTGGTAGTGGTGACTGCTCTTACCAGCACCACTATCACCAGAGGGGGTGTCTTTCCAAAAAAAAAAAAAAAAAAAAAAAAAGAGGGCTGTAGTGTCCTTGAACTCACACCACACACACACAACACCACACCACGGCATGACAATTAGCACACTTCGCTCGGACAACACACTATCCCACCACCGCTACTGACCCTGGTCACTCCAAGATAGGCCAACTGCCCGTGGCCATGGTGTTTTCATTTCATGTCATTGTGACATCCTTTCTGGTGTGTTTATGGAACACGGGGCCCGCTTCCCAGGACATTCTGCGTCCCATGAATAAGGTCAGAGCCATCTTTGTGGTGGGCCCTGCACTGGCCAGGGGGTATCCCTCCCCACTGGACGGTGGACAATCACGACGATTTTTTTCCATTTTTTTTCCCAGTTACCTTGGAGAACCCAGCATAGACTCACACCTCACTATTTCACAAGTGAATCTGGACACAGTTCAGTGTGGGGTGCATCAACTGCCAAAAGAACAAAACCGCTTCAAGCCTCAAGGTTTGACTTACAAACTCTCCACTAACGCTCGGATGTTGGCTTCTGTCAGAACATTTTTGTACAATTTGCAAGGGAATTATGCCTGACCACTACGTTGCTTGCCTTGGCTCGCCATTCACGCACAAAGATGGATTATCTAACCTTAACCGGATTTAAAAAAAAAAAAAAAAAAAAAAAAAAAAAAAAAAAAAGAAACGGGGAGCCTGTACACCCCTGAACTGTTGAAATACAGACCTGAGTTCGAACTCCGCTGGAAGCAGATGAAGCAGATGAGTAAAATAGTATAAGTTTGAATTACCTTGGGCAGGTCAGTTGAACGATGAGATCTCAAGGCCGGCCCCTCCCCGCCCCCCCGGCCCCCCGCCCGGCCCCCCCCGGCCCCTTCTTAAAAAAGAAAAAAGACGGGGTAGCTAGTTCTGTGTTTGTGCTTTCTTTTTTTCGGCGGAAGGAGGGGGAGGGGGGGGAGGGGGGGGGTAGATTTGAACTCACACCTTCTTCGTCTCTAACCCATCCCTGACACTCAGTGAACACAGAGTTTTCTTTGTCTTTTTTTTGTTGGATTCAAGGACAAATCACTTTTTCAAGTCTTTCTATACGGTTACAAGGAAAGGCATCCTATTTGGAGTTTTTTTTTTTTTTTTTTTTTTTTTTTTTTAAAGCTAGATCTTCTCTCAATTTCACCGCACACTACCTACCTACCACTACTCCTAATTGTAGGCATACGTGGAAACCCCGTATTGTTCACGAGAGAACATGCGGGGGCTGCTCCCGACCTGCAGCTGGGCGATACCGGCTAAGGGACGGCCGGTAGCATCAGGGACCATGCCAACAGGACAAACAATCCCTGTGGCTCCCCTCAGGTGGGAGAAAGGCATCCTATAGATGCAGGCAGCGTCGGCAGTGTCCCTCTGTCCCCTGGTTCCAAACGCATTGCACCATTGAGCTACCGTCTTCCCCCGAACATAATGCACCCTGAAAATGAACGTATACAAGCCGTCTTTCCAGTCCGATGCAGTCAAAATGAGGGTGCGTTGTGTTCGGGGGAAGACCGTAGCTTGTGGGACCCTGCCCCTGGCGTTGAACCTTTTGTTTTTTCGAAAGTAGCAGAGGGAACGGCCCCTACGTTCTTCCCCCAAATACAACATACGGTCATGATAGCTGTGTATCTAGACTGAAAGATGCCTCAAATACATACAGCTATAATGACTGTACGTTGTATTCGGGGGAAGAAGGTAGTGTTGACCTTTTTCTTTTTCTTTTTCTTCTTTGGGGGGGGGGGACCTTTGTTTTTTTTTTTTTTTTTTTTTTTTTTTTTGAACCTTACTAGAGCAGACTACAGCAGAGTCACATGCAATCCATTCACCTTCGAGGAGGGAATATTAGGAAAAAAAACAAAAAAAGGCATGAAATATAGTAAAGGGGTAACTACGCGGGAGTCAGAAAAAGGAGTTTACAATTCCACTATGGGGCAAGATACAGTTTGCAATTGCACTGCGGGCACCCTACCTGGCCAGAAAGCTGGGTTGTATACATTGCGCGAAGTGCAATTCGAAACTGTATCTTGGGCCATAGTGCAATTATAAGTCATTCTTGCAGAAAAAGGAGTTTACAATTCCACTATGGGGCAAGATACAGTTTGCAATTGCACGGCGGGCACCCCTACCTGGCCAGAAAGCTGGGTTGTATACATTGCGCGAAGTGCAATTCGAAACTGTATCTTGGGCCATAGTGCAATTATAAGTCATTTTTGTGACTCCGGCGTAGTTTCCCCTAAAAATAAAAAATAAAAAAAAACAAATGTATTTTCCCAGATACACACAGCTGGAGGGAGACACCACTACCGATGTGTATGTGGATTGGTGTATAAGGTGTGTATAAACTGTCAGGCATCGTGGATTTGGCAGGAAATCAGCGGTAGTGTGTTTTTGTGAATGAAGAGCGGGAAAGGGATTTTTTCTTTTTGCTCTCCCATTGGTAGGTTTTTCTTTCGCTTTTGTTGTGGGGGTCCTGTGACGGTCCGAAACGTGCGCGAAATCAAGACCAGTTTTTTTGGTTCATGAAATCACGCACGTTTCATTCACGGCGAAGGCAAAGACAAATGGCTTCATTGCTGGAAATTGATTCTGGTTTGGGAGGTGTTTGGGAGGGTTCGATCCCCTCACCTACAGCAAATGGCGTATGGAGTTACTCTTGTTCTCCTTTGCCAAAGAGAATTTCTGTCAGATTTACCGAGCAGTGTGCACTGCAGCTGATTTCACGGAAGCCTCAGACTAATTTTCAATGAATATGTTCCGCGTGCCTGCTCATATGCAGTCGTCTTGACTGCCACAGCCATGGTCAGTGAATCATACCCTGACATCTGACACCCGCCTGGAGCAGACACCATCTGTGAGAAGAGCACTTTATTTTCCTTTTCAGCTTTTTTTTCTTCATTTGTTCGGCAATGAAATGCTTTTTTTTGCATTTATTTTCCCTATCCCTATTTCATGCTGCCGCCCACCTGTCCATCACCTGTCCCGCACCGGTCACGCTAATCCATATATGCATGGCTAGTGGGATCCTCCCTCCTGGTGGCCGAAACGTGTATGGAATTTTTGTCAGATCTCAGGCCTCGGCATTTCACCAAAAAAAAACAAAACAAAAAGAGGCGAAAGAAAAAATACTAAATAGTGCAAGGGTCCCGCGCATCAACTGGTTACATCATGCCAGCCCAGCCTGGCAAAACGGTCCGCAAAGAACACGATTCTGCATGCAGCGATGGCTGTGGCCCCCCCTCTTGCAGGCCCTCGATCGCTGTTTTTTTTTGTGCTCTCCATTCTCACATTAGAACTTTCTCAACTGGGAAGTGCTAGCGTCAGCATTCCCTTATTATGTTATCATGTTGTCCTTCGACATGGCCTTACGGGTTCCATCACACAAGGGTTGAGGTCCCACCCACTTGTATTTTTTACCTTTCCCCTATGGATTGTGAGCTTTCACAGCCAGCAATCTACAATCTGCGCGCGTGGGACCTTGCACCAGCTGAGTCTGCGACAACCTGCACTCAGACAATCAGATCGACAATCAGATCAGATGCGGGTCATCTTTCCTTTCTTTCCCTCACGTTTTCAAGCTGTGCAGTCTGCATCTGTCAGTTTGTTGACGTCTTTTTATGTTTGGTTGGCAGGAGAGAGAGAGAGAGAGGGGGGGGGGGGGGAAGGAAGCCGAGTCAGACCGAAGGTCCGTAGCATCCAGGTGGTTGGGGTCCTGGCAGGCCATGGTCGCTTCCGGAAGGAACAGGGACTCGCCGTATGGTGAGAGGCCCGAGCTGCGAGCAGAAACATCAGGCCCGGACCGGAGGAGACACCAAGCTGCTTTATGCAGGTTAAAAAAGAAAAAGAGAGCTGCTTCATGCGCATGTGCAGAACGAGAGCAGCGCTAATAGTTATTGCACGAGTGACTAAGAGTTAGGCAGTGCCAGCCACAGCTGGGTGGGGCACCTGAGATAGGGAGAGATGGCACAAGGAGGGGAGGTTCGAGGAGAAAGGAGGAGGGACGCAGTTAGGAGGTTGATGAGGGGCATAACTGCTGGTCGCCAAGACGAGCTCCAGTCTCATGCACTTTTCATGCAGGCATCGGTGGGATCAGCACTGTACACTGCGGCATTGTATATTGGCGCAGTGCAGGTCATAGCACATTCTCATACAGGCTACCGTCTTCACCCGAATAGAACACCCAGTCATTATCGCTGCACCTGGACAGAAAATGGCCCTGAACACCGTGTCTTGGCTGTAGTGGTTAAGAGACTTGGCTCCTGAGGCGAAGTTCGCCGGTTTGAATCCGTGCTTGGAGGGCTTTGGTCTGCTTGTGCGGATCTATATACGACATTGTGGAAGCACCCGTTAACCGACGGGGAAGAATACCCCGTATTGGTGTTCGGGCTAAGTACGGATGGAAGGGGTCCTGTGCAACGGAGCGGAGTAAGCGAGAATTGCCGCGTCCGTGGGATGTGTCCGTGTGGTGTTGTGTGTGGTGTGGATTGCGTTGGACACTACAGCCTTGCAGGGGTGGGGTGGATATCACGACCGGTATGGTTCCACTTTTGAACACCGTGTCTTGGCTGTAGTGGTTAAGAGACTTGGCTCCTGAGGCCAAGGTCGCTGGTTCGAATCCGTACTTGCGCGGAGGAGGGCTTTGGCCCGCTTGTGCGGATCTATATACCACATTATAATGATCAGGCGTTATAATGATCAGGCGTTATATTCGGGTGCCCACGGTTCAAGACCCTTCTTTACCTGCTCAGTTAACCCTTTGGTTACCGGAGCAATCGATGCTGGTAGGCATGTTCTAGCTATCATCCACGGGTTGTGATGGCAGGATGGGGAAGGACCCAGTGTATAGGAGCAGTATGTCTGGCCCCTGACATCTGGACTCGGTCTGGCAATAGGGTCTTTTTGTATCCTCCTCCTTAAATTCTCTCATGTTCATCTTATGCTCATAGACGCACTTCTAAAGGACGCTGAGCCTGGTTCTCAGCAAACATGTATCAATGGGACGCTGGACCCGGTTTCCAGCAGGTGTTGCTCCCCACCAATAGATGGAGCCTCCCTGATGGTGTTAGGGGTGTCTGCTCTTATCAACACCCCTAGCAGCCATTCGGGCTGTCTTTAAAAAAAA
>BFEA01000062.1:1366328-1382141 GCA_003427395.1 Chara braunii
AATGTCCCCAGTAGGAGAGGTGATCTGCCCCCATGTGGTATTTCACCACTCCGACAAAGGCCTTGCTGGTTTGACAGGGATAAGTATGTAAAGCTCCAGGGACTTGGTAGGGATTTTCCAGCGGATTGGTGAGAGGGAGTGTGTGCAGTAGACATAGCACTACACAGAAACTCGTGCTCACTGATCCAAGGTTAAACAGGACCAATGACTGGCTCATAGACAGAACACGTCTGGAGCAAATGGGGAAAGCTCTACCCTGGTGCAGACTGTGCACGGATGCGTTTCCGTCCAGGAAAAGGCCCGAGACTATTGAGCACATATTTCTTCAGTGCCCAGGAGCAATTTGGCTATGGAGATGGTGGGGCAGAATTTGGGACCAACTAGAAACACTAACCCCATGGCCGTGGTATTGGAAAGCCCTGCTCTGCGAAAAGTGGACCGAAGACGGGATGGACGAGTTCACCAGTAACATGTTCAAATTAGGACGCAGGGCGGTACTATGGGCTCTCTGGCGACGGCGCTGTACCTACGAGATGGAACGGGTAAGACTTGAAGGCCCAGAATTCACGGACAGCATCCAACAACAGATCCAAACTGAAATCGCTGCGAAATGGGAAGCAGTTAAAGTCCAGATACAAACATTACTCTCAAGACACGACTTCCAACAAAAAATTCAAAAGTTCTGCTCGAACCGGCTGGGGGGGGACAAAGGGGGAAGGATAGGCAGAGTGGAATGGAAAGGAGGACAAATGGCAGAGGAGAGATTGGTAAGGGACTATCGGCTGTTATTCAACGACTGGACAAAGATAGACACGGCTATCCCAATGAAACCCGCCCAAGAATTCCCCGACCTCTTCCTCCCCCCCTCAAACAGCTTAGTAGACTTAGAATGGTATGGGAGGGATGGATGAAAGAAGGGAAAGAGGTCCGGTCCCAGGCTAGCAGCTAATAGTCTGTCAGGTCAGGTCTTCTTGGTCAAAAGATGAAGTGGGGGGAGGAAGGAGCCAGTTTGTGAATGACAGTATTTGGCGCCGCTCTCAAGGTGAAGAGGCCCCTCCCTTGCCCCGAAATCCTGAATCCCAGAGCAATTAATGCTGGCAGGAACTCTCTGCATGATCGATCTGATGTAAATGGGACGCTGGACCCGTTTTCCAGCAGGTGATGCTCCCCACCAATAGATGGAGCCGTCTCCCAGGTGGTAGTGGTGTCTGCTCTTACCAGCACGACTAACACTGTAAGGGGCGTTGTTTTAAAAAAAAAAGAAAAAAAAAAAGAAAAAAGAAAAAAAAAAAGATATCCTAATTCAAAAAATCTTATCCCTTAACAAGCATTGGCCGCGGGGGGAGGTCCATGACGCGCTGCGTGCCGGAGTTGGGTTGAAGTTTTGATGAGGCACAGTGGATGAAGGCGAGCGAGGGCAGGGGAGAGTGCAGAGGGGCGTGTGGACCGAAATGTTCACAGCGCGCCATTAAACAAGAGAGAGCGCCCCGGGGGCGGGGCACACGGCGGGCGTCGATGCGGAAGAACATCTCAGAGGAGAGCCCTCCGAGATGCGTGGGCGCCGTTTGTTTGTTTTTTTCTTTTTCCTTTTCATTTTCGCGCGTCGTTTTGTGTGGCTGTCGTTCGTTTCTTTTTTTTTGTACGTTTTCACGCGTCGTTTCATGTTCCCTTTTTTTTTTTTTACACGATTTCGCACGTTGTTTTTTTTTGTTCTTTTTCCCTGGCGGCGTTCGTTTTGTGGCCCCGTTTTCCCTTTTTTTTTTTCGTTTTTGCGTGTTGTTTTGTGCCCCCTTTCCCTTTTCTTTTTTGCTGCTTTTGTGTGCATTTTTTTTTTCTCGTTTTTTTTTTACCGCGGGCCGGTCAGGTTGGTTTTCCCGCCGTAAAGGGTGGCCTGCCGAACTGCACCCATGCACCCCCCCCCACACCCACCCCCCCCCCCACACCCACCCACCCACACGCACACACGATCGCCCGCCCACCTGTTCCCATCTCCTCCCCACCTGAGATGTTATTTCTGCGGCCATAGACCGCACCGCCCTCACCCAGGTGCTTAGCTAGTGGATATTACAAAAAACATTCAGAAAGTCAATCTAAGCTGGCTGGGGCCCTCACCCAGGTGCTTAGCTAGTGGATATTACAAAAAACATTCAGAAAGTCAATCTAAGCTGGCTGGGGGATACCTCAGCGGAGAAACTGGGGGAAGTACTTTGGCCAGTGGGAGAAAGAAACAAGGTCTCCATGACTGGATCAGAGTGCAGCCAGGGGTCTCTATTCCCGGATTTCTTCCCCCCATCGGATTTGGCATTGGTGGAAACTCGATGGTATGGACTCTGGAGGAAATGAGGACTGAAGGAACAGGTTAAACAAATCTGGAACCAGGTTTTATGGATCTATCTGGCAGACTTCTATTCAGTCTGAAGAGGGGACAGATTTCAAGTTTAGTAGGAAATCAGGCCATGAGATGAGGGGTGCTGGGCCTGGTTACCAGCAAATCTGTAAACATTATCAGACGGTGTTCTTGAGGGGACACGTTGGACCCGTTTTCCAGCAGGTGCAACTCCCTACCAATAGACTGGAGCCCCCCTGCGAGACAAGTAGAAGTGTATGCTCTTACCATCACTTCTATCTGTCAACGCAGGTGTTCTTTTTTTTTTAGGAAAAAATTTCAAAAAAAAAGAAAAAAAAGAAACAGAACTGAATGTAGACTGGTGTGACGTTAGGTATGTCTGATTCCAAGGGACATAACAGTATGCAATAATTTTCGTGCATATTTACCAGAGGGGTGGTAGCCCCGGAGAGACATCAGTGAAGGAATAGCTTGGCCATTGAGACGTACTGGCCCAGCCAGTGTATTGCTTGCTGGGCTGGTTCAGTTACTTTCCCAGCCGCTAAGTCTAAGGTGCATGGGGCCTCTCACCAATTCGCTGGAAAATCCCTGCCAAGTCTGTGAAGCTCTACATTTATGTTCCTGTCCATCCTAATTTTGTCCGGTAGGTACTGTACAGGACCAAATAGAGATTGGATTGGTTAAAACTGGTAGGAACGCTAGAGGGTCCTAGAAGTCGGTAGGTAGGAAGTCGCCAAGTGTCCAGTCCTGGTCCCATTGCAGCTCAGTCCCAGGGAAGGGCCACCGCAGAATGAATCTCTCTCTCTGCTGCGGCAGCGCCTGGCAGGAAGAGTCCAGAATCATGTGGGAGGCAAAGGCACAGGCACAGAAGGGGGGTCAGCATCAGGAACTTCCTCTGCTTTGATTCTGGCAGATGCAGAAGTGCTTCTGCGTTGCTGGGCGCCAAGATCTTGGAGCGATAACAGTGCCAGGTGAAACAGGTTGTCGATGGCACGGGCGCCATAGCTGTGAGCTTGCACACACACGCACACACACACACACACACACACACACACACACACACACAGACACAGAGAGAGAGAGAGAGAGAGAGAGAGAGAGAGAGAGAGAGAGAGAGAGANAGAGAGAGAGAGAGAGAGAGAGAGAGAGAGAGAGAGAGAGAGAGAGAGAGAGAGAGAGAGAGAGAGAGAGATTGAACTGCTTGTCGTTGTTGCTGGCGGCCATAGCCGCGACCTGGAGGATCTTGGTCCGCTGTAAGGCTGGTCCATATGATTCCTAGAGAGAGCAGTAGCAGTAAATACACTGCATATCCTTACAAATTGTGATTAAGTCCTGTGTGTGCTCATATCATGTGCCATGTATATACCTGTGGGCAGAGTGCATGTTCTTACAGTTCCTAGGTGCGAGCGTGGCCCTAAAACCGTTTGTGATCCAACGGCGGGACAAAGGTAGACCCATCCTATGATAAAAAACTACTGCTAGTGGCAGGATACAGAATAGCCTACAACCCAGCGCATAGAGGGACAAACTGTCACTACATATATTGTCAAAAAAAACAAACAATAGAAATGCATGCTTAAACCACCGGTACTTGGCTCAGCTATCGGCTGCGGCGCTTTCCCGTTAACGCGCCGTGCCTTTAGGGCTTTGGGGTACCGGAACACACACTAGCGGTTAATGGAAGGCGAAAAATTCGGGGTTTTTTGCCGCATTGCTACAAGCAATGTTCTCGAAACGTTTGTGAACAAACTATGCAGGGTCATAATACAAACATCAAAAGAACAAACAGGCAAAGAAAAAACAAAAAAAAACAAACTCAAGAGCACTATAAAACCCTATTCGGAGTAGCTTTTGGAGTTCGCCAAATCTTTTTTCGAGTCCAGTGTTTTTGCTAAGTTTTTCGTCACTGGTCCAAATATGGCGAAAGAGCACTATAAAACCCTATTCAGAGTAGCTTTTGGAGTCCGGCAAATCTTTTTCCGAGTCCAGTGTTTTTGCTAAGTTTTTCGTTACTGGTCCAAATACGGCAAAATTGAATACAGATATACCCTAAAGCACATACATATCAACCAAAAAGAAAAACCAAAAGAAAACTTTAAAAAAAGTAAAAATTCAGGGAAATATGGCACTTTCGGTGAAAAATTCGCTAAAATTCACCGAATTTTGGGCCTTCCATTAACCGCTTCTCAAGATAATTCAAATTTGCAGTATTTTACTCGTCTGCTTCTTCTGCTTCTAGCGGAGTTCGAACTCAGGTCTGTATTTCAACAGTTCAGGGGTGTACCAACTGAGTTAGGCCAGTTGGTGTTGATCTGCTTTTTTCTTTTGTAAAGATCAAAGGCAGGAGCCAACTGGGTGTAGCTCGGTAAGGCGTTCAAGCGGCACTCAGGAGGTCGTGGGTTTAATTTCCATTTCCCCCACGATAGTGTCTTTGGCATGCATGGCATCATACCTTCGAGACGGCCACTTGATAAGCAAGTGTGTGGTAACTCAGTGGGCAGAGCTCCAGTGTTGCAACGGGGAGGTTGTGGGTTCAACTTTGTCGGCCCACAATTCCCCCCGAGCACAATTGGTTGGTGTAGGTTGCACCCCACGTACTTGTCCAGGCGCCTTTACAAACTAACGACCTCAATAGCTCAGTGGGGAGAGCTCTGATATTGTAACTTGGAGGTCCCGGGTTCAACTGCATGCTATGCTCATCATGTCTATATATATACATATATATTGTTCGTCATATCAGCTAGGGATAATCCTCTGGACGGATTTGGGTAGGGACGTGTGCCTTTCCTGCGGGAGATCTGATGTTGGATGGATGCTACTCTCTTTGGGGCCGGAGAGTGGTAAGGGGTTGTGGTGATACCGTGGCAGTCCTTCGGTGGCAGGGGTGCCTTGAAGGGAAACCAATGTCGAATCAAGAGGTGTGTCCTACTCTCGATGGCTATAGACCCATTCTGGGGGGGGTAGGTTAGCAGCTGTGGGTCGGGGGTGGTTGATGAGGGTTAAGGTCTCCACCATTACCAGTGGTTGATTCTCCCTAGCGAACAGACATAACTTCACATAAGCAAGGCTCATTAGTAGCAGAAAGCAACCACATATATCCATACAGACTATGATATCACACTAGCTCACATAACAACCATCATATTCCACAACCAACAGTAGCCATATATGGACCGTGCTATGCTGGGTTGGTGCTTAGAGGTAGGGGGGCTCATGGGTTAGACCTTGGTTAGCCGGCCATTAGACACTGCCTATGGGTGCCCTCACGGGACTAGCTCCCGAGGTACCCATATAACGAAGCTAGTACGCGAGTGCCTCAACGCCAGTGCCTCATATAATGAGGCTGAATGGGGGAGCTCATTCAGCGCCAGTGCCCGTCCGCTGTCTGGTCAGGTTGCTTCACTAGAGTGTGATGTCCCTCGCATGAGGTAAGATAGAAAGGAGTGGGGGTGTGACAGGAGATGTATCGAGAGAGGTGGTAGGATGGGAGTCTCGTGAGTATGTTTAAAAAAAAAAAAAAAAAAAAAAAAAAGGGATCAAAGGCAGGAAGTGTGGTCGAATGATGCACGGGCGGAAGACTCCATATGTAGGGTGGCCTGGGATAAGCTTGTTCAACCAAGGCGCTTTGGAGGTCTAGGCCTATTGGACCCGCGATTGCAGATAATAGCGCTGCAGTTGCGTCATCAATTGATCTGGCATCTGTTGGCCACGGTCGGGGGGGGCTGGCAAGAACTCACTAGGACCCACCTGGCATATGCACTTCAAGTTCCCAGCGAGCTGGTAGATCTGTGCCTTCTTAGCCGCAAAGCAATGGGCCACATCCGCAGGGACGTGGTATGGTCCTCTAAGCTGGCTTTGTGGAAGAAGACGCGGTTAAGATGTCGTCTACTGGGGACAATGGATGCAGATTATAATCTACTGCTGTTTGACAACAGATCCATCTGCAACGAAGCAGGTGAGCCCTTTCAGTGGCATGGTGCGCGAGGAGCATTTGGGTGGAAATGGGCGGAACGGGGAACATGTGTGGGACGAGGACCGCAGGGATTGGCGCTCTGAAGATGAGGTGTTGGAATTGCTGCAGGGGCAGATGCGGAAAAGGCAAAGGCTTGGAGAACTGAGAGACGACATCCCCTCCCAGTGGATAGAGATGTTAAGAAGAGATGACATATCTCCTGGGGAATGGGTAACGATAAAAGGGACTTCAAGTATCTCAAAACGTAAGGACCATTAGAACACCACTTCATCATCCACAAGAAGCCCAAATACACACGACAGCAAAAACAGATACCGACTACATGGGTCAGTAGGTAACCTAGGGTTTAGGGTTTTGCAAGGAGTGCAGTAAGGACAGCCCCACGGTACACAGTTCATAGGATCTTACCAGAGGAAGTCAAACAGCAGTTCTAGTGAGAGAAGACAATCGGACAGCTGACGAGTGGAGAGGAGCCGACTGGTTGGAAAAAAGGAGGTTATTTCCAAGTAACAGAATAAACGGTACGCCAGGTTAGCAAATAGGAAGGAGAAACGTAGCGCAGGCTAACTTAGGCAGGGGTGAAGGGGGGTACATCCTTCCTGATGGAAGCAATCAATGCCATCCTTCGGACCTCCACACCAGAAGGGGGAGGAGCGTGAGAGTGTTCTCAATATGTATTTCTTTGACTTGCCGGTGGAATAGGAACCGGACTGATGCTCCCCAGAATGGATAAGGAGCCAGAGCCATAAGGTTCTGTTTTGTTCAAAAAAAAAAAAAAAAAAAAAAAAAGTTTATAGGGTCGAGGAGATGCTGCTGGATGACGAGCTCGAAGTGACCACCTGGCAGGTGTCCTCGGGGTACGATGGACTGGGGGAGCCCCTCCGGCAGTGTGCTGCACAAGAAGGGCCCCCCCGGAAGATGGTGGAAAGAAGTAAGATACAGATGGTGGCGGTGTGTGAAGGAGGCCCGGATGCGAAAGGGCAATACTTGCCATTTTGGGTTGCCGTGCGAAGGCGGGACTTGCAGTGGGATCCGGGGGAGTGGCAACTGTCGGCCTGTAGGATGCAGAGAAAGGCGGTGCAGCTCCAGTATCTCGCTACGAAGAACATCGACAACTCTCTATTGGACCCGGTGGACATATGTTGAGAATTGAAAATCCACTGGGCTAAGAGGGACTGGATTCCAGATGTGTATGTCAACAGATGGACTCAGCGTAGATGGAACGAGCAAAATGCCACCCTTGCTGCGCTGCCAGACCAAAAACAGGCAGGCCTGTTGTGGCAGCTCTACCACCTTGCAATTCCTACAGTATGATGGCTGGCAGCAAGAAGCCAACACAAGGATCAACAATGTTCAGCACAGTGTGGCCAGGTGGAGACCATCCCACATCTCTTTGTGAGATGCCCGGCGGTCCGAGACTTTTGGGAGTGGTGGGCACAGGAGATGGCGGACAAAACCCCCTTGGGGGTCACGGAGGCGGACAATGCAATAATCTTTCTTGGGGCCCTGATGAAGGTGGACAGGTCACAACCGCAGGACGAGATGGCTCTAGAGATCGTTAGGGCGGCAGTGCTGTGGGCTTTGTGGACTTTGAGGAAAGAGCGATGCAGGCAGGGAGCTGCGCCGCCACTGCGGGCCTACCAAGAAAGGGCAATGGAGAACATCAGAGTTGCCCTTTCGGCGGACTGGTATGGAGGCACGCGGAAAGGAAGGCAGGAGGAGGGTTTTGGGGCACGATGGGCGCCTTACCCGCAGCTGCTCACCTGACACCCTCAGACGGGTCAAATGCAGCTGGGCCCTGCACTGAGGCGACAAGGGCCAAGGATGGGTGGAGAGGGGGAAGACGAGGACGAGTAGACAGCGGGGTATACAGGATTATGAGAGCGACCGGTTTGTAACATAGGAAGGATAATGGGAAAAGCGGGATGGGAATAGTAGCAAAGATTTGCTGAATGGTTTATGTACAACAGATAGGTAGGTACAAAAGGTGGGAGATTAGATAGGTAAGGGGGGGGGGAAGTAGGTAGGGAGGATGGACGACCTTGTGGGGAAGAAACCTGAAAATGCTGGGGTTATCAAATAGTAGTAGGGAGATGCACACTGTAATTTTGATGGATGTTATAGATAGGCATATAGGGGAAAGGAATAGGCAAATGCTGGGGCCATCAATGGCAGATGTAGAATGTGACTCTGATGGATGATATAGATAGGCATAGAAATGCTGCGGCTATTAATGGTGGAAGGCAGAATATGAAATTTGACTTTGAAGGTGGGTATAGATAGATAAATGGCGGTTGAAACAGAAACCGTGTAAGCTTTGAGAGTTGCGATAAAGCTAGGTAGTAGGCTCTGTAGTGGCAGGAAATAGATGATGATCGGACAAGCAGGCCTCAGGTCCTGCCCAGCGGTGGACCACCCTACTGCGTGTCTGGGTGCTGCTAGTAAGTCTCCCGGCCAATAGGGTATCCCACTGGGGGAGGGCAATGGTTGGGGTGGGGAGTGCAGTGCATCCCCCCCCTTGCGTAGGGGATTAGTGCCACAAGGGTGTAGGCTGACCCTATTTTTCTGTCTTTTTCTTCCATTGTTCTTGTACAAACACACTTGCCAGGGATAAGCAACCGGATTGTTGCCCCCCAGAATAGGAGGGGCCTGTGTTCGGTTTGGGCCAAAAAAAAAAAAAAAAAAAAAATGCTGAGAAAAACACAGATTTCTTTGACCAGGAACTGTACGTTTTTTTTTTTTTTTTTTTTTTTTTTTTTTTTTTTTTTAAATGATCAGATTTTGTATTATTATTAGTCTGATCATCATTTTCGATCTCTGTCTTGGGTGACCACAGATTGCGGAAACATAATGTGGCTCGGCTCGGGCACCTTTTCCGATCCTGGAGAACGCGAAATGCGACCTTGAGAAGTGTGCGGTTGCTGCAGCAGAACCAGGTTCGGAAATGCATTTCGCAAGTTCTACAGGCATGGCAGAAGTATGCAGCGGAGATGACGAAAGCGGCAGTGAATCTCAAGACGTTTCGCGATGCTTCAGATAGAAGACTTACGTGCAAGTGCATAGAGTCATGGCGGAAAGCGTTGAACACAGAAGTCAAAAGGACAAGAAAGATGGAAAAGGTGATGGCGAAGTACGCATCGAGCAAGCTAGGAGAAAAGGTACTCAGGCATTGGAACGAATATGCGGCTTGCAGGTCTCAGGGACGACGATTGCTGTTGAAGGCTATGGAGAAGTGCGCTCAAATGGTGGATAGGGTCCTTACAGAGAATTTGCTTAAGGGGATTCTGAGAGAATGGAATGCGTGTTCGAGGGAAAGGTATGTAAAAATAGAAGACCAAGTGGGTTTGAAACTTCGAACTTTAAAGTTTAAACTTTGAAAACAGAAGGAAAAAAAAAGAACAAAAAAAGGTTGCTAGTACTTGCTACCCTAAAAATGGATTCCTAAATTGATCTTAGCCCAAGCCAGGTAATGGCCCCAGTGTTTCCAATGTCTTGTAAGATCATATATGGGACTCCGGAACCGGTTCCCAGCACGTGCTTGCTCCCCATGAATAGATTGGAGCCTTGTTTCAAGTTGTTTGTGAAAAGGGGTTAGCTTAGGCCCTATTGTCTCATCTGCATGTGATCCTAGCAGGATTTGAACTTGTGATCTGTTTGTCAATAATTACATGTGTACCATTCAGCCAATCGGTGTGGAAGGTAAAGGTGCAGAAAAATAGAAGACCAATCGGGTTATTTAAAAAAGAAAAAAAAAGGCCCAATTAATGGGAAACAAAGTGGGTTACATTTCAAAACTTCTTTTCTTTTTTTAAATGGAGAAGCCCCTATTGTCTCATCTTCATCTGATCTCAGCCACATGGGTATAGTTAATAGGCTCCCCAACTGCGTTACCAACCAGATGGCGCAGGTCACCTTGGTTGCCCAGGAAGCTGGGGCGGGCAAGGGCCAGCGAACGTTGCTGTAAAAACAACAACAACAACAACAACAACAACAACAACGCTATGCAGAAAAATAAACTGAACAACTTTTTTCTTTTTTAAAACAAAAAACAAGCAATATTATATGCTGGGAACCGGGCCCAGTGTCCCTTACGAAGGTGCCGCAGTTCTCGAGCTGAGCAAGGCAGTTCGGCCAAGCAGAGCCTGGGCCACGGTATTCCAAGTCAACAAAAACACGAAACCCAAATCACCATATGCCCTATCCAATTCAAAACAAAAACACAAACCCAAAGAATAATAAGTCCTATTCAGTGTGAGTGGAGCAAAGAATAGCTATCGGGAGAAGTGGTGAGCCTCCAGAACTGAGTGGCAGAGCGCTACCGGGAGCGCTCCACCCCCCAACGTTTTGATGCGACGGTAGGCTCCTTGGTGAGGGTGGGAAACGAAGAACGGCCGGGGCGCCATGATGGCAGTTTCGACGCGAGGGCGAGAGTGCGGGGGGAGAGGACAGCAGGGGGATGATGAGGCGGAAGTGGGATCGTGGGGCATGGAGGAGCAGGCTAGTGGTGTCCGGGCGTTGCTGAAGGCTAACTTGTTTGCTGTTTCTGTCACGTGCTTGCGTGCCTGAGAAGAAGAACACAGGGGCAGCGTGTCTCATATCATGGTCTCGTTGGAGTGGAGGAATGTTGCGGGGGGGAGTAAGGGGAGGCAGGCAGGATTTCATGGGCGAGAGGGAGAGTATTACAAGAAGGAATGGAAGGAGGAACGCGAGAGTGACGAGGGGAGTCAAGTCGGGGCCCCAGTTGTTGCGAGGGACTACCGTTTGGTGTTTAGATACAACTCCCCCAGGGTACCTAAACCAGCAAGCAGATTCCTCAGGATGTCACAGGACACAGCCCCAGGCCTCACACTGCAGGGTTGGAGAGGAAGTACGATGCAAATCATGACCAGGCACATGCTGAGGAATCACTTGAATTAGAATGGAGACCGGGGGGTGGTGGGGACTGTGTTTCCGCAAGGGCTCCCCTTCCCAAAAGGAGCCTCACCGGTCTTGGTTCTTTTTTATATGAACGATCCAAGTGACGAACCAGGGAATCAAATTCTCTGGTTAACACAGCGGGAGCTCCTGGACACCCCTATGTCTAGACTCAGATCCAATAACATTTGGGCAGCAGAAGAGCAGGCAGAATTCATCCTACATCCACTTGAAGAGTCGGCTCTAGACGAGGATAGAACCTGGGACGACCCGCCCTTCGTCAACAGCCTCTCATCGGGCACAGCACAGGCCGCCTGAGGGTGTGTCTCATGAACAGAAATCAAATGCAACACGACGCACAGCAAAACGTCCCGCTCCAATGCCCAAGCCCTCCGCGCCCGCCTCCTTAGCTAAGAAAACAACCGCTGTGGGCAAAAAAACTGGCAGAGGCTGACCTTGATGTGAGGTCTATAAACGTTAATGGACTGGCTCAACCGAACGACCAGAAAAAGACGGCGCTATGGAAACTGATGACACAGGACCTCGGAGGGGGGTGGCCTAATGCCATAGGAATACAGGAAACACATCTTACTGATTCCCCCACACACCAGGAGAGGGCTAGACAAGTCTGGCCATACACCTCCTTCTCAGCGCCGGCCCGATCCTCCTCTTCCACTGGGGTAGCCATTTGGCTCCCCCCGTCATCCAGACTGCAACCATTACACGCGGAGTAGGACAAGGAGGATGGTAGGTGGGTCTGGAGGATGG
Organism: Chara braunii; assembly: GCA_003427395.1. Taxonomy (NCBI): domain Eukaryota; kingdom Viridiplantae; phylum Streptophyta; class Charophyceae; order Charales; family Characeae; genus Chara; species Chara braunii. The sequence continues at coordinate 1,378,331 of BFEA01000062.1, forward strand.
TAGGTGGGTCTGGATCAAAGCAATGGTAGGTACAGAAGAGATATATTTGGTCTGCGTGTATGCCCCGAATGATCCGCTACACCAGGTACAGTTCTTTACGACGCTTCAACAGCTTCTCCCGACAGATGCTCCCGTTATCATGTGTGGCGATTTTAAGACCACCCCTGATCCCAACGTGGATAGGAGGTCCCAGTCCCAACAGACACAAGGGCTGGAACCGCACAGGGACAAAGGCCCGGATAGCGTTATGCTAGATCACATGATGGATGGTATGGGCCTCATGGACTCGTATCGACAACTACACCCAGCAAAAAGAGCCTATACTTGCGTCAGATCTCGAGGTGCAGCGGGGATTTCCAACTCTAGGATTGACCTGTGCCTGCTTTCAAATGAGTTGGCAGGCCTGCTCACAGCAGCCGAAATTCTGCCATTCTCCCCATGTAAGTCTTTTGATCATCACATGATAGCAATGGGACTTTCTTTCCACTCCCACATCTCAAAGGGCCCCGACTACTTCAAGTTCAATACATCTTTGTTGAAACTGCAATCCTTTCAAGTGATGGTCAAGGATTTCTGGGCTTACTGGAAGACACAGAAACAGAACGACTGCTCGATTGTCAAATGGCTCAACCAAGGGGTGGCGCAACTAAGAGAGCGGGTCAAAAAGTTTGCCATCAAATATGCTCGTGATAGAAAGGCAACAATTGATAACCTGCTGTTACAGTTAGAGGAATGGGATGCACACCTCATGTCTAACCCATTAGACCACGCCACTTACAATGCCCTCCAGAATGCAAGACAACACGTGCAAGACCATCTTGACGAGCAAATGCAAAAATGGAGAGTGCAAGCCAGAATAAAAAGAGACTTCACTGAGGGCACAATGTCAAAAGCCTTCTTTGCCAAAGTGAAGGCCAAGAGCAGACAAAACATTGTGCCCTCTCTTAAACACCCATTTGACGACAACCAACCGTCGACCACAAATGCTTACAAAATGGTGGAGTACGCCTCCCTATACTACCACAACTTGTTTACATCAGGCACGCCACATAGACCACCCCAAGTCCTAACGCAAGCAAGGAACTCCCTACTGGGGTCCCTCCCATCTCTCCTCTCCACAGTCCAAAGGGACAACCTGGAAAAGCCCGTGTCCACACAGGAGATCCTCAAGGCCTTGCAAGAAATGGATGACGACAAAACGTCGGGACTGGACGCGTTCCCCAAAGAGTTTTGGTTATTTTTTTGGGACAATCTGGAGGAAGATTTCATGGACTATGTCAATGCAGTCCTTCGGGAGGAATCCTTTGGACATCTGATAGGTCAGGGGGTGATGACGCTTTTATACAAAAAAGGCAAAAAAGAAGAGATCAGAAATTATCGACCGATCACCCTCCTACCCGTGCCCTACAAGATCGTGGCTAAGGCGTGGGCAAACAGGCTGCTGCCCCTGCTTCCTAATCTCATTCACCTAGATCAATCAGGTTTCATGCCGCACCGAAATATTCAAGATAACATACTATTGGTGAATGAGACGATTAGGTACGCAAGGCAAAGAAAGGCAGAAGTGGCCATCCTGTTCATAGACTTCTAGAAGGCTTATGACCATGTCGACTGCGACTTCCTGGACTTGTGTCTGACTACAATGAATTTTGGTCCGCTGTTCCAGAAATGGATTAACATTCTCCACAGAAACGCCACGACTAACATCATGCTAAATGGTCACCTAGCCTCTCCATTTCGCCTCCAGTGATCGGTTAGACAGGGTGACCCGATAGCGCCCATGCTGTTCGTTCTAGTGATGGAAGCCTTGGCTGCCATAATCAGATGCAATCCGGATATCCAAAAAATCGGTGTGCCAGAAATCCCGAGCCATTTGATTCCAGTCACCTCGCTGTTTGCTGGCGATCTCACGATACTTTTTAGAGCAAATAGCCAAAGTTTTACAGCATTGGCTCACACGATTCACCTATTCGAAGTCGCAGCAGACATGAAAGTGAACTGGGGCACCAAACTGAAGGCTGGTGGCTACATCCGCAAGACACCCCCCCACCAATAGACCCCTAGGTCACATGGAGAACGAAAGAGTCAGCAATAAGGGTTCTGGGGGTGAACATTACGGCCCTGGGGCCTCCCCAAGACCATGAAGAGGCTCTGGTGAACGTGGCGATTCAGAGGATGTCAAAATGGGACACAAAGCCTACATCACTGGTGGGGAGAGTGCTGGCAATCAACAACGTCATCCTCGCCTCCATTTGGTACAAAGTGGCCTTCTGGGAAATAGGTCGTAAACAATTGTCCAAACTTAAACAGGCCACATCGTTGTACCTATGGAAAAATAATCACGAAGACACCCGCGCCATAAGAAGGGTGGCTTGGGATACTCTGACGCAGCCAAGATCAGAAGGGGGATTGGGGATAATCGATCCGGAGGAAGAAACAAAGGCACTGCTGCTCTTATCAGCACCCCTAGCAGACGATCGGGTTGTTTTGGGGAAAAAAAAAGAAAAAGAAAAAAAAGAGAAAAAAGAAAAGAAGAAGCATTAATCCGCCAGTTCACGCCCCCAGCCTTGCTCAAAAGAAACTCGTCGCCTATCCGGAAAAGTGGGCGCCGACACGCCGTCGATAAAAGAAATCGGCGGCCGGCGTCACTTTTCAGCCTCCGACACGTCCCCGCGGTCGATGTGAGGCGTGTACTGGTTGTTTAAACCACCAGTACCCCGCGCAGCCATTTTTCCTGACGCGGCTGTTAATGCACTGCAAGTTTCGCGGGTCGGCCTAGTGGGCTAAAACGGCTGGCGGAGTCAGCCAAAGGGAGGCCCATGCCGGTTCATTTTTTTTTGGCGCGCAGGGCGTTACCAGGCTCGGCAAGGTAAGCGTCAAAGGGACTGGTGGTTTAATTGCGATTTTGCATTCCCATTATTACTGGTGGTTTAATTGCTCTTTTCAGTACTGGTGGTTTAAACCACCAGTACCCCGCACAGCCATTTTTTTCCCGACGTGGCTGTTAATGCACCACAAGTTTCGCGGGTCGCCTACTGGGCAAAATGGCTGGCGGAGCCAGTCAAAGGGAGGCCCATGCCGGTTCATTTTTTTGGGGCGCGCAGGACGTTACCAGGCTCGGCAAGGGAAGTGTCAAAGGGACTGGTGGTTTAATTCAGGGATGTAAACCCGGTCCCACCGGGGGGTCCACCCCCAACCGGAACCGGGCCGGTGGGACCGGCCGGTCCACCAGGCCGGTTGCCCTCCGGTCGGCTATAGCGCATAGGCGAATACTGGCCGATTCAATTTTTTTCGGGCCAGGAGGCCCCCACAACCCGCGTGGGGGCCTCCTGGCCCAAAAAAAAATTGAAACCGGTCCGGTAGGGCAGCCTCCATGTTTCGAAAAGGGCTGCCTCTCTGGGACGCTGCTCTCGAAAGATCGGCGGCCCAGATGAGGCCTCCCTTTTCGAAAATTGGAGGAGCTGCCATTCCCTCCCTCCTGCTACTTCCTGCCTCCCCTGACTCACCAGCCATCCCGTCAACAAGCCAATGCCCCCGCTGTCATCGCCCGTCGCTGTCGTCATCGTCGTCGTCGTCGTCATTGTTGTGCAGCGAAGCCCGCCCGCCTGTCATCATCGTCGCCCGCCCGCCAGGGCGCCACAGGTACGTTTTCTTCTTCTTCTTCTTCTTCTTCTTCTTCTTCTCCTCCTTACGTTGTGTGGAAGCGTAGACGCGCGGTACACACACACACACACACACACACACACACACACACACACACACACACACACACACACACAGAGAGAGAGAGAGAGAGAGAGAGAGAGAGAGA
>BFEA01000062.1:1382159-1398542 GCA_003427395.1 Chara braunii
AGGCGCACGGTAAAGAGAGAGAGTAGGCGCGCAGTAGGTAGGTAGGTAGGTAGGTAGGGAGAGAGAGAGAGAGAGAGAGAGAGAGAGAGAGAGAGAGAGAGACCACAATCTAACTACCTACGCGCCAGCCAACCCCCCCCCCCAACGATCAAGTGTGGTATCTGCTCCGATCAGTTTCATTCTGATTCGTGGTCCATCGAGGCCTTTTTTTTTCAAACAAAAAAAAAGTAGCGTGTGTTGAAGCAAGCGCAGAGAGAGAGAGAGAGAGAGAGAGAGAGAGAGAGAGAGAGAGAGAGAGAGAACAGATACGTGCAGAAAGCCAGATACGTTGTTGCTGAAGCCCGTGCATGCGGAAACCACAGCACAACAACCCCCCTAACCCCCGACCCCCAACCCATGAAATACAACCCCCGCCCCCTGCCCCCCCCCCAAAAAACAAAAAATTCTCTATTAAAGTTTTCTCACCGGATTCGGGGAGATCTCGGCGAGCGCAGTCCAACCATGTTCTAAAAAAAATAATAATAATAAATTGACCCACTTTTGGGCCCAACCGAAATTCCGGTTGGACCAGCTGGGGTCCAACCGGCCCAGTTGGGACCGGTCCGTTCCAACCGGCCGGTTGACGACACAGCCCTGGTTCAATTGTGATTTTGCATTCCCGTTATTACTGGTGGTTTAATTGCTATTTTGCATTCCCATTTGTGCAAAGATGTGGATGGTATGTTTCAGCCCTTATCAGTCCATCGAACCGGCAGATTCATCTCTTCTGCCTGACCCAGGCTCGGACTCTTTTCTTTTTTTTTTGACCCGGGCTCGAACTCGACACGTCTCCAATGCAACTCAGTCATGCAACCACTCAGGCTACAGATTCCACGTGTCTTTGATGGGCAACTTCAGCGATTTTGAGAGTGTCATAAGCTACCGTGTTCACCTGAATAGGACGCCTGGTCATTATCGCTGTATCTAGACTGAAAGTTGCCCCCAGATACAGCTATAATGACCAATCGTTCTATTCGGGTGAAGAACGTAGGCTGGGAACGTAAGGACTTGGTTTCCCATTTCACCATACCTTTTCCCTTGAGCACACACTCCAGCCTCTAAGGCTACGGACTTCCCCCGAACACAACCCAACCTCATTGTGAATGCCAACAGGCAATGTTTCGCCCCTAGGGACATCCGTTAAAATTGGAACACCAACAGGCAATGTTTCGCATTGACCCTGCGCGTTAATTGAAAAAAAAAGACGCAATGTTTATGTCCAAAAAAGTCACAATGAGGGTGCGTTGTGATCAGGGGAAGATGGTAGCGTAATGTTCTTTTTTTTTTTTTTTTAATAACAAGAACAGCCCGAGCGACTGCTAGGGGTGCTGATAAAAGCAGGCACCACTAGCATTGCCGGGGAGGCTCCATATACTGTGGGGAGCAGCACCTGCTGGGAATCGGGTCCAGCGTCCCTGTAGAGTACAATGTCTGAGTTGAAACTAGTGTGAACAAGAAGGGGCAGTATGCATGAGAGGGCTGGGCAGTGAGCAGCCCTGCCTCTACCTGTCATGAATTTGTCAAAGCCACGAGTAACCGAAACCACTGATGCAATTATAGGCTGTCGACTTTCAGTCACATCTGTCTGATTGTTGCCATGTGTTGTTGTGTCATTAGCTGTGGTACCGTGTAAACTGTGTATGTGCTGTTACGTGTGCTGTTGCGTGGAACTCAGGTGCATCATGATATATTACAATGTACAGTGTGAGGTGTGGTTGAGAGTGTTCCTGGGCGTTTAGTGTGAATGTACTGTTGCGTGGAGAACAGGTGTATTGTGTCTGTTTGTTGCCGTGAGTTGTTGTGTTTTGTTTTGTGCTGTGCCATTGTGTAAATTGTGTATGTGCTGCTTGATAGAAGTCAGGTGCATTGTGCTACATTACAATGTGCAGTGTGAAGTGTGGTTGAGAATATTCCGCGATTTAGTTTGCCTGCTCTTCAACCCTGCCGCTGTCCTGGCGGCATTTGCGCTGCACACTTTGTCTTTGTGGGAGACCAGTCCCGGCCAGCAGGCAGAGGAAAAAGGGAGGGGAGGGAAGGCCAGGGAAGGACCGAGGGGACAGGCTGGCGGTGGACATTTGCAGCAGGGGCCAGAGGGTTTAGTGGGTGGACATTTATAGCAGGGGCCAGAGGGTTTAGGGGTTAAGAGAGATATCTAGGGCTGTGAGAAGACGGGTACATCAGGCATGAGGATAAAGTCAGTAGGTTGGAAATGGGGAGACAAAGGATCTTGCGGGAGGAATTCCCACTGGGCCTCCGTGGACAGCTATGGTCGCCATTGTAGGTTATTCAATTGGTCCAACCTACATAACCTGCAATTCGGGTCCACCCATTTAGCCCTGAAATTGTCCAGCAGCTGTTGCCTCTTGGGCTCTTCCGACTCGTTTCTAAGGCTCGCTTGTAAGTCCATCCAGGCTGATTGTGTCTGGCATAGTATTGTGTCCGCCAGCCCTCGCTTGTATAAAGTCGAATGGGTGTTGTCTCCTCTCGTGGGAGCACCTCATCCGCCGCGCTATCATGAGCAGAGCCAGGCGAGAGTACTGGAACAGATTCAACATAACTGCGTCCAGTCAGTTCCTTCAGGTGGGAGGATCGCAAGGAGGATAGTCCTCACATGACTGTCACATCCCATGGGAAGTGCTGACCGGTGAAGTAGTGCCAGGCCGCATCCCACCACCTCCAGAGGCAAGTCACCATGGGGCAATCGAGTAGACAATGCTCTAGGGTGGCTCGTTTTCTGGGGCTGATGAGTTCATTGAAGGTGCATAGCGGCGACAGGATTCCCTTATGTTCCAGGTCGGTTCTTTCTGTCAGCGGGTCAAGGGTGAGCAGGCACCTATGGATAATCTGCCATTGAAGTGCTTTGTGACTGGTCGGTCTAATGTGGGAGTAGGCCGACCACCTAAATGTGCAGAGATCTGTGCGCTTTAAAGTAGAGTCTCTATCCCACCGTCTAAGGATCGTATCCATGACCGGAATGTGCTTCGCATTGTCCTGTATCCTTTTTTGACAGAATACTGCCACGACATTGTTGAGGTTTTCCCCCATTTCCATTCCCAATTCACCGGGTCGAAGGGGAGGTGGGAGAGAGGGACGGTCGGTTCAAAAGCATACAGAGTCTCATCTTTGTCTTGTACCACCTGTACCCGGATAAGGGAGTCAGGTGGGCTGTGGGCATCGAGCTGCTCCATCCTGTGGAGCTCAGACCATCTTGCCCCCAGCAGAAGCGGAGTGTATGCAATGAGTTGCAGAGAAGTGGGGAATAACGCCTGCTCCACCTTATAGACAGTCATGGGTAGGTGCAGTGTTGTTTCAGTGCGCACCACCCAGTCCCCCAAGCACCCATGCCAAAGGGACCACGTTTTGGATTTATGTCAAATCTTGCTCCAGGTTGGGAGATGGGCCCATCGTGAGTCGGATTGTTTCGCATGAGTGTCAGGCTGTTGCGCTGTCATTCCACAGGTTCCCAACTGTATAAATGCCCTTCTTGGCCCACCGCAACCATTTATACCTACGGTAAGGGAGAAGGGGGACCCTGTGTGGTCCAGTAGTTGGGGGTGGCCAAATAAGGGTTGCCTTCTAATTTCGTGCCATCTGAGAGGCACCGGTGTCCTTTTCGGGCCATGGTCCCTCCATAACCGCAGCATCGCTGGCCACACGGGGTCTATATGTAGGTCCCATCTTGCTTGGCCCGTTGGGGAGGGGTCCGAGTCCACACGGGGGCAAGCAGAAACGGTCCAAGCTGAGTTGGTCAGCAGTAGAGAGGGTGCATTGAACGATCCAGGGGCGAGGCCGAGGTGAGGCAGGCAATCTGGATTAGTGCATAGGGAGCCCATGGGATGTCATTACCCGGAGCAGTCTAATGAGAAACTTAATCAGCAGCGCTCTGATCTCCTTGCCCGGGTCGGTAATGCCCAGGCCCCCTCTACTCCTTGGTTAAACAAGTACCTCCTAGGGTGGGCGTTTTATGCAGCGGGTGTCACTGTGATCATTTTTCTCACAGATAGGCGACATCCGCCCGTCTCAACTTCGTGAGCTGTTTTTCAGTCACCGACCAGAAAGCCACTTTGTACCAGATGGATGCAAAGATGGAGTTGTTGATTGCACGAGCCCGACCGACCAAGGAAGTCAGTTAAAGTCCCATCGTGTCATCCGTTGTATGGTGAGATCCACCAGCGTGTCCCCATGGTTTGACGGCGGGGCAAGAGCCGTGTGAGATCCATCAACGTGTCCCCATGGTTTCACGGCGGGCCAAGGGCCGTGAGGTTGACTCTCAATACTCTGATGGCTCCGTTATTTTGTCTCCACACCACTGTAGGACCCAACGGCGGTTGAATATCGTGACAGTGGAGCCACCAGCCTTCCGTTTTGGTTCCTCAATTTACCTTCATGTCCACCGTGATCTTGAAGAGGCGAATGGTATGTGCCAACACTTGAAAGCTTTGTGCATTGACTCTAAACAAGACTGTGAGATCATCAACGAAGAGGGAAGTTGTGGGGATAAGGTGCTCAGGGATCTCAGGCACACAGATCTTTTGGATCTGCGGGTTTGATCTTATCATCGCCGCCAGGGCCTCCATGACGAGGATAAATAGCATCGGGGCGATGGGGTCCCCTTGTCTCACTGAACGCTGAAGACGGAACGAGGCCGCGAGATGACCGTTAAGCATGATATTGGTCTTGCTGTTCTAGGTCCAGAAAATTCCAGTCAACATGGTCGTACGCCTTTTGAAAAATCGATAAAGAGGATGGCTGCATCAACCTTCCATTGTCGCACGTAACGGATAGTCTCGTTGACCAGCATAATATTATCCTTTATGTTTCTGTTACGAATAAAACCAGACAGATCTGGATGTATTACGTGTGGCAAGGTCGGTAGAAGTCTGTTTGCCTATGCTTTGGCCACAATTTTGTATGGGACCGGCAAAAGAGTTAAAGGGCGATAGTTTTTTATCTTCTCTCTGTCGCCCTTCTTGTATAGCAGGGTGGTCACTCCTTGATCAATCATTTCCCCAAAGCTCTCCTCGTGAAACACCGCATTGACACACAACACAAAGTTCTTCCCAAGGGTCTCCCAGAAATGAGGCCAGAACTCTTGGGGGAAGGCGTCTAATTCTAGTGTTTTTTTCATTATCCATGCCTTGCAGTGCCTGCAACAGTTCTGTTGAGGTGAGCGTGGTGTCGAAGGTGTTTCTTTGACGTGCGAGAGCATGGAAGGGAGGGCGTGTAGTAGTGCCTCTCGTGCCTCACCGAGAACCTGTGCTGGCCTTTGGTCGGTCTCAAAGGTGAAAAAACATCTATAATAGGATGAGGCATAGTCAACGATTTGATAGGCATTTGTGGCATTTGGTTGGGTGTCATCAAAGGGATGCTTCAGGGATGGCACCACATTTTGTCTAGCTCGTGCCTTTGCTTTGTTGAACGAAAGTTTTTGTCATCATGCCTTTCGATGCGTCTTTGTTGATTTTGCTTGAATCCTCCATTTCTGAGCCTGTGCATCAGGGTGGTCTTGTAGCTAGGCTCTTACCCGTTGGAGCGCCTCGTACGTGGGCAGGTCCAATGGGTTGTCCATGAGGTGTTGATCCCACTCCTCCAGCTGAAGCAGTAGGCAGTCAATGACAACATTGCGGTCCCGTGCAATTTTGATGAAGAGTTTTTTAACTCTCTCCCTAAGGTGCGCGATATCGTCGTTAAACCATTTAACCGTGGACCCATCATCCGGCTTAGTGGTGGTCCAAAAGCCCCAGGAGTCTCTAACCAATTTTCCCTAACACTGTTTGTTGAGGAGGGAGGAGTTGAATTGGAAGAAACCGAGGCCTCTGGCAATATGGGTGTGGAGTGATAGTCAAATGGCAATCATGCGGCGATCGAACGACCCGCACGGGGAAAATGGAAGAATATCAGCCATTGTTAGCAGGCTCGAGAGGTCCTCCAAGATGAAGCCAAGGTAAATGTGTGTGTTAGATATACCCGCCTCCCCTCTTGAGCGGACACATGTATATGTACGCTTGGTCGGATGACGGTGTTTATACGAGTCTAGTAGTCCTAAGTCTGTGATCATGTGACTGAGTACCAAGCTATCCTGGCCTCTTTCCCTCGGACCTCCCTGGGAGGGGACCTGTTGGGATGCAGATCGCCTATCTAAGTTGGGGTCTGGTGTGGTATTACAATCTCTCATCATGATAATGGGAACATCCCTTGGTAGATTTTGAAGAAGGTTGTTAAAGAGTACCATGTGAGCAGGATCATTGGGTGCATACACACAGACCAAGCATAATTCCTCTCCTGCGAAGGTTGCTCGCAGCCATACCCATCTGCCATCAACCCGGTCCCATCCCGCCTGCAACAGTACCAGTCTGGATGAAGGGGGTAGCCAAATGGCCACACCTGTCGAGGCTGCAGATTTGGCAGGGCAGCATAGGATGTGCGCGACCAAATTTGGCGTGCCTGGGCTTGGTGTGTCGGGGAGGCTGTGAGATGTGTTTCATGAACAGCTATGGCATCTGGCCATTTGCCTCTCATATCTCTGGTTATGAAATTCCACAACGCCGCCGTTTTCTGGTTATTCATCTGTGAGAGGTCATTAACGTTTATCGATCGGATGTCAAAGTCGGCCTCCCCCAGTTTTTGTGGCCATGCCGGCTGACGGGAGAGGCGGTTAATGGAAGGCCCAAAATTCGGCGAATTTTGGCGAATTTTTCACCGAAACTGTCATATTCGCAAAAGTTTCAACAACATTGTTTGTAGCGACGCGGCGAAAACCCCCGAATTTTTGGCCTTCCATTAACCGCTAGTGGCTAACGGCGGAGCGGTGGGGGGGGGGCGTGGAGGGCTGGGGCAGATCGGGTCTGCTCTACAATGTGGATGATCGTGTCCATCCCCGACAGGAGGCACATCGGTCCCGCAGGGGGAACCCTCCCGGCCGCGTCACGCAGGATTTTGCAGGACTTCGTCGTAGAGCGCGGTTTGCCGCTCCGGCCGAGTGCGGCAGCCGTACCTCTCGCGAGCCCCTACGACAGGATAGGGTCACGCGAGACACTGCTTACCTCCACCCGCGGGAGCTGTCACCATCCCTTGGGTGGGCGTATCCCCGCCGAACTACCGGACCACGTGCGAAAGCTTTTCATATGCAATCGCGGAGGTGGCCCGACCGAGGGCGTTTCTCGTTCGCTGTAGCATAGGGGGTACGCGCGCTCAACGCCCCTCAATCGGACCCGCACACGAATCGACGCATTGGGGGGCTGAGGTCCCAAGCACGACTCGTCGTTGGTCGACTAAGACGCATCCTACATACCACGCGTTACACCACAACACTCACGCACACGGAAGGACACAAAACAAACAACACAACAACACTCCTAGTCCCTTAAGTGTCCAACCCATAACCTTTTAAAATGGAAGTCGGTTAGGCGTCGCGCGTGAGACTTAAGATAAAATCATGCAGGCGTAGGGCTTTTTCATATCGACTAGCCATGCAAGCATACGCAAGCAGTCGTTACGACACTCAAGTGTCGACCGACACGCCCCTTGAGGGGTGGTGATCATGCAACCCTCGATGATCTCGCGGGTCACATTTCGACACTCAAGTGTCGACTGACACGTGTCTTGAGGGGTTAATCTCTTGACGCTAGACAATCGTCAAGGCAGCTGATCACCACACCCTCTTTTGCACCTTGTGGAGAGTGGGTGGTACACAGGTTCATACCTGTGGTGACAATCGTCTCTTATTGCCTTGGAAACCAGCTCCCCCATCCAGGGCGTGGAGAGAACTCAAGGGGGTTGACTTTGACGACAGCCACGGACTATAACGTCCAACTATAAAATTCTAAAAAGCAAAAACGATGAAAGGGGAATCTCCCTTTTCTCTCAAAGTATAATTTGTTTAACCCTTGCACACGGTCACAATAAGTCGCGCGAACATCCAACGCGTATGTATGTACATATATATAAAAGGTTATAAAATATGTCACGATCACTTCTCACAATCACAGTGGGACTCCTCTCAACCATATATACTTAAGTGATCGTAGGCAGTCAAATCCAAAGTCCGAATCACCAAACCTACCTGTAATCACATCAAAGTTTCAACCAAAAGTCCATGCACTACACGGGGTCAACTTCAACCATTCTTTGCGCTCACACCCCTTGCTTTAGCCATACAAGCCTCACTTTTTGTGCAACTCTCAAAATAAAATACTCAGCATCTTTATTAAATGGCCATTCAAATAATATCTGGGTAAAAACACAACGAAACAAATCAAACCACAGGGCTAAAGCCTTTAGGTTGAGTGGCAAGAGTGGATTGGAGTTGAGTCGAAAACTGACGAATCGGCAACCGACCTGTTATCAGTGATAACAGAAGATGATGCTCTGTAGGATCAGGCCGAACAAGTCAAGCCTTCAATCGAATTCGCAGCCCTGCATCACAGTACAAGCCAAAGAGAGTCACTACGACGTTTGAGCAAAATGAAGAACGTGCTCCATCTCGTAGCCTAGCTCCTCTACTAAGTTTCCTTTCTACCTTCCTCTAACTGGTATCAAGTTGTCCAAACTTTGACATCATCTCCCCAAAACAGGGCGAAACTTTAGATTTCTCATAGAAGAAAATAATTTAACTCTCCAAATTCTTCAAAATTTCGGCAGCGCTTCCCATAGGAAAGTGCCTTTTTCAGAAATTTCATGTGTCAAAAAATAACTAATTCTTTCAAATCTGTAAAATTTCGGCAGCGCTTCCCATAGGAACAGGAGACTGCCAAGATTTGTACAAAGCTGAAAATGCAAAGACAAAGTACAACTATACTTGGGACTTACTTCTGACACTTACTTGATAGTTAGAACCGGAGATAGTATGCACGATCCCTTCTTGAAGATGGCATCGTGAGCTAACACCGATCCTAACTCCTAGTAGGGTCAGTCTTATCTTATCCCAAGTTTCCCTCTCAGCATTCATCTCACCTACCTATAGCTCCAACACTCAGCGAGCATCTAAAGCAATTGACCTGTCCCCAGAGATAGCCCCAAAAGCATACACAGGTGAGTGTAACATTTCTCGTCAACCCTCAGGTTCCTTTCCAGGTCTCATGTTCATTCAAAAACCCTTGTTATTCCCTTTTACTCTTCCTTACATAAGACATAGGATCAGCCAACCCAACTTATGGATGTGACCGACCTGCCAGTTTATATGACTAGGCCACACCAACTTATGGTGCCCTAACCTGGTAGCACAAGTATACGTAGGGCATAGGACCAAATCACACCAACCCATGGTGTGACCAGTTTCTCCCTAGACGATCGACATAAGGCGTATGATCGGGCCGCACCAACTTATGGTGAGGCTGGTCACCCTGAACGCTCGGCATACACAAAGAACTGAACCTCCTCAACTTGTGAGGGGCCAGCCTTATAGCCTGAACAAACAACAAGAGGCATATGACTAGAACACACCAACTTATGATGCGCCTAGCCAGCCCAAACAGTGACATATGGCGTAGAACCAGGCTACCCAACTTATGAGTAGTCCATCCCAGCCTAGACAAGCAACAAGCGTGTGTTACTGAACAACCCGCAACTTATTCGTTCGCTCAGCCTCCATAACACAACTATATTCAATAAATAGATTCACAATCATTTTCTGTCTTTAGATGAGTGGTTAGGTCACCTCAACCTATGAGGATCCCCACCCAAACATCGGTTATGTTTAGAAAAAGAAATAGCCAAGCTTTATATACCTGTCTGTTTTTGTGTTATCAGGGGCATAGGACCAACTACCCAACTTATGGACGAGTCAGCCTGCCCAAAGTTACCACTCAATTTTATACTCTGAATCTTATTTTTTCCTCTGCTTTATCTGCTACCGGCTTATATGGCTCTATCTCCCAACTTATGGCGTCCAGCCTGCCAATGATATACATAGTATATAGTTGTATCAGATTGTATACTCAGGTTCCACTTATGTTCGCGGTTCGGTCATACCAACTTATGGTGTGACTAGTCTGCCAAAACAAATAAACATAAGGCATAGGACTGGTCCACACCAACTTATGGTGGGGTCAGTTTCTGCCTAGACAATCAACATAAGGCGTATGATCAGGTCGCACCAACTTATGGTGAGGCTGGTCAGCCTGAACATTTGGCATACACAAAGAACTGAACCGCCTCAACTTATGAGGGGCCCAGCCTTTGCCTGAGCAAACGACAAAAGGCATATAACTAGACCACACCAACTTATGGTGTGGCTACTTAGCCCAAACAATGACATATAGCGTAGAACTAGACTACTCAACTTCCGAGTAGCCCTGCTCCGCCAAAACAAACAACAGGTGCGTGTGGCTGAACAACCCGCAACTTATGAGTTCGCCCAGCCTCCGGAACGTAACAACAAATAATGTCACAATCTCATTCTGTCTGAATTCACACAGATAATCTGACTTTATCATACATACTTTTCAATTTTACCTTTCATATCATGTCCTGAATTTAAAACAAACAAAGAAAACAGTTAGTTTTCTCAGTCATACTTACAGGCACGCAATAGCAAAGGGTAATTTAGTTTAGGGGAAAGGATCATACGCGTACGACGAGCATTATACCTGAGTGTTCCTTGCCTCCAGAACCCCGCCTAGGCTTCGGCAGAGCTCCTGCAATCGGTGGGTGGACCTCCCACAAGGTCTTGCTGCGGTCCTACGGGTTGCAATCCCGCCTGCCGCCTTCCTCTAGTAACCTCAGATTAGACTTAGAGTAAGAAGGATAGAAGGAGGGGTTTCAGACGCTCGAGATACAAGAGAGGGTCAACTCAACTCGCAAGAGAGGGCCTTGGTATCTTCAATCGCCTGAGGGTCCCCCAATGGTGGCCAAGAACACAACGAAGGCAGCCATACTACGACAGAAGCCTCAAGTAACAGTCTCCAGACAAGTCTTCAAGTTACAATAGTACTCTGGTTGCAGCGCCCAGTCACTCCAATATCAAAACGTCGTCCCCCTCCCCCTGACCGAATTGCCAGTACACAACCTCGAAAGGTTGTGTTTGAATAGAGCACCCTGCCCCCTCCGCTCCATTCGGAGTGCAAGTGGTGCTCAATCAAACAACATCGCACACCGCTCGTGCACAGTAATGTAGCAAGATAGCAATGTTGAGTAACAAGTTATGCTAGCGTAATGAACCCACGGTAATTCATAGCGGTGTGTAGCGAAACACAATGTCGTTTAGTGGTAAGACCCGCGAAAACACAGCAAAACACAAGAAAACACAGTTGACTTAGCGCTGCACAACGCAGCTCAACAAAAGCGGCGGATGCACAACAAAAAAATACAGCTCTAATGCTTGGTGGAGCACAACAGCATTGAAACACAGCACAACCCAAAACTCAACAATTGAGTCACAACAAAACTATGCCTAGCAGATAACAGTAGTACACAGTAGAGTGTTCAGATTAGCAATGACACAGCAGCCCTGCAAGTAGCAAGCGCAACAAGCTTTGCAGCCAGCCAGATTCAAAAGACTCATCAAGCTGCACCTCAGCTAAGCATAAGACTTACCAAGTCGCAGGAGTATTGCGCTGCACAGGAGCTTCGTGCAGTAATAAGCTCGACACTGCTCAGCAATACATCGAAAGCGCAATAAAAACACAATAGGGAAAAGTACAGCATAGTGCTGCTCAATAGTGGCAGACGGTCAAATGACCGTAGCTCCTGCCTTTTGTTGCTCTTCAGCAGTAGCGGCGGGAGCACTCTCAGATACGCCGGTCAGCATCACGTGCACGTACTTACCCTACAATTGTGCCCACATTCAGACAAAATAAGAATGTATTTCCACTAGAAGGTGGGAAATACATCGAAGTCATACGCAGGGGCCATACAAGCACCACTTCACCAAACGTGCAAAATGAGAGTGAACCTTCTGCTAAAACACAGGAAGGTGCATCGTTCTCATATAGGTACATGCCGACTTCCTTCTTGATCTTTCCTTATCCCTACTCTCTCCTTCTTTGTCCTATCTCGTTGTCACATCCGACCACGCGGGTGACAGCAACATCATGGACTTCAAACACTCGTGCGAACACGATGAGCTGGTTGGTGACGATGGCAATTGCGAATGACGAAAACCCCGACGAGTACGAGGACTAGCAGTGCAACTCCGACGAATAACATTGAATAATATTGAGATCGTGATGGCGATCTCGAGGAAGCTTCACAGTCATTATCCTGTCGGGCACCAACGAGGTGAAGACAACAAACCGCGACAACAAGTGAGAGTGCGTGGTTATCGGTCCCCTCTCCACTACTCGCCAAATGTGCAAAAAGAGATTGAATCTGCCCCTAGAATCGGGACAGATACACAGGAACTTCCCCCCTTATTGCGCCTTGTCGTTTGGCACCGTAGCTCGACTTTCGGCTCATCCTGCATCGCCAGTTCGAGATGAGTACTCTCTCTCTCTCTCTCTCTCTCTCTCTCTCTCTCTCTCTCTCTCTCTCTCTCTCTCTCTCTCTCTCTCTCTTTTGAATGCACCTCCACCAGGTAAGTCTCCAACCCCACGACAGCCCCTGCGCTACTTCCACCGATAGTATGAGCAAAATCGAATGTATCTTCCGAAGGATCAGAGGAAGATACTCGCTTCCTACCGTGCAACTCCTCTCGCCTTCGACCAGGTAAACACTTCGATCCCTCCATCATCCAACGAATGTGCCAACTGAGGATGAATCTTCCACTAAAATGGGGGGAGATTCATTGCACTTCATTGCCATTCCAACTTTCACATACGCGCAGCCCCATCAGTTGGTCCACCGATGAATCAGTGGCTTTAAACGAAAAACTGGCGCGGCCATTAGACTCGCGACAATCCAAAACCCCCAATTTGACTCTTAGATCGTTCAAAACGATCAACGAATGACCGAGTTACTTCAACTTTTACCTTGTCTTTCCACCTCAACACCTTCTCGACTTCTCGGCGCACCCCCTTTCTCTCTCATCTCCTATTCTACACCTCTAACACCAAAACTAACCTCGTAATTGTACTCGCCTGGGTCTAAAACCTCGATCTATCACCTTACTTCGCTCGATTTTGCGGAGGATCAAGTGAGGTATCGATTTTTCACTCCGCCATATCCCATCTCTTTCAACCTCTCCGCGCAACATCTTCTCCCACTAACTCTTTCTTCACTAACTTCCGTGCTAATTTGGCTTCAGATGCGGGGTCGCCAGCCCCGGAAACCCCCGTCTTCGTCCCTCATTCACCCGATTCTATTAAGAATCGCGCGAGTTATCCCTCTCTTGTTGCGCCCCGCTCGTTTTCTCCGCCATCTTCTTCGTTTTCGAATGCACCTAGCCCAGATCCGCGTCTAGGTTCATTCGAAGCCTCCCACCTGTTCCCCGATTACTAGGAGCAGCTTTCCACTCTCCCTCATTGATGTCGGCTCAGCTCCACAGCACAGCGTCCACCACCTCCGCTATCTTGAGGAGAACTCTGAAGGGAATCAACTATCAGACCGACTGATTTCGCCTCTATACGTGAGGCCGGCGAACGATTCGCAAATCAGCATCGCTGTGTGCTTCCTCCTGTGTCCTTTCTGGCGATGCCCTGCTTAGGCATAGTTCGCTATCTGCCCGACTCCCACGGGCATACTCACGCTCAAAACTCTCACAGCACACGGTGCATCCTCTAGCCGTGCCTTGCCTCAACTCCGCCCAAAGCCACGCCTGAGAGATACTTCGGAGGGAACCAGCTTCTAAATGGTTCGGGCAGCCTTCCGCCTGCATACCCAAGTCCGACGACCGCTTTACACGCCTAATATCGCCGCGACCCTCCATCCGAGTTTCATCTGGCTTCGCCCGGCTTAGGCATAGTCTACCATCTGCGGGTCCCTATGGGCCTGCTCACACTCAAACCTCTCACGGCACGCCGAGGTTGGCGGACGCTGCATACCTTGGCAGTGGGGCCCCGCCACTCAGGTTCCTTCCACCTCGTGGGCCCCGCCACTCAGGTTCCTTCCACCTCGTGGGCTAGTCACCCACCGACTCTCATGCACACTGAGTCCCTCGACCTGCAACATTCCGAAGGGCAGGTTGTGGAACCTCGCCATCATCCCGAACCCACAGGAGCCATGCTAACCTTCACTGTATTGTTCCAAATTTTAAAGGATGTCCCGAAGGACTGGCCTTGGGACTGCGGCCCAACAGTGTCATCGTGGAAACCGGCCAGCCTTAAGCAATTCAGAAATATTTAGTTTTTATTCATTGCTTTTCATCATCTGGATTTGAACACAGGTTTGTATTTCGACAGTTCATAGGTGTACCCTCTAAGCTAACACTGTCGGTATCACGACCGGTACCGCTATCGGTACCGGTGCTCAGTCCTAATACCGGTGCCGGGACCGATCTTCAAGAAGACAAAATAAATAGATAAAAAAAACATAAAAGGGAAGTGGGGTTTGGGGAAGAGTCGGAACCGTTGGCATCCCCTCGGCCCCATTGATTGGTCCCAAATCCCTGGGCCATTGAAAAAAAACGAGGGGGATAGCCTTGTCAAGCCCTCAACCCCTCGGTTCCTTCAACCTGCACCGCTGCTCCCGTATCGCGGATCGTCGCCCTTGATCCCCGTACCTCCGCTTTGAAAGTCCAATGTCATAACCATTAGTGTTATGCCCAAGGCTGGCATTGGCACTAGCAGAAGCCCATATAAACGGGTATCACTATGCATACGGATCCGTTATTCCAAGATCACTCCTTCGGCCTGTCAACTAAGTCAACGACCATCAACCTCCCTCGTCCACCGCGCGAAGGTCCCTACTCGCGTTCTATTCTCTCTCGCATGCTCCAATCACCGCCCAGAAGCAACGTTACTGCCTGATGTCGTCTTCCGTATGAGCGTACACGCACCATGGTTACTTCAACATAAAAAAAACCTTCCTAGTTTTAATCAAAATTTTCAAAAAATAAAAAATATTACCGGCGGGAACGCCGACTGTATAACATCAAAATAACAACCATCACGCGCGCCTCGAAATTGCGGGCCCACATACTCTCTACTTTTAGTCAACCATTCAGTCAACGTGAACAAAATGCAACTGCGACTCGCACAGTATACTCAAATTTCGAAGAAAACTTGTTTTCTGTCACTTGCAAAAACCACGGCGGATACCCTTGTAAGGGTATTTGTGTCGACAACGGATCTCTCCCCGCTCCTCCTAGATACCTAAGTAACTGTGCATATTGTGGTTTTTGTGACATTGTTATTGTTGTCGTGTCTAATCATTCGCAGCCGCCCCTGCTGAGAGGCTTGCTATAAACGGAGGGTCATCCCATGTTCTGCTCATGTCCAATGTTTCAACTTCTATCAAACATTGAAGTATCTAGTCTTCCGCTGACCACGTATTGTTTGTGCGCATTCGTGAGATGGGGGTGTCCAACAGATCCTGCTGGGATAGCCAGTTGAACTGACCCTCCTGTGCATCTGGTTGCTGGTTCGTCCCGAAGAGAACAAAGATAGGGGTGACGTTTTTGGGGAGAGGGAGGTCATAAGTTGTTTATAATGACCATTAAAAGAAGTTCGGTTAAAACCCAAAAAAAAACATATCAAATCTCAGGGCTAAGGCGTCAAGTTGAGGTACAGGTATGAGCAAAGTTGTGTCGCGAGCCGACAAGTCGGCGATCAACCAACCAACCTGTTATCAAGGATAACACAAGATGATCCTTGTGGGATCAAGCTGAAACTAGTCAAATTTTGAATTTAATCAATCAACGAGGGACCTGTGACACAAAACAGACCAATTCTCAAGGCTTGACTATCAGTGTATGGGGAATGAATCTCCATAGCACATTCTCACTCAAGATTCTCCTGATAACTAATTATAAGTCTACCTCTAAACCAGTGCCCTATAAAAGGTAGACCTATGGTAGAATCTCCTTTATACAGAGTGGATTGCCAGAATTGTCACCGGTCAAAATATAATCTATCTTCTTTAAACTAAGAAAATTTCGACAGTGTTTCCCGTAGCAAAAGTGTTTTATCAGAATTTATACTACCCCGAATAGAAAAACTGAAACAATCTATAACTCTTGGAAATTCAAATTTGTCTAACTCCCTGAATTAGTAAAACATTGGGCAGCATCTCCTTTATAAAAGTAGACTTCCCAGATTTGTATTAAACCACCAGTACCTCCGAGCCTGTTTTTGCCGACCCTGATTTTCACTGCGTTCCGAGTTTTGCCGAGCCTGGGTCCCACTCAATTTCTTTATGGTACTCTCACGGGAAGAACAAAAAAAAAGAAAAAAAAAAAGAAAAGTTGCTGTCGTGAAACTCACCAAAAAAAAAAGGAAACAATGCTCTGCCTGTGAGTGCAGTTGTATACAT
>BFEA01000062.1:1398591-1411710 GCA_003427395.1 Chara braunii
AAAAAAAAGAAACAAAGCTCTAGACGTGATTGCAGCTGTATACATTCTCGAAAGTATTAGTGTGAGTGTGCCCTCAGTGAGGGCATCTCAGCCCCGTGGCCAGGTTGTCAGAGGCCAGAAACTCAAAAAAAAAAAAAAAGACAGGAACACGGATTTGGCAAGGAAAATGGCAAGATACATTCCCGTAAGTGCCAGTGTGATCAGGGTTACAATCCTCTGAGGGAACACAACTCGAGCAAATCACGGATTCAGATTGTCAGATTCCAGAAAAAGAAAACAAGAAAAAATAAAATGGAAACACGAATTCGGCATTGAAAAAGGTTGGATACATCATGGTTACAATCATCTGACGAAACACAGCTAGAGCAGATCACGGATTCCGCCCTGCCTCGTTGGCAGGAGACACATAAAAAAAAAAAAAAAAAAAAAAGTTCATAATGTGACCGTTTTCGTTGTAAGATGCATTCAAGACTGTAGGCACGACCGCCTAGACTACCCTGCCCGACATCATTGCAGTACAAAGGCCTTTTTTTTTTTCATTTTTCTTTCGTGCACGACAAAAGAAAACTACGATTTTTGGGACATCGCCGACCCTATGTCCGAACCCCGAAAACTTCGGGTACTGGCCAGGACAACGTAATTTCCCAACACTGGCGGAGGTACTGGTGGTTTAAGTAAGATAAAAACTCAAAGTAAGACTTGAGTTCTTCCAAGACAAAATCTAACTAACTCCTTAGATTTTTTAAACTTTCGGCAGCGCTTCCTGTAGAGAAAGTAGTTTTCCAACATTTATACAAAGCTAAGTTTAAAAATCTAGAAATAACTTCGACTTCCCAAAGTTCAATTTTGCCTAACTCCTTGAGTTAGTAAAAAATTGGGCAGCACTCATTTTAGAAAAGAAAACTTTCAAAATTTTTACTAAGCCATATATAAAATTTAGACAAGCTGAACTTTGAAAAGTCAAAATCTTACTAATTCCTTAGTTTTGTAGAAATTTCGGCAGCACTTCTCGTAAAGAAAGTGACTTACCAAGATTTGTACAAGACCAAGTATAACAAAAGATCCCTGAAAATGCAGAAATTGACCTAAGTAAAATAAACTTTGTTCAGAAAATGCAGGAATTGAAACTAACTTCTATAGCTTTAGCACGTGGCGAGCATCTAAGACAACTACCTATCCAGCTGGAACTAGGACTAAGCAGTGATCTCACACAGCCACATGCAAAGCCAAACCACAATGGTAAATACTTTCACCAACCCAAAGTTAACATTGTCAGACAATAGTTCATAGTCTTTCAATGATTTGTCCCTTATACCCAGCTTACATAAGGCGTAAAGCTTAGACCATTCAATCTTATGGAAACCTGTCTAGCTCAGCCATTGGATATACACAAACACAGGGCACTACAACTTTTCTTTTCTTTGGGCATGTGACTAGGCTGTCCAACCTAGTCGCCCTGAACTGTTTAAAGTATCCAATTTATATATATTTGTCTACACTTAGTCTTTTAAGGCAACATATGACTGAACCCATCGTCTTAGATCAAGGTTCAGTCTGCCCCTTCTTACCACAAGTTTATTATGAATTCATACCCTCTTCAATTAGTGATAAGTTATAGTCAGACCATCCAATCTTATGGAAAAATGGCTGACTAACATATTCATAAATAAAATAGTATAAAAATATAAACAAGTTTATCCTTTTAGTTCCAGCATGTGCGTGGCTCCAGACCAGACCACCCAATCTTATGGGAACCTGTCTAGTCCTTTGCCTAATATTTCCTCAGAATAAACAAGAAGAAACTAATAAACATCAAAACGTCAAATGAAGCAAGATAACCAAGTCATCCAATCTTATGGAAGCCTGCTTGGTCCTTGAAAAAGTCAAACACAATCAAACCTCGCAAGTCAGAGCAACCAAACCACCCAATCTTATGGGAACATGTCTGGTCCTGCAGGCAACCAAAAATAAACATAACACTGGACCCTCCAAACTTATGGAGACTTTCCCAGCCTTCGCTTGACCCAGTCAAACGCAGACAATATCACCTTCCTCCCATCCTACCCCTAAATGCAAACCCTTTTCACAGTCTGCCTTCAGTCAAACAATAAAACTGAAACTGCGCTTGCGCATGCCTTTCTTTACTTAAATTTAAGTTATGTCCAGAAGCCAAACATAAAGTCAACATGGGATTTCACGCAATACATTCAGCCAAACGGAAGCAAGGTGTACAAATAGGGGTTATAATTGGGTTTATAGAAGGAGGATGATATATTTACCTCTCAATTCCCTGCCTCCAGAACTCCTGAGTTCCAACAGAGCTCATGCAATCGGTGGGCTGACTCCCCACAGAGTCTTGCTGCGGTCCTACGGGTTTCAATCTCGCCTGCCGCCTTCCTCTCTGAATAGGATTAGACTTAGAGTAAGAAAGGCAGAATGACGAGATACACGAGAGGGACAACTCAACTCTCAGGAAAGGGCCTTGTTACCTTCCATCGCCTGAGAGTCCCGCAATGGCGGCCAAATGGGCAGTGATACCGCCAAACTGAAGTCAAAGCGCCGAACGTTGACCTCCTGGCGGTCCTCCAAATCACAGCAATGACCCCCTTTGCAGCCTGATCACTACCCCAGGCCACAATATCGCTACTTCTAGCCAAACCACCGATATGCAACCCAGAAGTGCCACGTTTGAATAGAATACGCCCCCTATGTACTCTATTCAAAACGTGAATAGGACACGACAATACCTCCCAAAAACATGTGCGCACAACAGTCGTGCGCAAAAGCCTGTAAAGGCATGGTCTCCAGATAGCACAGACTGGGTTCCGTGCGAGGCAGGGGCCTGCCCGTTCTTGTGCAAAAATATACAGTCACCGCCTCCCACCAACAACCCGACTGACACTTGGACCTTTTTCAGCAATTCGCGACAGCAGGCAGTGCACCGTTGTACAGGTTTCTTCCATTTCGTAGGCCGAGCACACACCAACTCTGCCGCTCCTCCGTCACACGCAGACTCTAAGTACCTGCTAAGCCCACCTTAGTCAGACTCCCCGTTCGACACTGCAACTGAGGGAGCCATTCATAGTTCACAACCTGCAGTGTTCACCTTCAGACGTGCGTGACCCGCACGACTTGGTTCCCTAGGTTGCGGGTGAACTCCCTCTCCAGAGACCAGCTTGAATGGCACGGTGTAAGCAGACCCCTCAATCCAATCCAGTCGGTTGCATCTGCTCACTCAATTGGCCACGACTACACTTGGCCAGGTAAGCTTCCTCCCCCTACGCTATCTACCCCTTTCTCTCTCTGTCACTTCTCCCTGTAGTCTTCGGACACTCGTAGCCGTTATTACGACCAGGTTCGATCAAACAATAGGTGATTGGATAACGCGGATGAAGGGGCTAACGGGATATATGGATGAGGTAGGTGATTGGATAACGTGGATGACTGCCCCGAAACCAGGGGCTTAACTGAGCAGGGACGCCCTTCGATGATAGGTGTTTTTTTTTTTGCGAAAAATTTGAGGACAAATTGCACCAAGTACTAATGAAAACAGCCTCGATGGGAGTAATAGAAGAAAACAGACATCTATACAATACTAAAAGCAAAGGGCCCTTTTGTTTCTTGGAAGAATATTCAGATCGAGAAATACCTGCCTTAGAGCCTTTGAGTAGCTCACCCCTACCTGCCTCATCCCTATATCCCGATACTTTGTCTCTAATAGGCATCACGCCCCCAACTGCTAGGTTACAGAGTGGCACGACCTACCCCAAAAGACTCCCACCTGCTAGGTTACAGGGCAAAATGACCCGCCCCGGCTCCAACCAGCGTCGACTAAGTACCAGCTTACCAAAGGACACTAGAGTGCCTTCCACCCTCGACAACTCCCCATATCTCTCTACCAGGTCTCTTGCTCTCGTACAGCTCGAGTTATAGGGCACTGCGACCAAGCCCCAACACCGACCAGCATCGTTCTGGCCTCGTCCATTCGCAAACCCACGGGGACCCAAGACTACAACAAATACCAGACAAGCCACCAATCATCACCATAATTGTAGTTCCGATCATTCAGCTCCTTCAGGCACTGGTTGCAGATGTCCCACATAAAATCCCTCACAACCCTACTCCGACAAGTCTTACTGCGATGAAGCCACCATCTTCACCGATGCTGTACCCTATTTCCACCCTCCAGGCTAGCCCCATGGCCGTAGAGTGCATTATTCCCCACCATCACAACCACAACCCCCTGCCACCAGCGCCGACTTATAAAGAATTTTTTAACCAAAAACCTCAATCCCATTCAAGAACATATTGAGAAATCACGAAACCAGAAGATTAAGAAAACCATATACAAGTTTCATCGCCTACCATTCCCACAAAAAGAGGAGAAGGGAGGAAAAAAAACACCCTCTCTCCCCATGAAAACTCCAGCGCCTATTCGATTCTCGATGGCATGTAAGGCTCACAAGAACCAAAACAGATTACTCCTCTCCCTCCCAAAAACGACCCCCTGCCTGATCACTACCTCCGCGGGGAAGCGCCCCCTCACCTCCCAGCCCCAGTTCAGAACAGCCCCCTAAATACCACTCCTGCTCCCTCAACTGCATACAGTAAGTATGCCCCGCAGAGTCGAAGATCCCCCTTCCCTCCTGCCCCACCCCCTCCAAGTAAAACAACCCTTCAACATCTCACCATGCTGGCAACAACACCCCTTGTCCTCTCGAGAAGCGGTTAACGGAGAACCAAATTTCAGCGTTTTTTTAATGCTATTTATAAGAAAACCAGAATTCCTTTTTAACCAAAAATTGCATCATTCAATAGAGTGCACACAATATTAACAAACCATTAAAAAAAAACGACAAAATAAAATAAAAACAGGGTGAAATAGTAAGGCAAAAGTGCACTCGAATGACATTTTCGACTCAACGAATTTTCCGAATTTTCAGCGTTTTTGGAAATGGTCTTATCAAAGGAAATTCCAATGTCCTCTTTCCCCAACCGCCATAGCTGATCCGACCCAAAAATCAATGTGGCCCAGAAAATGATAAACCCTCAACACCACCCTTCCCTCTCAAGGATCACACCACCCGCCCTGTGTAACCCTCGCAGGGAGCGGCTCCAACCCTAAAGGAGATAACTGAATCATAATTCCATTCAGATTCAATAGCCAAAAACAGATAGGAACAATTTTCAGCAACATAGGTAACACTTTTGAAACTACCAGTATATAGAATCGGAACACCAAAAAGGTACGATAAAAAGTCAGAACCATGCATAAGAATGACTATTGAGACATCAAAATGACTAGGATTTCGAAATCAAGATTACCTACCTCATGAATTTAAGCATCGACACAAATCAGAAGATCAAACGAGATCGAGTTAAGATTTGAAAATTACTTTTAGAAAATCCGAGATGCCCAACCTCTGATTTGCACCTCTGATTTACGAATCTCAGGCTAAGAGTATTGCCCAAGAAGTAATTCAGCAACCAAACATATGACAATCGACACGGCTAGCAATGTGAAATTCGAAAGAAGTAGGCAAACAAACTAGGTCAGAATTAATCTCGATTTAATCTTGATTTTCAAACCTCAGAATCAGAATTATTAGTTATATTTTTGTTACATATCTAGAATTCAAGGTTATCTAGGAATCACATCGTTAAGAGTCTCATCAGGGTCATCACATAATCATCACTACAAAATGTGAAGAGGAAGAACACAACTTACCCTCGACAATCCCTAAACGCACCCCCCCTTTCTCCAAACCTCACCTCCTCCTTCATCGGCTCTCAAGCAACTCAGCCGCCTGTGGTTGATAACTATTCAGCCATCCCAAAGGACCGAACGATGAAGATAACAGGACCGCAACTAGGATTACCATCACAGCAATCCAAACCACGTCACGAGACTAAACCGCTAAGCCTGCCAACCGCCCCTCGCAGGTAGCCCAAAGAGATGAAGGGGTGTCATCGTCGCAGACGTCGCCCGCCTATAGAAGACCTGTCTTCAACATCCTTTCTCCCTTTGGGGAAAAAAAAAAAAAAAAAAAAAAAAAAAAAAAAACCATCCCCACCATTGTTAGTGGTGCTGATAAGAGCAGACACCACTAGCACCTGGGGAGAGACTCCATCTATTGGTGGGGAGCATCACCTGCTGGAAAACGGGTCCAGCATCCCATATGCAGAAAATGAGAATGTCTGAGAACAATGAGACTAGTGACCGTGGGGCCTGTCAGCATTGATTGCCCTGCGACCCAGGGGATTGACTGAGCAGGCCTATATAGTGTCCGGTGGTGCATTGCCATCTGTACCTCTTCACCCTCACTAGAAGGGCGCCAGATAAAGAAAAGTTAAGGACTGGTACTAGTAGCAGATTTGTGGCATGAACTCGCTGAAATTTCATCCTAAGTTTAAGAAGAAAATGCTCACTCCAAACCATACCAACTCAAAGGAACCAGGCTTAAGGATGATGCAGGGAAAAAGTCTGGGAATTCAGATAGGGGGCGATGAGGAAAGGATGGGTCCACAGCAGTCCAATCATGAATTGCCGCTCACCGTTCTGGTGTTTTCTTTTTATAGGCAGGATCACCACTCCAGGGTTCAGACTCCTGTCTGATGTCGGAGCCTGTGCAATGGCCATTGCTTCTCTAAAGGAGTTACGCTGCCTTGCGTTTTCTCCTTCGACCCTAATTGGGACTTAGGGTCAGGGACCCGCGACGCAGATTCAGCAGCCTGCGTTGCCCCCAGTGGATGATCTGTGATCTTGGTCCGTCGGGGTGATTGTTGTGGTCCGTCGGGGGCTTGAAGGGGGGGGCCCTGTGTATCCCCCATCAGCAGGTGCAGGTCGTCCGCATTCCCGGGGTGGACGTTCGACTCTCCGAGGTACTTGTGTATCTCAGCGGCCGGCCTGTGTCCGGGTGAAAGGCTTTGTTGGATGTCTGTTTGCTGCAGGGGCCCCCAATCAAATTCGAGCAGAGAGTCCGTATCCGGGTTTGAGTCTGAGTCTGCATCAGAGTCGGATTCAGAGTACTTCGCAAGGTGAGGAAGGGACTGGATTTGGTGAACAGTGACAACATTTAAGTTGTGGTGGTGTTGCAGGGCAGCATTGTCCACACTGGGTTGTGAAAGCTCCCCTATGCTCCCGAGGATTGTCTGGAGATGGAGCAGTGGGAGCAGCAGGTGAGGCGGCACCAGTTCCTCCATTCTGGTACATACAAGTGCATTGTTGTAATCTGTGTCTGTTATGACGCTTTCCAATTCTTGTATTATGACCTCCGGCCAAGTAACTCCATTGATGGAGAGATTGATTGTCTCATTGCAGCGGCGGCCCGTAATGACGATTGCTCGTTCTGTCGTCATTTGCGTGTTCCGATGGGAAGGTTGTTCGATCTTTTGGATGAGATCGTGAACTGCTTGCATTATGAGAGAAGCCACAACTCTCCAATCAATGGTTGTCGGGTCCGTTGCGTTGTCCAGAAGTTGGGTGATAGCGGGCTTGCTCATGAAGGCTTTCCTTATGTTTTCCCAGTGCAAAGGCGGAATTTGAGATTGGTTCCCTTGGTCTGCCTTTTTTAGGATCCCCATGAGTATAGTGTCCGTGATCAGTTTGAGTCTCGCTCTCACCTTGTTGTTCCTTGAGAGGGGACGGTCGTGACCCGCTTTGTTGTGGTTTTCCTTCCCCGCCTCTCGACCAGTTTCGCTGTCCCCTTCCTCCCCTCTTCCCATGTCCACCTTGACTCCGGGTGGGGGAGGGGGTGCCTCCAGTGCTGCAATCGACTCTTGTGTGTGAGGAGGCCCCAAGTCTCCACCAATCCCTTGCCCTGGGACATGGAGCATTGGTGGGAGAGAGGGGGTTCATTGCCCAGAGCATTGTGTAATGCTGGGATGTTGTGGTTTCGCAGCATTGCGGTTAGTTCTGGCGATACTGTTATGTCGCATCTTGTCCGTTGGATCTGATATGTGATCCCCTGTGTGGTGGTGCAGAGCAGCAGATTGGCCTGGAAAGGACCACCTGTAAGTTGTGCTGCACCTGCATCGTTCTGAGGGGCAGCGGTGGTAAGGGGTTGACAGGCCTCATCAGGCACTCCTTGTGGGGGGGGACCTGACTGGTCCATAGGTAGGCGACCCGTGGGATCATTTGTGGCTCTCTCCACTCCTTCCATGATAGTAGCAGCGTTCTGGTTTTGGCCTGTGACGGAGTTGTGGATTTGGCCTGTGACCGGGTCCCCAGTCCCCTCAGTCGGGGGTGTGTCCTGTTTGTGTTTTGTGGAGGGGACCGCTGACTCCTCAGTCAAAGGTGCGAAGCAATTTTTCGTCGGGGTGGTTGGCACCGAAATGTTCAGAAGTTTTTCCTTCCATTTGTTGAGGACCTGGTTTTTTTTAGTCGCCTTTTCCCATCCTCTAGCGCCCGTCTTTCCACCTCGGACAGTGCGAGTGTCTGTGTGCTGAGTGGTCTGTTGTGGACCCTGGCCTAGTGGCAGACGGGCTGAGGGCAGGCCTGTGACGTTCTCCTGGCCTTTGTCATTTCCCTATGTGGAGTTAAGGTCCCGAGAGCTTTGGACGTTCGCGCCCTGCTTGTCCTGGCCTTCCCTGGGAAGGGACACGGGTTGTGCTGCGTTTCTGTCCTCTGTCGAGGCACCGGGTCCGGCCGACCTGCCATGTGTTTCTTGTTGTGAGGCATTGTTCGGGCGGGCGGGAGTGCCTGTGACCGAGGGTGTGGGAATGCCTCTCCTAGTAGGCTGCGAAACCTGATGCGATGCGACCCCGGTTCTCCCAGTGTCAACCTTACCCTTTGTGCATGTCGTCGGAACACCCATCCTTCAAGGGACGGGTCTTCCGGGACCCAACGGCCCGGACCATCGGGGTGCGGTTTGACCAGTCCTTTGAGTGGCTTGGCCTGCGTGTTGGGGCAGTTGAGGTCCGACGACAAATGCCCTCTTTGTCTACATGTATAGCACCATGGGTCCTGGGGGTGGTTGACTTGAACTGCAAAGATCTTATCATCCTGCGAGAATGACCATTGGCCACTGATCGGGAAGCCTTTAGTCGGATCCCAGTCCACTGCCACCAAAAGGGTGTCGTCCCGCTTGGGGAGAAATCGGGGGGTGTCGTTGATGTAGCTCAGGACCGGGGCAAATTGGTGCAGTTCTGCCAAGAGGGCACCATGTACGCTCAACGGGGCGAACCGAATTTCCACCCAAAAATGGTTCCTCATCAACTGTTCCCTCCTCTGGTCTGTCGTGAACGTTTTTCCAGAATGCAAGACAACACTTGCAAGACCATCTTGACGAGCAAATGCAAAAATGAAGAGTGCAAGCTTGAATAAGAAGAGACTCCACTGAGGGCACAATGTCAAAAGCCTTCTTTGCCAAAGTGAAGGCCAAGAGCAGACAAAACATTGTGCCCTCCCTTAAACACCCATTTGACGACAACCAACCGACGACCACAACTGCTTACAAAATGGTGGAGTACGCCTCCCTATACTACCACAACTTCTTTACATCAGGCACGCCACATAGACCACCCCAAGTCCTGACGCAAGGAACTCCCTACTGGGGTTCATCCCATCTCTCCTCTCCACAGTCCAGAGGGACAACCTGGAAAAGTCCGTGTCCACACAAGATATCCTCCAAGCCTTGCAAGAAATGGATGACGACAAAACGTCGGGACTGGACGCGTTCCCCAAAGAGTTTTGGTTATTTTTTTGGGACAATCTGGAGGAAGACTTCATGGACTATGTCAATGCAGTCCTCCCGGAGGAATCCTTTGGAGATCTGATAGGTCAGGGGGTGACGACGCTTTTATACAGAAAAAGGCGAGAAAGAAGAGATCAGAAATTATCGACCGATCACCCTCCTACCCGTGCCCTACAAGATCGTGGCTAAGGCGTGGGCAAACAGGCTGCTGCCCCTGCTTCCTAATCTCATTCACCCAGATCAATCAGGTTTCATGCCGCACCAAAATATTCAAAATAACATACTATTGGTGAATGAGACGATTAAGTACGCAAGGCAGAGAAAGGCAGAAGCGGCCATCCTGTTCATAGACTTCGAGAAGGCTTATGACCATGTCGACTGGGACTTTCTGGACTTGTGCTAGTGGAAACATCGATTGCCTCGCACACAAAATTGCAACCACAATTGCAATGAATTGGGGAAAACCTGGAAAACAAAAATGATCAACATTGGCAATGGATTGCTTGAAGTCGGTCATCGGTTGACAAATCTCCTCCTGCTCCACCCTCCCTTCCAAAAAAAAAAAAAGGGAAAAAAAATCAATCGGGATTCGGGACCAATGGATTGGTTAATAAATATCAAAGCACCACACACACACAAAAAGGAAAAAAACAGCCCCTACGTGCGCTAGTAGAGGTGCTTGTAAGGACAGACACCAGCAGCGTCGTGGGGGAGATCCCATCTATTGGTGGGAGGCATCACCTGCTGGAGAACTGGTCCAGTGTCCGATATACAGAAAAGGACTGAGGTTGTCTGAGCTGACGAGAACTGCCTCCTGACAGCATTGATTGCCCTGGGGCGAGGTCCCACTAGCAAAGAGGATTGGATGGAACGCCTGAATCTGGATTTGTTTGTTTAACGGTGCAGAAAATCGAAATTGAATTGCTTTTCTGCATCTCTAGGTTAAACATGTGCAAATTCAGGATATTTATCCAATAGTCTTTGTTGGTGGGACCTCACTCCTTGGGTTCCATGGGATTGACTGAGTGGTGTTGTCTTAGGGATATACGATAAACGGAAAT
This sequence comes from Chara braunii, assembly GCA_003427395.1. Classification (NCBI taxonomy): domain Eukaryota; kingdom Viridiplantae; phylum Streptophyta; class Charophyceae; order Charales; family Characeae; genus Chara; species Chara braunii. The sequence continues at coordinate 1,409,348 of BFEA01000062.1, forward strand.
GGTTTCAGGTTTTTTTTTTTTTTTTTTTTTTGAAAAGAAAAACCATTCGCAATGTGCTGGAAACCGGGTCTACCGTCCGTCACATTTATATCTCGGCCATGCAGGCTGGGCGAGGCACTTCCGGCCAAGTCCATCCCAACCGAAGTTAGAAAAGTCCCATTGTGAATGGTCCTTCAAGCGAAAGCCAACAAAATCTAACAAAATGTAGCACCATCTAACAAAATGGTCTCAGTTTTGTATACCCTTGAACTGTGGAAATGCATACCTTATAATTGCACTACGGGCCAAGATACAGTTTTGAATTGTAGTTCGGGCAATGTATACAACCCAGCTTTCTGGCCAGGTAGGGGACCCGAAGTGCTATTGCAAACTGTATCTTGCCCCGCAATGCAATTATAACTCGTTTTTGTGACTCTGTTGAAGTTACCCCTATTTTATTTCATTCACCAGTCGTCTGCCATTTTTTTTTTTTTTTTTTTTTATTATTATTTTTTAAACACCCCCCTGCGGTGCTAGTGGTACTGATAAAATCAGACACCACTAGCACCCGGGGAGAGGCTCTGTCTATTGGTGGGGAGCATCACCTGCTGGAAAACGGGTCCAGCGTCCCTTTACATAATGAATACAAAATGAATACAGGAAGTTGACTTTGAAACCAGCCAGCATTGATTACTCTGGTATCCAAAGGATTGACTGTGCAGGTAGTTAAGGGGGGGGAGGAAACCTCTTCGCCCTTATACCAGGCGCCAGATATCTACTGCCAAAAAACTAGTCCCTCCCTTCTTTTTTAATTACTAAGTAGAAATGAAGAATCAAAACCAATTTGACTGAGCAGTGCAAGAAGTACTCCGGAAGAGCAACAGGGAAAGGAAAGTCTCTTCAGTCCATTAGGACCGCCAAATAGAGTCTCTCAACCAAGTTATCCTATCCCTGCGTGTTACCATTGCATTTCTACTATAGCAAGCTCAGACGGAGGAAATGGGTCTGGGAAACAATTCGGAGATCTGAGAAAGGCTCCTGGATGAAGTTTGAACCAATCCCGAAAGATGACATGGAAGTCTTTTTTTAGAGATCCTCCTATCTCTTCTTCCCCTGGCCATTTTACCTCACCCAAGCCCCTCTCTGCAACGCCCCCCAACCAGTCCAGGTTAAAATTTTTAATAATTTGTTGAATGTCTTTTTTTAGATGAAGGTTTTGCAACTTAGCTTTAATTCCAGTTCACTTTGCTCTGATTTTTGTTTGTATAAATTGAACAATAAGCTCTTGTGTCTCATGGCCATCTAGGCTCACCTTCTCATATTCTCTAACACATTTTTTATACCATAAAACCCATAGTATTGCCTTACGGCCAATTTCGAAGAGATTATTTTGAAAATTTGATAAAGTGAGCTCTAGGGGTTCCCAATGCCCCAACAAAATGGTTTTCCAATCCCAAGGCTGCGCAGTGCGCACCTGTCACTTATCTCGGATAAATGGCAAATCTTTGAATAGACTCTATGATGGCCTCATATACTTCAGAACCTGTGATTAAGAAGCCCTCCTGCTAATGAATGCATCTTTGCATCTTGATAAGACGGTCAGATTGCCTTCCGACCGTGCGGAACGAGTTGGCAGCAAAACCGGCCCCATCATACCGTGGGCACTGGGCAAGTAGAATGGCCTTTCAATCCCATGGCCATCTATCCCCTCCTGTAATCCGTCTCCATAATCTAGCACCCCCGGATTAGTGTTGATGGCGTGGAATGTGATACACGATCGGTGATGACCCACATCGGGAATGCAACAACCGACCACTGAATTGTGTTGGCGCCTCCAAAGAAGAGTGGCCCTTGGACAAGATGAAGATATGCTATATCGTCTGCATGATCCGCTTGCTAGGAATGGTTTGAGAACACTTTTTTATTTTCTCTTGTTTTAAACCACCAGTACCTCGCCCAGCTATCAAGTCCGAGGCTCGGACTACAGGTAGCCCGATCATTCCCGAGCCTCGGACAACCGGCAGTACATCACGGGAGAAAAAAAAAGAAAAAAAACACAAAATAAACATATAACATTCTGCAAAAAAAAAAAAAAAAAAAGTAAATCAGACATACCCAACGAGAATGAACCTTCCTCGATAAAGAGGAAGATTCATTCTCATGAGAGGTTCAGAGAGAGAGAGCGAGAGAAGGCGTTAGAGAGTCTAATGCCAAGTTTGGTGCGCCAAACTCAGCGTCGGACGCTGCGCAACCCCCCCCCCACCCCCACACACACACAACTCTTGAAATGTGCGAAATGAGAATGGACTTCCCGCTAGAACATGGGCAGATGCGCCCACAAATGCTTCGTTTTTTTTTGTGATTGAATAGACGCCCTCTCTCTC
>BFEA01000062.1:1472802-1486241 GCA_003427395.1 Chara braunii
GGCTGGGGGGGGACGAGAGGGTGTAGGGTGTAGGGATGGGAGGTGGAAGCAGTAGATAGGCTGAAGTTCAGGTTCGGGTTACGTGTGGAAGGGATATGGAGGCCTCAGGGAACAGACTTCACTTAGCAGATCTGTACATGGGCATTGGCAGATCAGACTATGGACAGCAGCTGTCCATGGGGCAGTCCCTGGGCTCCCTTTGGATCATGGTGAAGTTGGTCGGGCGATAGTCTATTTGAAAGTTTGTCTCTGGCATGAATTCCCACTGGTCTTCCGTCATAAGCCATGGATGCCACAGCAACTTCTGTCGTTCATCTAAACTACACATTCTGTTGTGTGGGTCCAACCATGTTTCAGAAAACCTATTCAGTAATTGAGTCCTTTTGGCTGCGTCTTGTTCATGCATTAGCCTATTTTGCATTATCTTTCAGGCTTGATGGATTTGTGCGGTTATTTCATCGTTGATCGCAGCCCTAGCTTGAGGAAAGCCGAAGGTGCGCTGGCCTCTTTCATGAGAGCATCTCATGCGCCAAGCTGCCATCAAAATAGGGAGACGCATGTATTGATGGATGTTAAGTGCAAAAGGCGACCAATGAGCTAGTTCCTGATGGTCCTGTCCGAAGAGAAGGGATGGCACATTCCAAGGTAGGTGGTGTTCTGTTAGATAGTGACAGGCTGCATCCCACCATCTCCATAGGCTCACTACCATGGGGCAATCAAGAAGACAATGTTCGAGTGTCCCTCTCTTCTTCGGCACACATGTATCACAGTAAGAGCACAAAGGTGAGAGTAACCCTTTGATCTCTAGATCTGTTTTCTCTGTTATCCAATTAGGGGTGGGCAGGCATCGATGGATGATCTGGATGATCTGCCATTGGAGCGCCCTGTGGTTGGTGGGCTTTATGTGGGAGTAGGCTGACCATGTGAAAAAACTTAGGTCCTCACTGCTTAAGGGGGAATCCCTTTCCCACCTGCATAGTATGTTGTCCATGACTGACATCGGCTTTCGAGCAGCTCTATAACCTTTCTTGACTGTGTACTGCCATGGGTGCATGATGTTGTCTGCCCCCCATTTCCATTCCCATTCCGCAGGATCGAATGGGAGTAGGGAAATAGGGATGGTGGGTTCATATAGATGGTATGTTTCATCATCATCTTGCTCCTGCTAGTGCTAGTGCTGCTGATATGAGCAGACACCATTAGCACCCATGTGGAGGCTCCATCTATTGGTGGGGAGCATCACCTGCTGGAAATCGGGTCCAGCGTCCCATATACATAATCGTCCACAAAGAAGGGGAAGATATTCAAGATCCGTGATTTTGAGACCTGCCAGCATTGATTGCCCTGTCTCCAGGGGATTTACTGAACAGGTATGTGTGACCGACATCATGGTGATGTAGCCCTTGTAACCCTTGTTATCCGTATCTCTTCACCCCCGAGAAGGGGCGCCAGATGTCCCAATAGGCTCTGATACCTCAACAAGAAGTAGTAAAACTGTTTTATTTAGAAGAAAAACTCCCTGGGGGGCTCCAGGGGAGAGTTCCTTATATGAAAAGGAGATGTAGGTAGACTGAGTTACTAGGTTATATCAATTAGGACAGGATCTCTGTCAGGGAAAGGGCGTGGGGCGGGAAGGGGTCAGGAAAATCAGCGGAGGGGCGAAGTGGGAAAGAGGGTTCTATGTTCGTCCAGTCCTTAAAAATTAAGCGATAGTCTCTCATTTCTTCCAGATTCCTCTGTCCCTCCCCCCCATCTCCACTCCATTCTACAGTTACAATCCATCCTTCTCTCTCCCCTCCCACCCAGTCTATACAAAACGATGTAATCCTTCTCCTGACATCTCCTACCTGTTTAAAAAGATCTAGTTGTGATTTGGTGGCCGGCCATCTTTGTGTGATTTCGAAATGCAGTTGTTGCTGAATATGTTCGGTAATTTCTGGTACCTCTACCCTCACTTTATCCATAGCCTCTGTACATCTCTGTCACAAAAGTGCCCACAACACCACCCTCTTTCCAAGTTTGTACATATTTTCTACGAAGGTCGTGGCAGCTTCTGCGTGTGGCCAGTGGCCGGCCAGTATAGCTTGCCAAGACCAGGGCCAGGAAGATGTAGGTTTCATCTTTCTCCATATACGGTCCCACCACCTCCATATGAATTGGGCGATCGGACATTGCAGGAAAATGTGTTCGATGGTTGCCCACACAGTGACTTTGATTCTGAAAAAAAACTAAGTTTTTAGGGATTCAATAAAATTACAGAAATCATCAAGGAAGATCGTTCACAGGTGCGTAATTTTATGAACTGTGAATCATTCCACTACGATGGCATCGCTTCCCACCAAATGGATGCAACCAACAACCCCATCAGACCCTCTCCAACTCATCCAGTCATCTTTTTGTAAGGTGGGTCCTCCCAAAAGAGTCCTATGCCAGCTAAGCGGGATGACTGCTTTAATAGTATAATCTACGTAGCACCGTGTTCGCGTTCGGAGGCGAACGCGAACATGTTCGCCCGAACGCGAACAAGCGCCCAAAATCCTCCGGACGCGAACATAAAAAATAATAAAAAATAAAAAATAAAACAAGTTCTCCAAAAAATCTGAAAAAAATATATGTTATGTAAAACAACAATACAAGCAACTTTTGCCTTAGAGTCATGTTCAAATTCGTAGCCAATCATGAATTAAAAATCAAAAACCGAAATATATACGAAACAGTTTGTCACAGCCCCTCGTTTGTTGTCCTCTTATCCCTCTCTGCCTACGGTTTACCGGGCAGTTCTATTTGACGATATATATATACTTTTACGAAAAAAATTTACGTTCGCCCGAACATGTTCGCGACCTGTTCGCGCGAACGCGCGAACACGTTTGTGCGAACGTGAAGGGGTGCGAACACGTTCGCCGTGCTACGCAGAGTATAATTTCATCCAGATCTTTCTCCATGTTATGACAATAGCGTAAGACTCCTTTCAACTTACTTAAACCACCAGTATGTTTCCCAGCTAGAAAATCAAAGTCGTGGCGCGCACACTGCCACAACTCTCGGGAACTACTGGGGCGTCGTTTCGATGGGCATCCATCCTGGCAAAACCGGCCTCGCATGCTACCTGTTTTGCCTGGATGGATGTGTCAGAAAACGGCGCCCCAGTACTTTCCGAGAGTCACCGCAGCATGCACACTGCGACTTTGATTCTCTATCTGGGAAATGTACTGGTGGTTTAAGGATCTCCCCCCCTTTTCGCTTGAGTGACAAATATCCCGCACCCTTAGCACCCCATAGTTGACCCACCACTTCCATTGGCTTGTGTGACTAGGGAAAACTGGGCAAAGAGTTGTGAGAAAGAAAGTGACCGGACCGAAAATTGCTTGAGATTACAAGGACATTTCAGCAAAAGAATCGAAAAACCGATAAACAAATGAACGGAGTCCCTATACTACACTATATACGCAACATCTCTTTTAGCAGGGCCAAGGGAGGAGGGGGGGCCGCCCGCGATGGGGGCGAAGTCAGTCGTGGCCGTCGGAAAGATCAGATCCCTCGCTATCTGATGGCGGTGGGCACGAGGGCACCCAGGTCCGGAAGTTCGCCGGAAGCGCACTTGTGTGACGGGAGAGGTCCGAGAATTGGATGGACCCCTCATACCCCAACACCAACCGCGGCCAGGAACACGAGTTTCCGAGCTTACACCAGCTGCAGTTAAACTGAGGTCACCACGCGGCATGTGTTGTCGACCGGGGAAGCAGCATGAGATCCGAATAAGGTAAGATTACCTGGGGCGATGCAAGCATGCAAATCCTTCCCCACCTATGTGACAAGCCTTCGACGGGTTGTAAAGGTGAACCCGATCGGTTTGCAGTAGTGTCCTTATCATGTCCGCGTTGCAGTAGAGTCCGTCCTCGTCTGCGATCAGAAAGGTGGGAAAGCTGCTATGGCGGATCGACGTAAGGGTCAGGCACAAGCAGGTTCCTATGCTTACGCTCAGACGAGCGAACCACGTCTCCTTACGATCCCCACTTAGTCCCGATCCGAACCCAACACCCAATCAGAATACCACAACTCGGCACTCAGTAGTGACCGAAACGAAATTACCGCTTTGCACTAATCATCAATAAGGCCAGCAGAGTGATTACAACAACTGCCACATGGTGCTCACACACGAAAGTGTATGGGAGATGAAAAAGAGGAGGCGGAGGCAGCGATCTTCACCTGCGCGCGCGGAAAATCACCTAGTTAGTCAGTGCTAAGAGGTGTCAGCACACCCATACATCCACGTAAACGGCTGAGACCAGTCCAATTAACTGGGGTGAAACAATCCATCAACGACCAGACGATTGCGCATTCACACCACCCACTCAAAGACTTTCTGACAGCGAAGCATCATGCAACCATTCGACACTTGCAACCAAGGCCATGCATACGACTCAGTCACACACTAAGTCTTGAGCATGCACGAACACTTGGACAAAGCAGCGATGAAGAAGCTTAATTCCCTCACAAATTCAGATTAAAACTTAGTAAGCTGGAACCCCCACGTGCACAGCAACCAAGTCCAACCAAAGGCGCACCAGCATAGCCACAAGGCCTTGCCGTTGGTTGCGCCTCCACCTCCACCACCGCTCAGTCCCTCCGACTACCACCCGCCGAAACCATCGCTAAGCTTACCCCAGGCGGCAGGGCACCAGCGTGTAATGCTGGCAACGAGGGGTGGCAGAGGAGGAGGAGGAAAGAAGAAAGGATCCAGAAAGTCGAAGAAGGGAGGGGCAATCAAAATTTTGGCACAAGTGAGGTGGTCGGCCAAGCTGCGCGCATAAGTTCACTCTTACGGCTTAATCCGACCAACTCAACTCGCGACCAATCAATCCCACTAAGGACGAAGGGGGGGGGTTACGGCGGGTGGGGGAGGAAGACGAAGAGATGCGTGTAGACAAAGGGCAGCAAGAAGTGAAGTTGGCACGCACGTGCGAAGCAGGAATCCAGCTTTTGTAGCCGAGCAAGACTTCGAAAATGGTCGTGCGCGCATGCTAAGCAAAAGAAATTAAAAACAGCGTCAACTGAATACATAACCGTTTTCTTGAAGTTCCCATATGGTCATTAATCGGCCGCGCGGAGCTAAATCTCCAAAAAGGACACGGACAAATCCGAAAAATACATGCAATTAATCCGCAGGAATTAAGAACGGACCCCATTCATCCTTTTTTTTTTTTTTCAAAAACCTGCGACCTCTACTAGAGGGGATGATAAGAGCATCCGCCGCTAGCAGTTGTACCTGGTTGCTCCATCTATTGGTGGGGAGCTGCACCTGCTGGAAACCGGGTCCAGCGTCCCTGTACAACATTGTTTTTGCTGAAAAGTGGGTCCAACATCCCATAACACACTCAAAACCAAATTTTGTTGTGTAATTCTGCCCCCACAAAATTATGCTTTTCCGTCCACTCCTTGTCCTGCCATCTTGATCCGCTGCCTGTTTGTCGTTTGGTTGTCATCTGCTTACGCTGCTCTGTACCATTGCATGTCCACCATTGACAGCTGATGAGGCGGGAAGGGGTCCGGGAAGTCTGAGGGTTTGACTGTACAAGTACTGTGAAAACATAACCTGGAAACGGTATGCCTTGAATGGAAGACCATCTCTTCGGTCCCCACATCTGCCACCATGCCCCCGTAAATTTATGCGTTTCCGTCCACTCAGTCCTGCCACCTTGAGCTGCTGCCTGTTTGTCGTTTGGTTGTCATCTGCTTATGCTGCTCCGTACCATTGCATGTCCGCCATTGCCAGCTGATGAGGCGGGAAGGGGTCTGGGAAGTCTAAGGGTGGACACAACAGGACCCCCTAGTTCACCTTGGTCCATCCTTTGAACCAGATGCAGCAGTCCCTTTTGAAATCATCCCGTTCCTGCCCTTGAGTTTGTCCTCCCTCCCATCGAATGTGCGCGATCCAGCCTCCCTTTTCGCTACCCAGCCAGTCCCCTGAGAATTGGTTGATTGCTTGAGTAATGTCTTTTTTTAGGTGGTACAAGTCTAGTTGGCTTTTAACTTTTTGCCACCGTGTGAGGAGTTCTTGATTGATAAACTGTCTGATCATTTCCGTCACTTCCTCCCCATCTACTCGAACCCGTTCAATGGAATGTATACAGCGTTTTCGTTTTTTTTTGTTTTTTTTCCTTTTTTTTTTAAAGCCCAGGTTGTTGTAGAGGTGGGATACTAGACGAATGACAGTCACCCACAGTACTCGGCCACTCGGTTGTCCAGATGAACCCTTCTGAAGACCCCACCCACCCTTCCTCTTATTTTTTTGCCCTAGCGCACCCCCACCCCCCTTGTCCTACCCTAGTGTTAACCACCCAGGACCATCACCCATTGCCATCTTGGCGGGGTAACCTGACTAGACAACGGTTTCTCCAGAGTGCCCAGATGATGCCATCATCTGGGCATTGGCTCTCCTTCCTATGTTAAACATATTGTTCTCGAAGCCGTTGTCTGTGGAGGTTCACGCCTCACAGAGCAGCGCCCTCCAGTCCCATGGCCAGGTGGATCCAGTATCTAAAAGGCTCCATATCCTATCCCACCATCGCCATGTTTGCACTTCCCTTGGGCACTGTATGAAGATATGTTCTATGGTTTCCGGGATCTTGCGAGAAGGGAAGGTGGTGTGACTAGATTTACACCATGCAGTGCCAAGCCCTTCTCTTCTAGGTACATGCGGTCCACCAGCCATTTGTTAATGGGGAGACAACGATGCTCTATCTGCCATTATAGTGAGGCGAACTTCGCCTCTCGTGGTCGTAAACCATCGGATAGGGCGAAGGGTGTCATTCCCCACATTCAGATGAGTTTGCCAACAGGCCCTCACGATCTCTCTCAAGTTCACCTTTGGTCGCAACAGCTGGTATGTGTCCTTCACAGTCAAACTAAACAATTGTTTATCTGAAGCGGCTGGCATCCTGCATGCAGGCTTCCAATGCCACTCCCCCGGGTCGAATGGGAGCTCTGCAAGAGGGGTCTCTGGGTGAAACACAACCCATACATCCTTCTGCCTCATCACCCGAATTTTGTACAACTCTTCATTCTTCCACCACCTCACCGCCTCCGGGATGTATTTAGAGAGGACGTTATTTTTCCCCCTGTGGAGGAGGCTAACCAAAGACTCCTCGACTCGTACCTCCACCACGTTGCCCACACTCTAAGTGTCTCCTGGGGCAACCACCTAGTCCCCTTCTACCAATCACGGTCCCTTGCACAAAATGCGTACCCAATCGAGAGGAACCACAAAAATCAATTCTTCCAGGTTCCGCTCAACACCGTGAAAGTACCTCATCAGGGCCCTCAATTGTAGTGCTATTTTCCATTTTTTGTTCGTCGAGTCCCATATATCGTTGATTCTAACTACGCCCTTCTTGACCTAGCTACTCCATGGGGAGTCCGAGCTGCGATGTACCTTCCCATTTCTATCGGTGATGTTTTTAGTATTGCCAAAGAGAGGTTGTCGCATCACCTCCTCCCATGTGGTTGGCGGGGTTTTTTCTAACAACGGTAGCTAGCGCTAGGCCTTAGGAACCCGGGGCCAGAAATCATCCCTGGACTGTCACAAATCTCTTCTTGCTTCGTCTCGGCTCGAGCTCTTGTCAGTTTGAGAGCGTCGTGGTATGAACCAGTAACGGTCCTCCAAACAAATCAGTGTGTGTACATCTTGTGGCACTTGTGGGGCTAGCCTGGCGATCGGTTCGAATGCAAGGGTGAGCCATGGAAGGTCTGGTGTGAACAACATTCTCCTCACCCATTGTATCAGCAGCGTTGTAACTTGGATATCCAGGCCTAAGATTCCCAAGCCCCCTTCGTCTTTAGGCTGGATTACTGACCACCATGTCGCCCGACTAATGACGTTCGGACGCTCGCTGTTACCTCTCCACAACAGGGCGGTTACTTGCCTTTTAAGTGATTTGACTGCTTCGTTATTGAGAGCCCAGATTGCAGATTTGCACCAGAGAGCCGCCAGTACGGTGTTATCAATTGCGACTGCCCTACCTATTAGAGACGTGTGCTTGTCATTCGATTGGGTTAATTTCTCCAGTGCGGGTTTGAGGACCCATTCATCATTTGACGCTGGCCTTCCAAGCGTTGTCAACATAATTCCTAACACTCTGACCAGGGCCTCTTCTGGTAGCCATTTAACTCGTGGCAATTCTGGGGGCCGCACCCCTTGGTGGTGGATCCACCACGCCAGTGTTTTGTTTCCCCGATTAATGGTCATGTCTGAAACCGCCGTGAACCTATCCAGCAATTGCCTAATCTCTTCCATATTATCGGGGGTGGCATCTGTCATGATGGTCAACCGTCCGCAAACATCGAACAGTCGGGGATCGCTTCCGTCGGAATGGTAGAGATCTGCAGTTTAATGAGATCTTTGTTAACTCGGAGATTCGCCGCCAATGCCTCCATCACGATTATGAAGAGGAAGGGGGCCAAAGGGTCTCCTTAGCGGATTGACCGTTGCAACGAGATCACTAGTGCTAGGAGGCCATTTATCTGGACGGACGTGGTGGCGTTGTGGTGTAGAATCTTAATCCAGCGCCGAAAAGTCGGGCCAATATTCATTTTCTCCATGCATTTATCTAAAAAAAGCCAGTCCACGTGGTCAGATGCCTTCTCAAAATCGATGAAGACCACGAGTGCATTATGTTTGTCTTGTCTGGTTAACCAACAAAATATTGTCCTGAATTCGACACCCTTTGACAAACCCAGTCTGCGTTGGGTGAATGAGATCATCTAAGCCCGGGATCAAACGATTTGCCAGAGCTTTCGCTAGCATTTTGTAAACAATTGTGAGCAGGGTTATCGGTTGGTAGTTTATGATATCCATCGTATCACCCTTTTTGTGCAGCATGGTGAGAACGCCATGCCCTACCAGCTCACCCATGCGGCCAGATTCCCACACCTGACGGGGGATTAATGGTTCCAGAATATTTCCCAAAATTATTTGGGGAGCCCATCCACGCCCAGGGTCTTTTCCTCGTCCATCTGCATTTGCGCCATCCAGATTTCCGCCTCTAACAGCGGGCGGTCTAGTTGGGCTCTCTACTGATTGGTCAAGGCTTTCGTCACTGGTTTAAGGAAGTCCGATATCTCCTCCTCTCTGGCAGCCCCCTACTGCTGAGCACACCTTGAGGTGATCAGGTCCTTGAAAAAGGATCTCGCAATCTTTATGCATTAGGGTGTGGAGGTCGCTATTTCCGGACCATCTGACTACGACTCTATCATTGACGTTCGTGAACGCGCTCGGGTCATGCTGAAAAACTTCTTGTCCATCGACCCTTCAGTCTGGTGACGGGTCAGTCGCCCCCTAATGCGTATGCCTTCTCAACGTCGCGTGGCACAAGCCTAGAGTTGTTATTGCAGAGACTGCAATTTTGAATGGGCCCCTAGCGGCTCCTGTGTCAGACTGTGTGTGTGTGTGTGACTGTGTGTGTGGCTCATTTAAACGGTCCTGTTGTTCGAGCTGATGATATTGGTAGTGTTTTTCCATCTCCTGTTGATTTCTCCAAGTTGCTAGACTTTTGGAATACTCTTTGCACTTCTTACCAAGGTAAAACAGTCCATTGTTAAACCAGTCTGTCTCCTGCTGGAAGTGTTGTTTTTGTATGCGCCAGAACGCCCAACAGTCTTTAATGTAGTTTTGGAAGGACTTCTTTTGCAGGATGGATATGTTGAGTTTATAAAAGTTAGGCCCTTGATCAGGCTTCTTGCAGAATGACATCATTATCGTGCACATGTTGTGATCAAGGCCCAGGTGCGGGCTTGCAGGTAGGATCATTGCCAAGAGCAGCGGGCCCCCATGTCTTTTGAGATTAGGATCAAGTCGATTCTGGATCTCGACTGACTTTCAGTCCCGACTTTCCATAGGCATGAATAAGAGTGAGAATCGGGGCTAAGCCTACGAAAAGAATCAAAGACCCTCAATGAGAGACATAAATCCTTGATCATCAGCTTATCCTCCTGCACATATGACGGGGCGGGGAGGGTGTCTTCCATCTGTCCATCCATCTATCCGGGGCTGCATTGCAGTCTCCAGCCACGATAACAGGGACTCTGTCAGGGATTTGTGCCTTCAAACTTTCGAAGAACACTCTCCTCTCCCTCACCGTATTTAAGGCATAGACGCACAGGGTGCAAACTATTTTCTAGTTTCAAAGTAACAACAATTGACACCCATGTGCCCCTTCCTGGTCCACCACCCACTGTACCGGATCTGCACGGGATTTCGGGGGGATCCAAATGGCCACCCCGCACTTTCGGGTTTCGGAGCGTGTGCTCTGAATGCCCTATGTGGCCATACCATCTTGTGAATGCGGTTGTATTTCGGGGTGTCCATGAGATGCGTCTCTTGGATGCATACTGTATCCGGCCAATTCCTACCCCCCACCCCTTTCATTAGGTCGGACTCCCATATTGCATTCTGCTTGTCTATTTTGCAAGACGCCAAACCGTTCACGTTCAAGGATCGCAGATCCAAGTCTGCTGCTCGCTGGCATTGGTTCCCAAATTATGTCCTTCCTATACACCGCTTTGATCGGGTCTATTGTGTTGGGGTTCTCATATTCCTAGACAGGCCCACGGTGTCGGGCGGCCGGCTAACGGCCGGATACTCCCTTTTACCCAACAAAAGAAAGTTTTTTAAGTGTTTTCTTTATTTTTGGATGGTTTGATGTATGAATGCGGGTGACTGGAGGGCTTCTGGGTTATCTTGGGTTTTTTGGGACCTACGTACTAACTTTTGAACATGCAAAAGCAACGACCCAGGGAGGTGGTTCCAAGCAGGGCCTAGTGTGGGCCAAGAATCAGAGAATCCGATACGATGGGGAAAAAGCTACTAGCCTGAGGGGCACTTACGTCGGTCGAAGGGAACGGGGAGAAAAGATCATGAAGTTGTGTTGTGTAGAAGTACGAAGCTCCGGGCATGGGCAACCGCAGCCACGGGAATCGTGACACGACTACCGTAAAGCAGCCCGTTTTGGTCCAACCACCGCGGAACGATGGTTAGCTCTTACGATTGGGGTTGGTATGGAGGGATGGTTGACTTGTACATTGGATTTTGCGCGATCGCTACAAGTATACTATGTTCGGTTTCAGCACGTCGTAATCATGGCGTCACCGTTTGGGTTCAATTCGCCGTGCTATGGCCTATGGATCGAAGGGATCGACGATAATATGATCATTCCGCACTGAGGGAATTGTCGCCGGGCATTGGCTATGCGAAGGGTCGGGCCAGAAGTCAAGTTAGACCCCTTCCCCAAAAAGGGGGGAGCCTACAATTCATCGCGACGACACGGGGATTGAACTCCGCCCGACTGTAGTCCGAGGATCATGCTCCACGGGCAGTTACGGTGGGAATGAGAGAGCGGATAAGGATGGAGGCACATAGTGCAGGCGACCACGAGCCGCGCGTACGTCGAATCCTTCGGATCATGGGAAGAGCAGGGTCGGTGCCCCCTTGTTGAAAGTTGGGTCGCGGAGAGCAAATGGGAGGGCCGGAAGAATGAAGGTAAGGTCAGAAGGAGTGGACCAGTGAGAGGAAAGGAGAAGAGGGAGCGCCATGAGAAAACAGCCAGACAGTTAAGGGACGACCGTGTGGCAGAACCTGCTGGGGTGGAACGGGGTGGAGGGCATGCTGAGCGTCGCGTCTGCCTGAGAGAAGAAGGGAGAAGCGCGCGCGAGTGAGAATTGAGTAACCGAGCTGAAGAAAAAGAGCGCTCGCGCGAACCTTCTTGATAACTGTCGGCAAGAATGCTCTCTCGGAAGAGCAATCGAACGGGGCGCGCGCGACCACAAGGGCGAACTACCTCCTGGAAGCCAGTATGTAACTAGGCGTTCAACGGGCTCCTCCTGGTCGGCCAGAAGAAGCGGGAAACATGGCGGGAAGGAAAGAAATTTTGTATGGCAAAGCGACGAATCTCGGGGTAGAGAGGAGATGGAAATCCGATTGGTAACCAAGATGCAGTAGGGATCGAGAGCTGGGGACAAGGGCAGGCTGAGGAGGAGGAAACGACTGGGAGCCAAAATAGTCGAGAAGGGAAAGTTACGAATTTGTCGAAAACTTCGACCTCGGAGAAGAGCTCCGATCACCGGAGGAAGAAAGGAAGGTATAAAAAGGAGGAGGACAGGAGGTGAAAAGGGGGGGGGATTTTCTTTTGTGCACGCGTCCATGCACGTACCGAAGTGCACGGAAACGCCCAGAGGTGACCAGTAACATACGAACGCTAGGCGGCCGAGAGAGAGAGGGGGAGGAAGAGAGAGAGAGAGAGGAGAGGAAAGTTCACGGAAGAGTGCACGGGGAGACGAGCACACGGTGTCCCGCGGGGCAGTCCAAGGCTCCCAGCGACGAGCGACGGCGGACCGATCGAGAGAAAGAGAGAGAGAGAGAGAGGGAGGGGAGGGGAGCTCAGGGAGGAGCGCACATTAGTGAGAGCAGCCGGAACGCGCACCAGCTTGCATCAGCGCCCGATCTCTAGACAGCGCCGCAAGAGAGAGAGGGAGAGAGAGAGAGAGAAAGAGGGGGAGGGGGTGGTGGCGCCCAAGTCAAGAGGTGTGCGGACTAGCGCCCGAGTTCGCTGTGCTCGCACCGATAGCGGTAGAGATAGAGAGATAGAGAGGAAGAGAGAAGAGGGAGGGAGGAGCAAGAGGCTAGCGCGCGCTTTCAACCGATTACATCAGCGCTCGGGAGAACACGGTAGAGGGCTAGAGAGAGAGAGAGGGAGAGGGGGAGAAGGTGGGAAGCCACGAGCATTTCGCCAAGTTTGAGCCAGCGAAACGCGTTCGTCTTCCTCAACTCGGAGGAGGTAAAGCGCGAGGAGCAAGGCTACGAGAGCCACTGGGCTCGACTGAGTTAGCAACGTCGAGCGTTCATCTTTGGGAGCGCCAAGTTCGAGCCAGCTGAACGCGGTGGTGGCGCGTGAAGTACGAGCCTACGAGAGTCGCACTGATCTCGGCCGTCAGCCGCTTTGAGCGTTCGTTTTTGGGCACAATAAGTTCGAAACGTGCGTACGTGTTCGTTTTCCTCAACTCGAGGGCGGAGGTGCGTGAAGTACCAGCAGGCGGGAACCGCACTAGGCTCGGCTGCCTTACGGCCACGGGCTTCCGCCTTCGGGTGGAGCTAAGTCCTAGCCGGCGCAGCGCTCCGCTGCTTCCGCAAGCTCAGGCACTCGTCATTCTCCACCAACGAAAGTCCACAAGCATCGAGCGGAGTGTGGGGGTTGGATCGACGAAGGCTGTGGAGAGAGCAACACCAGACGCGAGCGGGCGGCAATAGGAGTGTTGAGAGAAAGGAGAGGGCACTGAGAAATAGGAGAAAGAAGGAGGGAGTGAGGAAGAGTAAGAAGAGAGAGTCTCCGGCTTCGGGCTGGGGGAGTATCGGCTACCTGCCCTGTGCTTGACTACTAGCATCGAAC
>BFEA01000062.1:1487007-1503068 GCA_003427395.1 Chara braunii
CGGACCGATCGAGAGAAAGGAAGAGAGAGAGAGAGAGGAGAGGAGAGTTTAGGGAAGAGCGCACGGGGAGACAAACACACGGTGTCGCGCGGGGCAGTCCAAGGCTCCCAATGACGCGCGACAGCGGACCGATCGAGAGAAAGAGAGAGAGAGAGAGTGGAGGAGAGCTCATGGAGGAGCGCACGTAAGTGAGAGCAGCCGGAACGCGCACCAGCTTGCATCAGCACCCGGTCTCTAGACAGCGCCGCAAGAGAGAGAGGGAGAGAGAGAGAGAGAGAAAGAGGGGGAGGCGGTGGTGGCGCCCGAGTAAAGAGGCGTGCGGACTAGCGCTCGCGCCGATAGCGGCAGAGACAGAGAGAGAGAGAGGAAGAGAGAAGAGGGAGGGAGGAGCAAGAGGCTAGCGCGCGCTTTCAACCGATTACAGCAGCGCTAGGGAGAACAGGGTAGAGGGCTAGAGAGAGAGAGAGAGGGAGAGGGGGAGAAGGTGGGAAGCCACGAGCATTTCGCCAAGTTCGAGCCAGCGGAACGCGTTCGTCTTCCTCAACTCGGAGGAGGTAGAGCGCGAGGAGCAAGGCTACGAGAGCTGCTGGGCTCGACTGAGTTAGCAGCGTCGAGCGTTTGTCTTTGGGAGCGCCAAGTTCGAGCCAGCTGAACGCGGTGGTGGCGCGCGAAGTACGAGCCTACGAGAGCCGAACTGATCTCGGTCGCGTCAGCCGCTTTGAGCATTCGTTTTTGGGCACACTAAGTTCAAAACGTGTGTACATGTTCGTTTTCCTCAACTCGAGGGCGAAGTACCAGCCGGCGTGAACCGCACTGGGCTCGGCTGCCTTGCGGCCACGGGCTTCCGCCTTCGGGTGACACTAAGTCCTAGCCGGCGCAGCGCTCCGCTGCTTCCACGAGCTCAGGCACTCGTCATTCTCCACCAATGAAAGTCGACAAGCATCGAGCGGAGTGCGGGGGTTGGATCGACGAAGGCTGTGGAGAGAGCAACACCAGACGCGAGCGGGCGGCAATAGGAGTGCTCAGAGAAAGGAGAGGGCAGTGAGAAAGAGGAGAAAGGAGGAGGGAGTGAGGAAGAGTAAGAAGAGAGAGTCTCCGGCTTCGGGCTGGGGGAGTATCGGCTACCTGCCCTGTGCTTGACTACTAGCATCGAACTCCGAGCGCGGCTCGGTCTGGTTTACCGTCGCGACGCTGGGCTCAGTTTTTTTTTTTTTTGGATTTCCATATAACTGGCTTCGTAGCCTTGGTTTCAAAAAGAAGGATAGAGAGGAGGGAGAGAAAGGGAGAGAGAGAAAAGAAGAAGAGGGAGAGATAGAGAGGGAGAAATAAAGAAAGAGGGAGGGTGACTTTCGTCGAACTGCCTAGCTGCTCTTACCGTTTTTTTTTTTTTTTTTGGATTCTACTCACGGGCTGGTCAAACCACTTGAAACGAATAGATCTGGTCGGCTGTTCGTTCCTGGTTTCGGTCGAGCTTGGCTTGTTTGGGTGCTCTTATCATACCATTTGCTGGCGGGGCTAACCGCTCTTCGCGAGCGAGCTTGGTCTATTGCCCTTACGATTGAGGTCGAGCGCTCGCTCCGGGTCTCGGTCGAGCTTGGTCTGTTCAGATACCCTCGTTGTTTTCTGCATCAGACTTACGAGTGGGGTTGAAACTTTGTCCTCGTTTTCAAATGAAAGTGGTCCGTTCAAATAGTTTGACGGGTGGGTTAACCCACTCGTTCTTGGTTTCAAGCGAGTTCGGTCTGTTCGGGTACTCTTGCTGTCTTTTGCATTAGACTTAACGAGTGGGGTTAAACCCTTGTCCCTGTTTTCGAACGGACTCGGCATGTTACTCTCGCGTGCGAGATTAATTGCTCGTTCTTGGTCTGGGTTCAACTTGGTCCGCTCGATTGGGCTTGCTGTTTTCGACTTATGGGTGGGGTCGACCCCTTGAATCTGGTCAAGGGTGAACTTGGTCTGTTTTTATGTGTAAGTTTGGCCACTTGTCCCTGGTCTCGTCCGAACTAGTTTTGCTTTCGGTGTCATTTCTTCTGGGTGCTAGAGGCTATCCGTTTGTTCGCGGTCCTAATCAGGCTCGGTTGCTCGAATGCTCTTGCTGTTCACTTTCCTCATTCAATCTGACTCCTATACCGATAGCCTTTTCGTCATTCGAGTTTGTTCGCTCGAGCATTCGAGCCTGAACTGGGCTTGGTCCCCGCTGTGATCAAGTTGCTCAGATACGTTCGGCGGACCCTGCACCCTGCTTCGGAAGAACTGCTCACATAGCAGGCCGATCAGCAGCCGCGTCACTCAGAATTCTACCTCTTGGCTATACCATCCAGAAAAGGCAGCAAAGGTGCTTACTTGCTCCCTCGCCCGGAGTAGGGCCTGGACAGTGGGTAAACAAAAGGGGCCCGAGATGGGAAGGATAGGGAAGGTGATTGGTCGGGGGATAGCACGACAACGGTAGCTGCTCCCAGTCCCACGTTGTTCCGCCTGCCCGAAGGCCCAGCCTAAGGATGGCACATAGGCATTTTTGGACATCCTGCTCCGTCCAGGTGTCGTTGGACCTGATCTGGACTGTCTGCAGGTCCACAAGCTGAGGATGAGTGTACCACTTCAGGCCGACATCTTTGGCTGGGTCGTAGCGTATGTAGACGTCCCTTGATGCAATTTTGTTGGGCCCCGATGTCACCGATGCTATAGCCTGTGGCCTCGGCGGCAGGGTTTCCACAATGTGTGATTCCGGTTGCACCTGCAGGATCCCTGCCACTGCCTCAGATTGGCAGTTTCGTGGCTCCGCCCAGAAAGAGGACCGCCCCTGTATTGTGACGCCCCCTTGCCTGCCGTTTTCAAGTGGAGACAAACCCACCTCCCATCTCCCATTTCTATTACGTACAATCATCAGCAATAACGCTGCTTGTGAGAGGGGGTCCGTGTCACGTCCCAACTTGATTATGTGTCTGATTTTTCTTCTGTGCACCAGGTCTAGTGGCGTGTTCTCCTCTGGGTCCGGAGGTGTCAGATCTGGGGCAGAACTAGTGGCGTGTTCTCCTCTGGGTCCGGAGGTGTCGGATCTGGGGGCGGGCCAGGTGGTTGCGTTGTCCAGGTGGTTGCGTTGTCTCGTTACTCTGATTTTGCTCAATTTCCATCCCTGGCCCGTTTGCAGTAACTGAGTGGGGTGGTTGGAAACACGAAAAACTATGGTGGCCAGTAGTTGCCACGCGTCTGTCCATCTCACACCCGGTTGTAGTCCGTTCTCTAACACACATTTCAGGGAGGCACTTGTGTCGAGCACGGGGAACAGATCCAGATATGTCTTATCGCAAAAGTCGTATGTGAGGGGGCCATATTTTGCCTTCAGATTGGCCATCAGCCAGTCCGCAATAGCGACCAGCTTTTGTTCAATCAGAAGGTGCTGAGGTGGTGCCCCCTCCCCCCGTGCCTCCTCATCCATTTCCGGGGATAGCCCCTCCGGCGATACACTAGTGTTTTCCGGGAGGGGATCAACCTCCATCGTCTCAGGGCCGAAAGCTGCTTGGAAAGGGTCGGCATTTGTCGTTCTGTCTGTTGTTTGTCTGACTGTGATCCCCCTTCTCCCTGTTGCCTCCTTCGAATGTCCAGTCTTCTCTTCCCCAGACCGCCCTGGCTCCACCTCCATTCCCTCCATCCCCATCTGCGCCTCCACCTGTCCTGTTTCTGTCAGCGTGGGGACACTGGGGAGGGGGCCAGCGTCGTGTTCCTTGTTACAATGATCCTTTGTCATCCAGCCGGCGCTGGTTGTCCCCCCCTCTTGGTCATCTGGGCCACCCTCCGCCCCCTTGTGCTCCACCATGTGGGCCTGTCCCGGTGGGGAGGGAGAGGACGTTTCCTGGTCCAGGATATATTGCTCCACCGCCGGGCCCAGGCCCACACACTCATTCCTTCCCGAGATCCCCCTGTCTTTCTACATCGGTTCAGGTTCCACCTGCTTCTTCTGAACCCAGATCTCGTTTCCGCCCTTCCTTCCCACTGTCCTCCAGCCTGTGTTCTCTCGGCTCTCCTGTGGGATCAGCTCTGCCACCTGCAGCTTCTCCTCCACCGAAGCGGGAGGGACCCATGTATTCGGGGGGCACGTCTCCCAATCTGGCTCCCCATTTTTTTCCCATACCCACCCCACCGGTCTACCATCCTTTGTTCGGTCTTCAACATATACCCATCCCTCATGCCCTGGGTCCACCGTGCGCCAATGAGTTACTTTGATAGGGTCCCTTAGTAACCTCCCAGTTGGTCGGGCTCGCTTCTGCGAGTGGAGCGGGCAGATGTACTCCGTACTTAGGTGGCCATATGCCCTGCATTTATGGCACCATGGCCGCAGCTTGTGAGCGGTGTGGATCATATATTCCTTTCCCCCTATCCGGTATGGAATCACGTCATCGAGGGAGAAAGGCCGGCCCTGGGGAAAGTCCAGGGCCAGCATCAGGTAATTGTCCCTCTTGGCGATAAAGGAGCGGAGGGGGTCGATAAAGGCAACGATATCATACATTATCCCGAAGTCGTACACGAAAGCCGCCTGTTTCTACTGGGATATGGCGGAGTTCGACCCAGTCGTAATCCTGCATCAGCTGTGCCCTCCTCTCCTCCGACCCCAATCGGCGTTGTGGCACTCATGCATGTATCTGAACCTCTGACCGCTCACAGCGCAGACGCTCCCAGCCATCAATCAACATTTTGTCTGATTCGTGCATGCATAACACCGTAAATAGGGAGTTCGTGACTAGTTGAATCAAGAATTGGTCCCTGGCCAAATCAGTGTTGCCTTTGAGGGTTTCCAGTCGATGGCCGATCCACTTAGCTTTGTCATTGACCGATTTGAAGGCAGCGACACCCAGTTATTGGCATGCTTCATGTAAATTTCATTCCTGCCGGCAATACCGCTATTGGGGAAAGTCTTTACCATAATCTTCTTCCCTCCCTATGTCACCACCTTTGTTGCTGACGGGGTCAGGAATTTAGAGATAAAAAATGCCCGGGCCGGCGCCAACCCGTCCAAAGGAATGTTCAGGTTCCCGGTCGGGGGGCCCTCCTGCCCCCTCGCTCCTCAAGATCTGTACATCAGGGCTTACTTCGGGGTTTATTCTGAAGGGTGCGTGGAGCTGTGAGGTACAGAACTTGGCTTATCGCACCACGACCATGAAGTCATCGTTAGTGGGAGCAGGAGACTGTTTAGGTAGGGTTTGAAACCTGTGTTCTAGCCGAAGGGGTGGACCTCATCCAGTGCTTCAGGGGCGCCAATCTTTTCCGAACCGCCAGTGGTGCACTCCTTTTCTTTTCAGTCTGGCGCTGCCAGCCATTTTATTTTGGTAGGCCGAGCCATTTCGGCGGCAACAAGTTGCTTTTTCTACAAGTCTGGGGCCGTGCACTGGTGGTTTAAGGAAGGCGGCCACACTGCATTTCAAGGGCTAAATCGCCGATCTAAGCCATAGTGGTCGCAATGCCACATTGTTTATTACTCGAGCTCTACCGGAAGTTGACATGTGCTTGCTATTCCGATTTACAGTTGTTTAAACTTTTTCCAGCGGTGGTTTCAAATTTCACTGGCCATTGTCTGTGGGTCTACCTTAAGTAATAACCTAACTCCCAGCACTCTCGTAGGGGTTTCTAAAGATAATCATTTTATTTCTAGAAGCTCGGGTGGTCTCACTCCTTTATGGTTGCATCCATCATTATTGTCAGGTCATTAGCAAAAAGAGAACAGACTGGGACTGTCTCTTTGTGGAGAGCAGTTACCTTTGCTTTTTTCTTTTTTTCCCTTTCAGCAAGGACCTGCTATTGAACGTGGTATGAGTAACAAAAAATCAGGTGAAAAACATGATCACAGAAAGTTCAAGGGTTTCTGCGTTCAGTCAAACTATGCAGAGTGAGAGAATCGGTCCCTAAGGAAACCCCGAGAGGCGGCACTTATGGATACCAGAAAGTGACAAAATTGGAATTAAGCTAGCGCTACTGAACAAAACAAAATTGGATGATTGGACAGGGCCTACAATACTGTTCACCTAATGGCTCCAGTATCTCATTTGCTCTGTACGAACTTCATAAGGGACGCTGGGGCCCTGTTCCCTGCACGTGTTGTTTGGAGCAAGTTCCTTCAAAAAAAAAAATAATAATATTTTTTGAAAAAATGACGGCATTCTATTGGTGGACTGCATCACAAGTGGTTAATGGGTCCAGTGTCTTTTGAAAAATGATAATAGAAAATGAGAAGAGAACAATACAACAGGGAAACAGGGGTACATAGAGGCCTCTTTGGCCTCCAGGAAGCCGCCAGAAAGTACTTCAGAATCAAACCAAGCTTGTCTCTCAGACTTTTTGTGGGAATCTGAATTGCTGTCTGAATCTCCGAGGTGGAACACTGCTGATCTTTGGTCCGGCAATGTCAGCAGGAGTGGCCAGTAGGGTCCCAGCTGTCAGAGCCTCCCTGGGAATTCTAGAGGGGTCTGCTCTTATCAGCTCCCGTAGCATCAACCCGGGTATGTTAAAAAAAAAAAAAAAAAAAAAAAAGGGTCCCAGCTGTCAGGTGTCCATGTCCCCAGGTCCCCTTCAGCCACCCAGCCACGCTTCACCCATCTCCCCTTCGGCTCCCCGTTCATGTCATACTGCCACAGCTGAGTCAGACAGCACGTCTTGGTAGCAATCTGGTGCATGGTGTGTGCTGTGCGGATACTAGCTTGTGGCGGCATCTCCCTGCTACGGGGATCCACCTCCAAGTCTTGCACAGCGGTGGCCATGTGATATGGGCCATAAAAGGACCGCCTGCATCCTAGAACTCCCTTTTGTTGTTAACTTGACTGTGGCACTATCCAGTCAGGCATAGGCAGACACCCCTACAGGATTTGCCACTGCAGGGCCAGCTGGGAAGTGGGCATCCATCAAGAGTTGAAGTCATCCTCTTCAAACCACCAGTACGTGTCCCAGCCATTTTTCTCCGACTCAGCTGTCTACATGCCATGTCGGTTGGGATGCACTGGCCTCCGATTTTGCTCGGGAAAAAACGTACAGGCAGAACGAGAACGAGTCCAGGGCGTGACTTGTTTTGCCTGGATGTTTTCCAGGCGCCCGACGCGGCGTGTAGACAGCCGGGTCGGAGTAAAATAGGGGCTGGGAAACGTACTGGTGGGTTTTGTGGGCATCCGTCGAGGTCTAATGGTACATTGTCCCGGATCGCGCTTGAAGAGGTTGTAGCCTTCTCTGCACAGTTCCACGTTTTCATGGATGTCCTGCAGCACGGGACAGGGTGCTAAGTCCCGCTACCGTCTTCACCCGAACAGAACGCCCGGTCATTACAATTGTATGTGGGGCAATGTTCAGACCAGATGCAGCGAAAATGACCCGGCATTTTTATTTCAGCGAAGATGGTAGCACGGGTTTAGTCTTCCTTTCTGAGTGTTTTCAACGTGGCCGCAGTGCTGTCGTGAAATGTTCAGATCGGATGGCAGGAATCGGTGTGTACTCAAAATAAATCCAGTCTAAGCCGCTATACGCAGTTAACAGGGACCCCCACTTTTCAGCCCCAGTTAACCCCCTCGACCCCGAAAAGTGCATTGGAGATCAACCGCCTCTCGCCGGTAGTGGACTAAGCCCCCTGCCTCTTACCTGGACTTCTGTTTTTTGTATTTAATTAGCTCAGAGGTACTCAGAGTTAGAGCCAGGACTTTTCGCCAACCGATGATCACCCAACAGATCATCCCCCTATAAGCCCAGGCCCGCCCCCGCCAACTCAGGGATGTGCAGGCCCGCACCCACCCCTTCCCCTAGACTCTCCTCCCTATCCGCCCCCCTTCCACCATCCCCAGCAACCCAAACAGGTCTGCTACTCCCCCCCCCTCCTCCCCACTGTGCTTCTAATGACATTTCAATGATACCCCAGAGCCCTGATTGCTGTGCAATGGAAGGTTGCTGAGTGGGGTTATTGGGGTTAAAGCCAATTAAATAAAGATCTGAAAGGCCAGTCGATCTTCAATGCTGACCGAGACGCAAACCAGACTCTTATCCTTTTTTTTTTTTTTTTTTTTTTTTTGATCTAAATGTGAGGGACATACCACTTGGCCTAGCTCAGTTGCGACACCTATGAACTGTTGAAATGCAGACCCGAGTTCGAATCCAGATAGCACCAGATGGCAGATGACCAGAATCAAATCATTCTGAATTACCTCGGGCCGTTCAGTTCAACGATCAATTTTTTTTTATTTTTTATTTTTTATTTTTTTAAACGGGCCCAGTATCTCCAGGACGTCACCCTTTTTCAAAAGAGTATAAAGGGGACTTCGGGGAGAAGGACAAAGGAAAGAAAATGCGAGGGACCTTGGACCCGATTTCCAGCAGGTGATGCTCCCCAACAATAAGCTGGGGCCATCACACAAGGACCCTCCTATGGGAAAGTGCTCATATCACCCCCTCTAGTATGAATCCCAACCGGATGTTTCTGATTAAAAAAAGAAAGAGAAAAAAAGGCTGCACTTATCTGCATTATGAGAGAGCGCCTCACCACAGCACTCGAAAACCGGAAAAAAATTGTGAGTGCATCTTCCCGCAGAAGATGGCAAGATACATCCACATATAGCATGCATACGACACATACCACATCTCTTAGTCCAGACGAGTGCCTCCCGAGGCGAGGTCCTACTAGCAAAGAGGATTGGATTTCACACCTGAATCTGGACGTGTCTGGGGAGAGGTGCAGAAAATCGCGATTGAACTGCTTTTCTGCAGGTGCTTAGTCCAGATGCAGGCGCTTAGACCAATCCTCTTTGCTAGTGGACCGTGCCGCAGAGGGAGGAGCCAGCATTCACTCAGAAATTGCCTGATCGAACAGGTTTTTTTTGTGTGCTTTTTAATGTTTCGCCTTTTTTGTTTTTTGACTCAACATGAAGTCCCATGTCAAACTTTTCTCTTCTTTTTCCTTTCCTTGTCTGTTCGGCTTTCTGAACTCGTGCTTCAGAATTGGTTGGACTGGTTGGTTGATTGGCCATGTGGTTGATCGTTGTGGTTGTGGTTGATTGGCGACGCCGATTCAGTACTTGATGGGGTAGTTGATTGGCTGCAGCCTGCAGGGTGCTGCCCACCTGGCTCATTGTTTGGATACTTAGTTGACTCGGTCTATTGGTTGATTGATTGGTTGGCTGGTGGGATGGTGGATTGATTGATTTTTATTTATTTATTTATTTATTTATATTTTTTTGGGAACAATGCTCCAATCTATTCGTGGGGAGCTGCACGTGCTGGGAACCGGGCCCAGCGTCCCATTTGAAACATGAAACATGTTTGAGAACATATACAGAAAAACTTTGAGATACCGGGACTCTTACCCGGTTTTGTCTGAAAATAGGATCATGATGAATTACTAGCCTATTCGATGAAGAACCCCACGAGATAGGCTAAAATTCAGAAAGGTTTGAAAAAATCTGAAAGAATACGAGGAGAAACAATATGAGAAGTTTCCTTCTACACTGCACAAATTCTGAACTTTTTAAGAAAAGATCGCCACCACAACGATCCTACAAATGCTCAAAACCCTCAGAATCCCTAGCAATCCCTTCTAAAATTCTTCCAACAGTGTCTTACTCCCTGCGGGGTTCTTCCAGGCCTCATACCCCCACCCTCTTGGGTTACAGGGCAACACGACTAACCCCAGCTCCGACCAGCGTCGTCCCAGCAGCAACCCTTAGTTGTCCCCTGGAATGCCCACCCCAAAGCATTCCTAGATCTCTCTATCAGGCCTCACACTCCTGCATCAGCAGGTTACAGGGCAACACCCCAGTACCGGCCAGCGTCATTCTGGCATTGGACAGCCGCAGATCACTGAGTATAACAGCAATGGAGCCTCCTAAAATGAGTTGCTAGGAGTCCCCAGAATCACAAATCATTTGTAAGACCACCATTGACGACCATGTTTTTTTAGAACTATTGAAGAAATTCAAGAGAATTAAAGGAGAGGTTAAAAAACTACGAATGACTACTCACCTCTTTTCGAATGCTCAGAACCCCTAGACTTCCAAACAAAACTCTCTAAAACTGTCCAACACTGTCTTATTCCCTGTCGAGCTCTCCCAGGCCTCACACCCCCACCTGGCTAGGTTACAGAGCGACACGACTCGACCCAGCTCCGGCCAGCATCGTCCCAACAGCTACCCTTGGTTGTCCGTTGGAATGCCCACCCCAAAGCATCCCCAGATCTCTCTACTAGGCCTCACGCTCCTGCAATCAGCAGGTTACAGGGCAACACCCCAGCACCGGCCAGCGTCGTTCTGGCATCGAACAACCCCAAGTCCATGAACGCATCAGTATCAAACGGCCTAAAGCGAGTTGCTAGAAGTCCCCAGAATCCTAAAACATTCTCTCTTTTTTTTAACAAAATTCAATGCTATTTGAGGTAAATTTGGGAGACTATCCACCAGCGAAAATCCCAGCAATTGTCTTCAAACACTCTAAAGCGCCACAGGGTCCTAACACCCTCGAAGTCCTCAGACACTGTCATTAGGTGGTTGATTGATTGATTGTGTGGCCGCTGTTTGCGATGGACATGCATGCAGTTGAGTGTCTGGTTGATTGATAGTTCGATTCATTTATTCGTTCAGTCTCTAAGGGATCCTCTTGCTAATATTTATCAAATCAACACAGGACTTCCCTTGGGATTGATCCATCCAAGTAATGTAAATGAATGTTTTCCCGATATAGCTGGATGCACACTCTAATCTTACGATTAGAGGGGACACCTTTGGCCGTGTTTTGTTAGAGCCCGGCCGGATCTATCTAATCCTGTTTGCTCCCCATGCTTTCACACCTCAGCGTGAACCAAAAATGATTTTGCCTAAACAAATAAAAAGGATATGCAAAAATAAACTAGTTTGGACTGAATTAACACAAATATGGCGAAGTGACAATAATCGCGTAAAAGGTTTTTTTTTDAATTCAGTAAATGGAGGCTACGCTGTAGCAATTGCAGGTCATATAGCTTTTCTTCCTAAGAGTCTTCGAAAAAGTCGAAAAGTTTTTCATAGTCAATTGAGAATGTTCTCAATCTTAAAAATGAATCCAAAAATTTTGAATATCGTAGTCAAAGAAATTGGCGAACAATCACGAAAAAAAACAACAAAAAAGTACAAAAAAAAAAGCCTCAATTAGATCAATTTACATATTTCACGCAATTCCTTTGGTTATGTGTATTTTATTTGAGTTTTTATGTGTTATTATGTAATGATGGATTACCAAAAATATTGATCGATTATGCGTCTATTTGAAATGGACATGCATGCAGTTGGCTGCCTAGTTGATTGATTGATTGATTAGGTACTGGATTGACATCAGGTGATTGATTGATGTATTGATTAGGTGGTTGATTGATTGATTGATGTATTGATTAGGTGGTTGATTGATTGATTGATTGATTGATTGATGTATTGATTAGGTGGTTGATTGATTGATTGATGTATTGATTAGGTGGTTGATTGATTGATTGATGTATTGATTAGGTGGTTGATTGATTGATTGGTGTATTGATTAGGTGGTTGATTGATTGATTGATGTATTGATTAGGTGGTTGATTGATTGATTGATTGATTGATTGATGTATTGATTAGGTGGTTGATTGATTGTTTGATGTATTGATTAGGTGGTTGATTGATTGGTTGATGTATTGATTAGGTGGTTGATTGATTGATTATGTGTCTGTTGGAAACGGACATACATGCAGTTGACTGGCTGGTTGAATGACAGATTCATTCATTAATTGGTCACATGTCTGTTTGCAATGCAGAGCTATCAGGGCAGCAAAGCTGGAGCTGGCGACGAAGCATCGGATCCTGCGCTTATTAGCAGATGGCTTCTTTTCATGGAAAGCGGACACATCAGCAGTGGCCGACCCATCGTCACGTCTCCGACGACACTCAATCCCTTCACTCTCACCATCCACTGATCCCGATCCAAATCCTCACAGTGGTGACGATACCATTCGCATGCATGAACACGTGCCTCGACAACAAGAATTTTCTCAGGCTTGTGCAAAACTGGATTGCCGCCACTGTGGTGTCGGCCATCAACGCCACGCGCACACCACAAACAGAGGGGCATCTCTAAAGCAAAACGCCAAAACCCCAAAAGCCAAAGATTCGCCGTCATCTTCATCGCCACCCACCTTGTCTGCTGAGTCAGATTGGATAGAGTCACACTTTTTATCCACCACCTCAGATGCAGGAGCAGATGGAGCAGGAGGAGGAGGAGAAGGCAGAGGAGGAGGAGGTGAAGGAGAAGGCAGACGAGGAGGAGAAGGTAGAGGACGAGCCAGAGGAGAAGGAGGGGCAGGAGGAGGAGGAAGGGGAGAAGGAGAACGGCGAGCAGCATCAGTGTTTATAAGATCCCCGACCTTCTCTTGCCTCTTTGATCCGATGCCTCTGCAATCTTCTTCCTTGGCATGCAGAAAAGATGTGGACATTAGAACTGTGGGTAGGAGGAGGAGGAGGAGGAGGAGGATTTGCTGCGATTCTAAAAATAGACTTCTGGTGGGCCCTTTTGTTGTCAACAAAAAGTCTCTGCGAGGCAGACATTATCATACCAGGTACAACCTCAGGGGGAAGCTGTCATCATCATCATCATCATCAACAGCAGCCCAATCACCAAACTCGAAGTCTACGGAATGCGATGATACTGTGGTTACTACACCTGCAGAGAACAACAAAGGGATGGGAGGAGGAGGAGGAGGGACATATGTTGCTCCCGGCAAGCAGCCAGTGAGAGGAAGTGAGACGTGTGTGAAAAAAGCGATGAGACAATCCCTTTCCTTGACAAAGAGTTGCTGTAAAGGGAAAGAAAATCATAGTAATACACTGACAATCTCCGCAGGAAGAGTGCGACCGGTAGCACGAGGAGTCGTACAGGTACCGACCCGAGAAGTACTGGTACCGCGCCAGGAGGTACCTGTAGCGAGTCGAGACGTACTGGTGGCGAGCCAAGAGGCACCGGTAGTGAGTCGAGAGGCACCAGTAGCGAGACAAGAAGATCGTGTGGTCTGCAAGAAGGCACATGGGCAGAGAGAAAAAGGTACAAGCGTTGATTTTAAATTGGTGTCAACAAGCGAGGAGTACCAGGCTCTTGATGAAGACAGAGCGCCTCACAAAAGGGACGAAGTCGACAAAAGCGAGGAGTACCAGGCTCTTGATGAACCAGAGGGTGGGGCCATGTGTGGGAGCGGAGGGACTCACAAAAGAGATTACTACAACAAACAGCAGCGGGCAGAACGTGCTCGTCGACTGCTTGGGCCTTCGAGGACAACATGGACGGCAAGGAAAAGGACTAGTCGGAGTAGGGGTCGGAGTCGAAGTCGGAGTTGGAGTAGGAGGGGGACGGGAAGGAGGAGGAGGAGGGAGGGTGCTGGTGAATCTTCAGAATCGGATCTGATTTCGATCTCCACAGTCGAGACTGGATGGTCATGTGATCCGTGGGCTGACCTTCAATCAGAATCGGGATCGATATCGGGATGGTCATCTGAAGTGTGCTTGAAGAGTGACATGCGCGGGAAAGGACATCCGGAGTCTAAGACGGATGTGGTGGAAGGAAGGAGACATGTGGCAGCTTCTCCAGGCAAGGTGTTCCTGAGTAAGCCACGTGTCAGGTCTGCAAAGGCTCGGTTGAACTCGGTGAACTCTTCCTCGCGACAGGGAGAACTGGAGTCTTGTCGGGGTAGGAGAGAGGGAAGAAGCCCCAATAGATTGGCCATTCGCCAGCAAAGCCAGTCGATAGAGCGCAGATGTGAACACTCTGACACTGAAAGGCTTACTCAAGATTGCTTTCCGACGTCTTCTTCACCTGCCAAACACCGGTTTGTGTCCTCTAAGATAGATTGTCAAGGGAAAAGCAGCAGCTATGTTCAAAGAGGAGTAGCCTCTACACAAGTACCTGAATATCATTATATGGAGAGAGAAGGGAGAGTGAGCAGACTCAAAAAGGAACGACGACCGATGATCTTCCCTGGCCAGCTGAGGGGGCTGCTGTCAAGAAAGACCTGCAAAGGGTCGTCTTTATCTTCTTCAGAAACTGAGAATAGCGAGAAATACCCTTTTGACTCTTTGCAAGCCTTTGTCGACAGCTACTGCCCCCGAGCAGTGAAAAGAAGAAACCCTTGTTCGACTCCCTCTTCAACCGAGAGGAGGAGAGGGAGAAGTCCTCTGAGAAAAGAGAGCACAAGCAGCTGGCGATGGAGAGGTAACAGGTGTGAGAATGATCCTCGGGATTCTTTTGAGTCCGTACAGACTGCAAAGACAGGATATGGTGCTTGCTCGAGGACCGGACGATCTCCTTCACGGAATCTGTCGACAGGAGGAGGAGGAGGAGGAGGAGGAGGAGGAGGAGGAGGAGGAGGGTTGCAAAACCCACGCTCACCACTCGATAAGACGTCTTCAGCGTACAGGTTAGCAAAACTTCAGAAAGTCAAATGCATCCCTTCTTCTTCTTCTTCTTCCCGCCCTCCTCCTCCTCCTCCCTCCTCGTCCTCTTTGTCTTCTTTTTCTTTTTCTTCTTCTTCTTCTTCTCCTTGTGGTGCTGCGGCGGCTGCCACTGCTGCTGATGATGGTGAGGAGCAGGAGGAGGAGGAGGACAAGGAGGATATTGCTGCTGCATCAATGTCAGCTGGCTTTTCGTCCGGGTCTTCATGGGCTGTCTTTCCATCTGGAAGGTGTTGTGCTGGAGGAAGTGGGAACGGAATGCCCTCTGAGGTCGCGGCATCCGCTAACGGCGCCAAGTTTACAACTGTTTTGAATTCCTCAATGGCAGAGAAGGCTGATAACACCACCTCTGACGAGTTCGTCGAGATGCCGACATTTCAGCGAGAAAGCGGAGAACTTTCAAAGGTTTCAGGGAAGATGTTGAGAGGAGCTTCACATCCTCCTTGCCGAGAAAGGGGACAGTTTGCACATGGTTCGCAATCTCATTTCAAAGGAGGAGGTCTAAGGGAAGACTTTGACAGAGGTTTGGCATCCTCGTCGCCGAGACAACGATTGGCGGAAAGGTTGTTGTCAACGTTTACTTCGCAACACCTCCCTTCGTCCTCAACCAATGGGAGCAGAGGCACGTGCTCTGAAGATGTCTTGCTTGAGAGGAAGGTCGGTGCGACGACTCCTCGAAGACGAAGAAGAGGAAATGGAAAACACCCAATGTCTCCTCGAAGCAGAGAATGTGGAAGGCGTCCAGGTTCTCCTCCCACCAGAAGAACAGGAAGTGGGAGAATTCCAGCTTCTCCTCCGAGTCAAAGAAGAGGAAGTGGAAAATAGGCAGTTTCTTCCCCAAGGAGTGGAAAATATCCAGTTTTTTTCCCTCCAAAAAGAAGTGGAAAATCTGCAGTTTCTTGTGCAAGAAACGGAAGTGGAAAATGCCCAGCTTCTCCTCCGAGTCGAAGAAGAGGTGGCCGAAAATAGCCAGTGTCAAAGAAGAGGGAAGTGGAACATATCCACTTTTTTCCCTGAAAGCTAAGCTATATTCTTCTCTTCTCTCAATTTCACCTTTCAGTACCAACCTACCACCCCTCCTAAGCCTATACAAGGGACCCCTGCAAGCATAGTTTGCCTCTCCCAATCGAGGGGATGAATGTTGCCCACCGTCCTAATCCCAGTGGTAGTCAGGGAGTAGGGTGGGCTGCTGGTGGTGGGGGGGGAGGAGGGGGGCGGTTAATGCAAGACTGAGCATTTTGCCAGTAGCTGCGCCTCCCATCTACTTCCCCCACCCGATCGTGTAACAGCAGTGTCGAGGCCCGGAAAATATCCAGTCTTCCCCCGAGAGAAAGTGGAAAATATCCAGTCTGTCCTCCAAGAAGAGGTGAAAAAGATGCAGTTTCGCCCGCAAGACTAGGATTCCAGTAGAAAATATCCACTTTCTCCTCCACGAAGAGGAAGTGGAAAATGCCCAGATTCCCCTGCAAGAACAGGAAGGGGGGAATTTCTGGCTTGTGCTCCAAACAGGTAGGTACTCAAAGTCACGCATAAGCGGAGCTGCATCGTTGCAGTGACATTCCCTTAAATGATCGACCATCTTTATTGTGCTTATCATCATCATCATCATCA
>BFEA01000062.1:1549264-1560348 GCA_003427395.1 Chara braunii
ATAATGAACACACTTTGTCTCTATGCAGTACCGTATCATGAGGACCATAATGAACACACTTTGTCTCTATGCAGAACCATACCATGAGATAGGAACCATTGTCTGCTGATTAGCAGGAAAGGGGTCAGGGAAATCGGCAGCGGTTCTCAGAGGAATTATGGGATCCACTGCAGTCCAATCATTGAAAAATAGCCTATAGTTCCTGTTGAGAGCGACATCATCACTTGATTGGGCGCCTTCCTAAGCCACCTTACCCATTTTTCCTCCCTGTTCCTCCCCAAGCCAGCCTTTATTAAAATTTTTGATATATTCAAGGATTTTTTTTTTCTGTGAAAGAAACTGAATCTTCTCTTTGGTCAATTCCCACTGAATTTTGATATCAGTTTGTATCTGTTCCTTAATACTCTCGGTGAATTTATGCCCATCCAGTCTGACTCTCTCCCATTCATGAGTACATCTTCTTCTCCAAATGGCCCAAATAATTGCTCTTCTACTTAAGATAAACAAATTTTGTGTGAATTCATCGTAAGGTATGACAGTCCATTCTTCCAACAGCAAAGGTTTCCATCCCCATGGCCATTTATCAGTCACCTCCAACCGAGTCTATATTCTGTCCCACCATCTTCATAGCCATACTGAGCTAGGACATTGTAGGAAAATATGCTCAATAGTTTCTGCTATGGATCTACTTGGGAAGGCTGATATACAAAATTTACACCAAGGCTTGGCTAAACCTTGGCTATCCAAAGAGGTTCTGTCTATTATCCAATCATTGGTTGGGAGGCATCTATGTTCAATCTGCCATTGAAGCGAGGCTATTTTTGCAGGCTTAATCTTCTTGTTTTGGAACCATTTGATGTTTCTAAATTCGTTCTTGCCTAGGTTCAGGTGATCTATCCATCTTTGTGTGACTCTGTCTTTGAGATTAATTCTTGGTCTTAACATTCTATATGTTGATTTAACTGTGAGAGTGTGTAATGTTCTTGTGAAGTTCCTCTTACCTTTGCACTCGATCCCCATTTTCATTCCTGTGGGTCTAGCGGGAGGAATTGAATGGGTGTGCCTGGGCGGAAGGCAAACCAAGAGTTGTTGTCCTGTAAGACCCTGATTCTAAAGAGTTGTTCAGATGTCACTGTACTGACTCCAATTGGGTCACTCATGGTTAACTCATTATTGATTCTGAGATCAAAAAGGGTGATTAGAATGTCACCATTCCTCTCCATATGAAAGATATTACCAATCACTTGATGATCTTCCTTTATAATTACCCAGTCATTGGTTCTGAACCTAGGACCCTTTTTAAGGATTAAGGTCCAACTTATTGGGATTAAATCTAAAATCTTATCAAGAGCGGCCTCCGCATGATAACAATATCTCAATTTCTCCTGAAGTTTATTGTGAGAGATCCAGTCATTGGTAACTATGTCCCATATGTCCCTTACTCTGATTACACCTTTCGTGACCCAACCTTTCCAAGGTGAGTCTTTGCAATGAAGAGTGCACCCTTGTGAATCCCTGATCCAAATGTTATTGAAAAGCGGTTGCCTACTGACCTTCTCCCACCTTTTTGGGGGCACCTTGTCAGTAAGCGGGAGCTTCCTCCATGTTTTAATAAGATTGGGTCAGAAAGGATCTTTAGTAAGATCTGCTCTAGCAGCTTCCTTATTGGATAGGTGGGAACCCTCTGTCATTGTCCTTCTAGCTCGGGGTATAGTCCAGGCTCTGTTTTCCAACCATGTCAACGGCTCAACTTCATCAACTGTAGGAGGAGCTAATCTCTTTATCTGTTCCAAAGCTAACCCATTCCATGGGGTCTGAGGATTAAATAACAATCTTTTAATCCATTGAATAGACAGGGTCATAGCCTGGAGGGTGGGATCAATGATACAAAGTCCTCCACTCGATTTGGGTTGTATGATAGATGACCATGCCACTCTACTGATCACATTTTTTGTCTCATGGTTGCCCCTCCACAGGAAGGCTCTTAATTGTTATTGAAAAACTTTGATTGTTGCTTTTTCTAATGCCCAAATAGCTGACTTATACCATATCGATGCTAGAACTACATTATTAATTGCCAGAGATCTTTCAAAAATAGATGTATGCTTATTCTTCCATGTATTTAATTTTGAACAAGCATTTTGCAAAATCCATTCATTGTTTGTTGCAGGCTTTCCTTCTGCTGAAAGATTAATTCCGAATACCCTTACCGGTGTCTCTTTAGATAACCAGGAGATTTTAGGAACTTCTGGGGGTCTAACACCTTGATGATGGATCCACCATCCCAGTGTTTTGTTACCCCAGTTAATCCTCATATCAGAAAGTCTACAAAAACGTTCCATCATATTCCTTAAAGCTTCAGATTCTCATGGGATGTTTCTATCATGATAGATAAGTCATCAGCAAAAAGGGAGCAAACAGGGATCGTCTCCTCTGGTATGCTAGTAACTTAAATTTTCTTGATGTCCTTGTTCTTACGCAGGTTAGCCGCTAGGGCTTCCATGATTATCACAAAAAGAAAAGGGGCAATAGGGTCCCTTTGTCTCACTGACCTCTTGAGACTGAATGGAGGGGCCACATTCTCATTTATTATTACCCTAGTAGTAGCTTTTTGATGCATTATCTCCACCCATTTCCTAAAACAAGGACCAAAGTTCATTTTTTCAAGGCATTTATCCAGGAATGTCCAATCCACATGGTCATACGCTTTTTCAAAATCAATAAAAATAAAAGTCGTATTATGTTTGGATTGTCTAGGGATTTTAATCAATTCATTAACCAGGAGAATATTATCTTGAATGCTCCTTCCTGTTATAAAGTCTGTTTGTGCTGGGTGAATAATATCAGAAATAACGTTAGTTAGTCGATCAGCTAAGACCTTAGCCACTAACTTGTACACAACTGTCAATAGAGTTATAGGACAATAATTTTTTTAATTTGATTTATCTCCTTTTTTGTAAATGAGGGTAATGACCCCTTCATTTACTATCTCCCCCATCTCCCCTGTGGCCCATACTGAGTCATAAAATTCCATTAAATCCTGCGAAAGAGTATTTCACATACTTTCTCAGAATTCTTTTGGTAACCCATCAATCCCTGGTGTTTTTTGCTCTTCCATTAGAATCAGCGCTTTTCATACTTCGTCTTTGGTTATAGGCTTCTCCATTTCTTCTCTTTGCTTTGCTGATATTTTCTTAGTCATTGGCAATAAAAATTCCTCAATCTCTTCCTTGTGTCGACTTTTGGGAATGTCGCTATTTTTGGGTGTAAATAAATTTTTGAAGAAGTTTCTAGCTATCTTAGTGCAGGATGCAGTTAAGGTAGCTAGGGGCTCATCTGTATACAGTGGGTTAGATAGTGCTTCTATTGTGGTTTTTCCTAAATTGACTTTGGTCATTGCAAAAAATATGGCATCCATACTTCCTTCCATTTGATGCTTCTTCATTTTCCCCCTTATTCTTATTCCTTGCCAACGATATTCCATATATTTCAATAACTGATCTTCGACTTCTTGAACTTCGTTGGCCAAGTCAGCTAGTTTTTCTGGATTTATATTCTCAGTTTCTATTTGTTGGAGATCATATATCCTTTTATGAAGATTAGCTTCGTCCATATGTCTTTGTTTAGCCAGGGCTTTAGAATATTCATTGCATTTACGACCTAGGAACGCTAGACCGTTGTTGAACCACTGAATATCATTTTGGATGAGTGGTTTCTGCTTCCTCCATAATTCCCACACATCCTTAAGGAATTGTTTAAAACTATTTTTTTTCATATGATTCGTATTAAGCCTATAGTATCCTCTCCCCTGATCCGGTTTCTTCTTGAATGAAAAGACCGCCACACACATCGAGTGGTCCAACCCAGGAAAAGGACTATGGGGGAGGATAGCCGCTAATTGTAATGCTCCTTGTAATTCCTCTGAAACTAGAATTAGGTCAATTCTTGATCTCGTTGTTTGTCTGGCTTGATTTTTTCTGAAACGAGAATAGGTTTTTGCTTGGGGATTTAATCGCCTAAATGAGTCAAAAAGATTGACTGAGGCACAAAGATTAGAGATAATAGCCTCATCGTCTATGATATAGGGGGAACAGGGAGAGGGGATGTGCCATCTATCCAGTGAGCGGTCCGGTGCCGCATTAAAATCTCCTGCGATAATGATAGGTATTCCTGTGGGCAAATGAGGGAGAATTCCTTCAAAAAAACTTTGCCTCTCCCGGACTTCATTAGGGTCATATACACATAGAATACCGGCTGTTTCTAGTTCTATCTCAGCTAGAATATAGACCCATCTGCCTTCCAATTGATCTGCCTCCCAATTTATAACTTCTATCTTAGTATTTGGGGGGAGCCATATAGCCACTCCCGCACTACCCACCTTAGGTGTATATGCTGTATAAGCCATGTGGGGCCAGATTTCCTTCTGTATATAGTTATGGTGATCACTGTTCATCAAATGGGTCTCCTGAATACAAATGACATCTGGCCAAGATCTGCCGTTCACCCCTTTCATCATTTCATAAATAGTTTGTCTCTTACTCTGTTTGGCCGATGCGAGACCATTTACATTGATCGATCTTAGATCTAGATCTGCATTCCTCTTGAGCAGTTTCCAATTCTTGTCCTTGTTATAAAGTGTATCTATAAGGTTTACTTCACCCATAAGAACAAAAAACAATTCCACTGCTCATGTGTGAAGATAGTGATTTAGACTAGAGACTCCCATGTACCCTTATCAAGAGCTCCCCCATTTTAAAGGAGGTGTTTCTTGAGAAGGCCCAAGAGTAAGGCTACAACATCATCTTCAGACCAGAACTGATCAGCTTTGATCTTCTGAATCCTAAGATCTCTGAGAGATTCGTCCCCTAGCCACTTCAGATTGACTGGATCCCCTGCCCTGTATCTTAGGAATATATCCCTATATGAGATTCTCTGGGGTTCCTTGATTATCATGCAAGTGGCCCATCCGCCTGGGGGAAGATTTCTTTCAATAAACTTCTTAGATTCTGTTTTGAAAATAGTTTTCCCGACAGGTCCCCCTGTTAGAAAAGAGAGGGAAAGACTGGGGGACGTCATACCGTGGATAGTCAAGCCACCATACTGAGAACCAGTTATCTCTATGAGCCCCACTTCCCACTTTCCGTCGTTGCATCGAACCAGGAAAATTGCATTGCCCAATTTAGAGAGGGGTTGAACCTCCAAATCCAGTCTAGATTTGAACTTTTGTCTCCGATTTATTAGATCCAGGGGGGGAGGCTGGGCAGGTGATGTGGGTACTTCATCTGCTGTACCAGAGGTAAGATCAATCTCATTCTCTAATTGAGCAGCTTCTATCTTGTGATCTTTTCGGCCCCTCCCCTTTACCTCTGATTCTTCAGTTCCAACCTTTGATCCCATGCCTCCTTCCAAATCCCCCTCTGACTCTCTGCTGTCCAAAACTAGCAGTGACGATTTAGTTTTTTCTTGTGGTTTCTCTGAAAGCACAACAAATTTTGTTTCCCCTGTCAGAGTCGAAGTGATAGTCGTTGTTACTCCTTTCTCCGAAAAGATGAGACTCCCCGCCACAACAGTTTTTGAGGCGTGGTTCTCTGGGCTCAAAAGGCTACCAGTTATATCCGTCTTTAAGACCTGGTCCTCAATAACCAAGAGGTTCGAAGGTTGTACATTGAGGACTATGTTCCTTGTATCTGCATTATCACAAGAGTCCTGGGAAGAGGACTGTGTCTGTGTTTCCTGCCCAGACTCAAAACTGGTGGTCTCTTGCGGAAGCTCCGAAGTGGCGTGACCACCATTCTGACTCTGCATGTCTTGTGTACTACTACTTTCCATTGATCCCGAAGATTGCCCTGTATCAGTGTCTTCCGGCTCTTTGCTCGTGTGCTGCCTTGATTTCTTTTTCCTCGATTGCCAGGGTGTAAGCACGAGATTCTTCATTCATTTTTTTGAAAATTTTCTCTTTATAGTTTTTCCATTATAAGTAGCAATGGACTGTGATACACGAGTCTGGGGATAACTCTGTTTCCTTCAAGCACGCTCCTTGAGTCTTCTTTTCCCTCCTGTGTGACCCTGTATCTTATGTACCTTAGAAATAGATGAGTCAGAAGGGATGTTCATTTGCTGCGACAGAATGTGTAGCATTCTGTTGCTCGCTATCTGCCAATCAACGTCCCTTTGAGACCATACTGCAGGGTGACCTTAAGACTGTCACTCTGTACCAAAATAGCAAGGATTTGTTCCTTAGTAGAGTCTCAGAATTCCTTACCCTCCCCAGCGTGCTCAAATTTGAGGTTACTAATTACCCATTCAGCGACAAATTGAAGTCGCTGCTGCAGATTGGTGGCCGGAGCGTGAGACTGTTCTCCCTCTCCCATATCTGCAAGTGGAATTGCAGAGACGGGGGCTTGTTCCACCTCCATGTGCTCTGTTGCAAAAACATTCTGTAATGGGTCTATTTCCATGGGAGTTCCTTGTTTCTCCTCTTGCAAAAAAGTGTTCTCTTCGTTCCCCTGTGGACCACTACCGTACACCTGCACCTCTTGCAGAAGAGTGTTCTCTTCGTTCCCCTGTGGACCACTATCATATGCCTGCAACTGAGGTAGTTCTGGTGGTGGAGGCAGCAACAGCAAAGGTTCTTGCAATGTATCTGAGGATAGTGACGTCACTGTGTGTGTGAGTGAGAGAAACTGCTGTGGCGTCTCCTTCTGTTGTGACCAGTTTGACGGGG
Source organism: Chara braunii (assembly GCA_003427395.1). Taxonomy (NCBI): domain Eukaryota; kingdom Viridiplantae; phylum Streptophyta; class Charophyceae; order Charales; family Characeae; genus Chara; species Chara braunii. The sequence goes on from BFEA01000062.1 coordinate 1,555,989, forward strand.
TCTGCTGCAATTGCTGGTGAAGGTGCAACTGCTGTTGCTGCTGGAGATGTTGTGGATGCTCTTGAAGGTGAGCGGCATGTCGTACCATTTGTTGGTTTAATTTTAATTAATTCCACGATTATTTTTTGCTTTGACTACTTTCCATTCCATCTCAGCTTTATTTTGATTCTTCTGCAGGTACCCCTCTAGTGCTGGTCCTACCGATGTACCCCCACCCACCTTATTACCCTGCAGACCTTGCTGCTGTCCTTCTGGAGGTGGTCCTACCATTGTACCCCCTCCTTCTTGATTCCCTTGCTGGCCTTGTTGCTGACCCTGTTGTCCAGCTTTATCATTGTGCTTGTTTGTCTATTCAGCAGGGCACTTGTGGCTTATCTTTGATGTTTTCGTCTTACTGTGTTGCCCCGCATGCTGCGTTTGTTGGTTCATGGGATTTTGGAGTGGATGGGGAGGTGGAGGGGGGTGATGGGACCCATTCTGCTGGCGGCCTTGCGGTCTTTCGGGGGTCACCCCTCCCCTCCCAATACCATCCACTGGGAATTCCCATATGATTCAGTTCCTCATTATAGACCCAACCATCGTATCCTAGGATCATTGGAATCCACCGGTGGGGCCTCTGGGGATCTCTTTTCAGCTTTGTTCCGGTGAGACTGGGTGCTGAGGATGCATAGGGCACGCAAATTCCGTACTTAGGTGTCCATATGCCTTGCATTTGAAACACCAAGGACGAAATTTGTGCGCCGTGTGAATCTGGAAAATCTTCCCTCCCATCTTATACGGAATGATATCATCTAATGAGAATGACTGATCTTTTTGAAGATCAATTGCCAGCATTAGATAATCATCCCTCTTTGCCACATAGGATGGGAGGGGGTCAATGAAGTCCACAATTTTGAAATGCTGACCAAAATCATGGACAAACGCAGTCTGAACCTCAATGGGAATGTGACGCAGTTCAACCCAATATTGTTCTTTCATCAGTTGGTCTCTCCTCTCTTCTGACTAATTTTTTTAGGTTGCCAAGGATAAATTCTTACCTGTGAGCTATCCTGCGAAGTTTTCCAAAATAGCTTTTTCCATCCATCTATCTGCGCTTTGTCCTTCTAAAAAAGATAGAGGATGGTAAAGACTGTAGGAGTGATTGGCTATATGAGGAAGAACTCTGATACTGCTTCTTCACTGCCCTTCAATTCCTGTAGTCTTCTGCAGATCCACTTAATTTTGTCATTAGTGGATCGATAGGCAGCCTTGTCATAGAAAATCTAATTATTAGCGTGTCGGACATAGATCTCATCCCTCCTGGCCAATTTTTCTACCGGGTAGGATTTCATCAACATTTTCCTCCCTCCCTGATCTATCACTTTCTGTTCAGAGGGAAGAAGGAAGAGGGAGAGAAAAAAAGCTCTGGCCGACGATAAATTACGAAGGGGGATTTTTAGTTCTTCTGTCGGTATTCCAGGTGGTCCTATCAGGGCTCTCGGAACATTCAGAGTTTTGTCCTGCATTGTCTTTCGTACTCTCTTAGCCCACGTCGGGGCCGATTGAGCAGGCTGCGAAGAGGACTGAGCAGGCTGCGAAGAGGACTGTGACGATTGCGACTCATGATTATTCTCTTCCGATGGTTGAGCTTGGGTACCTCTGCTCGAGAATAAAGTCTGGTCTAGCCTTTCCTCTTTTGTTAACATCTCCTCATCTTCGTGAGTTGCTTCTGTCCAATCGTCTTCTTTTGAGATCTGACCATTTTCAGAAATTTTCCGCGGTGAAGATACCTGTGAGTTCCTTTGGTCATTTTCCTGATTCCCAACCAAAAGGGTTTTCTCTGTACCTGTCACTGCTGCTGATGAGTCTCTCTCTCCCTTTTGTGCAACAGATGTGATCGAAAGTGATGCTTTTGAAAGAGTCTGGGTTCCTGGCCGGTCTTTGGGATCTATTATCATGAGTACTGTTCTTTCTGGCTCCTTGTCATTATACCCTTGATTCGATTTTGGGCTATCATAGGTACCTGTTCCCCTCCAGGCCTGCTGTATGGCGAGGAACTGAGTTGCCTCAACACATTGTGTCTCATTGCTCCTTGATAGAAGAGGAGGGATCCTCCTCCTCTTGCTCTCTTCAAGGGCATTGAATTGATTCTCATCATCTTCTTTTTCCTGAGATCAACAGAAATAAATCAGAGTAATTATAACCTCAGGCGTCTGGTTCTTTACAGATGTACCTAATGTGATGATTTGCAATAGATGTGGTCCAACAGAAATAAGAAAGAAGAGGGGAATATAAATAGAGGGATAAATAGAGAGAAGAGGAACAAAAACCGAAAGCAATAAACAGTCGCAGGTAAATAGGGCAAGAAAAGGAAGGAAAGTTAGAACAGAGTGTCAGGGGGAATTGAGCTGAGTGCGATAAAGTGAAGAGGTAGGATGGAATGAAAAGGTAGGATATAGAAGGACAGGGGGGGAAATTATGAAGAGTTGAGTAGTATTGGATGAGGAGAAAGAGTAACACAACGTCGAGGGGGATTTGAAATGGGAAAAAGAAAAGGCTAAAAAAGCTAATACAGCAGGTCAGGGGGAGATTTGAATCACTGAGGACTATGAAGTGGGAAAAAAAAGGCTAAAAAAGCTAACACAGCAGGTCGGGGGGAGATTTGAATCACTGAGGAATGATGAGAATAAGAATAAGAACCAGAATTATAATTAGGCTAGGAATATCTTTACTCGTGATTCGATTATTGTTGACGAAAAATAGAATGTTCTGATTTATCCAGATTGATTAATGCTCATTCGGTTGATTCAGTTGATTTTGTTTCCAATTGATTGCTGGTTTGAAGGTTTGGCTTCCCTTGAAAAACAAACAAGGGGGTGGAACATCTGGGGGAACGTCTGGGTTGGGAAAGGTGGGAGATAGCTGTATAGGGCAGGCGTCTTATAAATACCTCCCTCTGTCTCCTGTTGTAGTTGTGTCCTTATGTCGTTCGTAAGCTTCCACCTACCACCCGCAGAATGTGACGTTATGCATGCCGCTCCAGATTGATATAAAGCCTCCCTCCTTGGCCTACGCGTTCATTCCTACCAGCTTAAAATACCCTATTGTTCAACTATGACAAGGCAAATGAGAGAGTGTATTGTCAACCCCTAGTTTCTCAATATTCTCCCCTAAAATCCCTCGTATCGTCGTTCGCAGTTTGCCAGTTAGAGTCTGTATTCCCGACTCATTCCAACAACCTCCCTGGTATCGACGAACCCAATTTTACCACTATGAGATACAATTGGCTATCGAGAGAGAAGGGAAATCTATCAGTCTTGATCATTATCTACTACGACTCATTCCATGTTGACCGTCACTCTTTGACTTCGTGAGTAACGTCTGACTGTAGTCGTCCAAAAGCGCAGTAAGCCTGTGATTGGATTCAATGTCCCATAGTCTTCATAGCAGCACTAAAGCTGTGATTCAATGCAATGTCCTGTAGTCTTCATAGCAGCACTAATAACCACACTTCACTATCACAAGGTCTCTCTCCGCTCGATGTCACTAGCTTTGACCTAGGTCAAACGCTCATAAGTCAGTGTCGTACTCTTTCACACGACGATGACAGTGACACATAGTGCGGAACGTATGACTTCTCAACAACAGCAGTATTGACCGCCAGTTGTCAGGAGGAGCCACGCGTCTGAAATCATGTCCACGTCAGCCAGCGACGTGTCAGATTCAAGCGACTCTGCTTCGCACGCGTGCGTTAAGCGCCCCCCCACCTTTGTGCAGCGAAGATCTGACTTATGTGACTTCTGATCCTGGCCAGATTCATCTAGGACGGGCTGAAAGTAGGGTCAGATACATCCAGGGTTCAGAAGCTTCAGATACATCCAGGAGCCCCTTTTTTTTTTTTTTTTTTTTTTTTTTTTTTACACTGACATCATCCCGGCTGGGGCTAGGCCAGTAGGAAATAGGAGCTCTACAAAAGGGAAGGGATACTCATGCAGCTCCAAGGGAAAGACGATGCTCTGGGGTAGGAACTCTTTTTTTTCTTTTTTCTTTTTTTTAAGAGAAACCTCAATGAGGCGGGGCGGTCACTTGCATGGGTGATAGAAGCAGCCCTTGCAAGTGGTCCCCGGTTGGAGGGCTCCATCCATTAGTGGGGAGCAGCACTTGCTGGAAATGGGGTCCTCTAATGGCCACAGGCCAAACAAACACTGCAGTGGAAAGTTGTATCCAAGGGACGCTGGACCCTTTTTCCAGCAGGTGCTACTCCCCATCAATAGATGGAGCCTCCCCGGTGGCGCTAGAGGTGTCTGCTCTTATCAGCACTTCTAACACCTACTCGGGACGTTCGTTAAAAAAAAAAAAAAAAAAAAAAAAAAAAAAAAAA
>BFEA01000062.1:1560421-1571137 GCA_003427395.1 Chara braunii
CAGGAACGTCCTAGTGTGAATATGGGCCTCGCTCAGCCACTGACCGCATGCAACAAAGACAAAAATTATGGCGGTGTATCTTTTCGAGTTCTAGTGGAAGATCCATACTATTTTCCTCATTTGGTGAGTACTGGAGAGAGGCCAAATGTTCTTAGGTCAGCTAATCATTCACAGTGCTGTACAACTGGTAGTTCTTTTTTTGGCCTTCTTTTTTTTTTTTCTTCAGATGGTAGGTAGTTCCCCCTTTGTTTAAAATTCTGATTAAAAAAAAAAAAATGACAGTGCACCCACCCCATGTGGCTGAATGGTATGCACCCCTGAACTGTTAATAAGCAGATGGTTGATCGAACCCAGCCATATGAATGAAATAACTCTAGATGGCGAAGTTGGAAGGTTGTGCTTGGAAGTAGAAAATAAGTGGTAAAAAAGAAGGGGAAAAAAAAAAAAAGAATATTAGTAGTCTCTTCGAATGGAAGGAAAAAAACGCCATCTTCACGGTCAGGGTGCTGGGGGAAGGAAAGGAGGCGGTTGCTTTCCAGCCAGACACTGGAATTCAACACCTGGCCCTGGATTCATTGGAGTGGAGGTGGGCCTCAGCCACACCCAAAACAACCCCCCCCCGCCACATCCGCCATATCCATCTGCACAAGCTCTCAGTCAAATCCACTTATAGGCTGCTGAGGCCCAAACGCCCGCTGCGAGAGACAATAATTGATCGATGGGCCAAACATCTCAATATAGAAAGGAGTATGCTCATACCGATCCGGTGGTTTCAGGAGGGTGGAACCAAGCCTGCCAAGATCTCCTCTCTACAATGGCAGATCACACATCGTTGTTTACCCACTATGGACTGGCTAGTAGATCATACGAATCTCGAGCAGAAAGGTCTAGCGACACCCTGGTGCCCACGGTGCCTAGGCACCTTCCCCGCACGAAAGAGGCCTGAAACCATAGAACACATCTTTATGCAGTGCCCTACAGCACAACTCACGTGGCGCTGGTGGGACAGAGTATGGAGAAAGATGATACCGGACCCTGTATGGCCATGGTCCTGGAGAGCCATCTTGACGGGTCATTGGCCACAGGTGTAGAAAGAACCACCCTTCGTAGAAAATATGTATAGACTGGGACGCAGGGCAGTACTGTGGGGACTTTGGTGGCAATGCTGCCTGATGACGCTCGAGGGAGTGCGAGTGGAAGGAACAGAAACAACGGACCAAACCCGACAACAGGTTCAAATGGAGATAATAAGGAAATGGTAGGAATTGAAAATCAAGTTGGATCTCCTACAAATGACAGAGGATATAGAGAGAGCCATCACTGCCTTTTGCTCCAACTAGCTAGGAGGTGTTAGAGGAGGCTGGATAGCTAGAGTGGAATGGACCGGCAGCAAAAAGGAAGGGATCCAACAACAGGAGAGGGTGGAGTCACGAGATAATCGATTGCTATTCAATGACTGGACAACGATAAAACCCTCCTTCCCTCTACCCCCTCCGACGGACTTTCCTGATCCCTTCCCCCCACACCCACTCGCCCTTGTTGAGATTCCCGATTGACCCGGCCCCCCCTCCCTTGAGCCCGTGCATAATCATCTGCATTATCCTCTATCGCTTGGGATTATGCACTATCATCCAATGGCCCGGCTTTCTGGTGCCCCTCTGGGAAGCAAGGGTCGAGGGATTTGCTTTTTGGGCGACACATGCTCCTTTTTCGCAAATACACAGGAGGGAAGGCAGGGTACTTTTACTTTCTGAGACTCGTTTTCGACAACCTGCTCAGTCTGCTAGCAGGCTGCTTCCAATTACTTTGTGAGAGTCATTTTCGACCACCTGCTCAGTCAATCCCCTATAGTCCAAGGTAATCAATGCTGGCATGCTTTTTTACTTAGCGTTTCTCCAACGTCTCTCTGAGATGTTCTGAATACAATTTGTATATGGGACGCTGGACCCGCTTTCCAGCAGGTGATGCTCCCCACCAATAGATGGAGCCTCTCCCCGAGTAGTAGTGGCGACTGCTCTTACCAGCACCACTACTAGGGGCAGATCCCACTTCTTATAAGTAGGCACTTTTAGGCAAAATTTGGGATCCCACTTCTTTCCACGGAAGTAGGATCCCGTCCCAGAATGTCGCAGAAGTAGAAAGTGTCTCGTACGTGGAGGTGCGAGCATGATTGCAGGGGCGGTACTTATTCCGATTTTTTTTGAAGAGGCCAACCCCATACTTTGTACCGAAAAAGAAGGTGGATTTCTTTTATTTCCCCCCCCCCCCCTCGGTCCTAACGGTAGTCCTGGAATACAAGGGGAAGGCGAAGGTATCCTCTAGGAGGGAATTGGCTGCCTTTGCGGAAGGGGGGGAGGAGGGGGTCTGTTCCAGGTTGGGGCCGAGGAGGTTTTCCTCGGCGGTGGCAGCATGGGACAGTGGGCAGGGCGGAAGTTTCTCTGTGCGGTGACTTTTGGAAGCTTCTTGGATCGGATTTCTTCTGTTATGCCTGGTAGTTTGAAGAATTTCTCAGGTCTCTGAGGGTTTGTCGGTGGGTTGCACGAAGCTGCACTGGATTTAGACTGTTATATTCAAGATTCGTGGTTGTCCAATGCCAGAACGACGCTTGCCGGAGCCGGGGTGATGCCCTGTAGCTTGCCGAAGGTGAGGGCATGAGGCCTTGCAGAGAGATCTGAGGATGCTATGCGGGGGCATCCTAAAGGACAGATGGGGGTTGCTGACACAGGACGACACTGGCCGGAGCTGGAGTGAGTCGCGCTGCTCTATAACCTAGCAGTTAGGGGGCGTGAGGCTTGGTTGAGTTTGCCAGAGAATAAGTGTTACATGCATAGATATGCAATGTATGCAATAAACCGAGAATCTGCAATGTGATAAAAAGGACTGAATAGACAATGCGGTTACGAGAATCTCGACCAGCAATGTACATTCTCATTCATACATGAAGATGCTGAAGAGCGCAGGGAAGACTTGATACAAAGACTGACCTGACAGGACTGACCTCATCCACGTAGTTCGGAGTAACGAAGCAGAATGCCAGAGTGCTACTAACTAGCCCAATCAATGTTGAACTCAGACTAAACATGCATTGTATCCATCACCGAGTGTGAAGGAGCCTGGCGCTGTAACACAGGAAGCAAGCGCCAGGTCCAGACATACACAGACGAAGAGGTAAGGATTAGACGAAAGGAGGGAGGAAGATGGGAATGTCGTTAACACCAAGTCTTGGTCACCAATCCCAGATAGTCCCTCGTTGCCATGTCTGAATCCCCAAAAAGTCGAGTCTGGATCATATGTCACCAAGCCCGGTATCTCTTCTCTCGTAGTCTGCAACTGCAGGGAAGTCAGAAGTTGAGAGGGTAAGAAGAAGATGGTAGACTGAGAAGAGGAAGAAGAGAACTCTCTCTCTCTCACTGTTACGAACCAGGCACTAACCTGTGATGTTGGCGCTGTGCTGCAGGTACCTTGAAGACGAAGCTGGAGCAACGGCGCTGCAGGTAAGTGATCCCTGGCCTCCGCCCATCAGTTCTACCACTACCTAGCTATGGCGCCCAGCGCCGAAGACTACAGCTACCTACTGCGCCCAGCGCTGAAGACTACTAGCTAACGCTACTCTACTACAACGCAGCGCTCCCTCCAGAGTGCTGCTCCCGAATCCTGAAGACTACCACTGCCGAAATGCCTTCCTCGGAAGTGCCTGGGAAGTCCTATGTACTACCTCGGCCTGCCTCCTGACTGCAGGAGGGCGAGCAGGCCGAGGAGGCAGCTCTTGCCAATGCCGAAGTGTGCCCGGGGCTGGCGTGCAGCAGCCTGCTCGAGGCTGGCGTGGGAACAGTCTAAAGATAGGCTGTTCCCCAAAACCTTGGTTTGGTGCCTGCGTTTCAGGGCCGGTCGTTCTGATGAACGATCGAATATGGCCCTTCGTTTCAGGCTAAAAAGGCTGTTGCCATTTTTAGTCTGAAACGACCAGGGATAGGTCCTGAACTTCAGGCTTTTGGCCTGAACCGACAGGGGGCCTGTAAGCCCTGGATTTCAGGCTTTCGGCCTGAAGTTCAGGCTTTTAGCTTGGACGGACGCGGGCCTGCAAAATGGTCGTCGGGCCTGCAAAATGGCCCGTGTGTGCACGTGCTGCATGTAACCCCCCCCCCTCCTTATGAAGTCAATCCGGGGCGAGGGCGAAGCTGTCGGTCTGAAGGTGGAACCTGAACGCGGGCGTGGCGTGGAGCCGAAGAATCCGGCTTGCCTTGCATCTTGCGTTCGTAGCGTTCGAGAACGTCTGGCGCTGTTGCTTGCAGTTCCGCACGGGTCAACCAACGATCAGCTCGATGAGTGCAGTAAGCAAAATGCACCAGATACTGAGTTGGCTTGTTGTCGTAGCGTCGCTGGGAGATGATGTCGCCGAGCTCCTGAAAACCATCCATAGAAGGTGGATCCTACGTACGTTTCCCGGGAAAATCATCATGTTCCGCAAGCATGTACAGAGCCAATTTGGAACAATGAAAGACTGGGTAGACGGGCAAGTGGCTAGGCACCTGAATCGTGAAGGAAGGCCCCTCAGCTGCGTCCCCTGCGGGCTCGATGATCGGCCAAGGCCCCATCCATTTCGGAAGGAGCTTGCGAGAGATGTCCTGTTCAAGGCTGAATTCCGCTGCTGAAACCCAGACAAGGTCTCCGGCGCGGAATGGACAAGAAAGACGCTGGCGATTTGCCTGTTGGCACATGCGCTGTTGCGTCTTAGCCATCTGGTTGCGTGCCTTGACAAGAAGCTCTTGCATCCGACGCAAGAAAAGAAGATGGTCGTTGCTCTCGGCCATGCGTGGAATAATCATGTCCAACGGTGACGTGACCGGCGAACCGTGCTCGAACTCGAAGGGCGATATCCCAATAGCCGGGTGGATGGAAGAGTTGTAGGCCAACTCAACGTCCGACAGTTGCTCAACCCAGTCTTTCTGGTCGGGGCGGATGAGAGTGCGAAGGAGAACCTGTGCGGTCTGATGCGCCCTCTCCGTCTGGCCATCGGTCTGAGGGTGGCGAGTTGAACTGGGCTTGAGAGATGAGCCCCATCGCTTGATGAGCGCCAACAAAAAATCGGACATGAACCGAGTGTCGCGGTCGCAGACGATCTCCTTGGGGTAACCCTTGGTGTGAATCCAACCGGCGTACCGAACCTCCGCCAACTCCGGTGCCTTGGCATGATAGCGACAAGGCAAGAACATGACGAACTTGGTGAGTCGGTCGACCACCGTGAGAATCCCATCCACTCCGGTCTTGTGCTTGGGGAACGGGCCGGTGATGTCCATGACAATCGCTTCCCTTCGCCTCAACGGGACTGGCAATGGTCGTAACTCGCCGTACGGACGGTGGTTGCGGGATTTGCAGCGTCGGCAAACCTCGCATGACTCGCAATAGCGCGTGACGTCGCCGAGAAGGCCGGGCCACCAAAATCGCTAGCGAAGTCGGTCAATCGTGCGATTGACTCCAAAATGTCCAGTGGCGGGAGCGTCGTGGAACTCGCCAAGAAGCCGTGTACGCAAGTGAGGATCACTCGGTACGCAAAGAAGGTTTTTCCCCCGCATGTGGACAAGCAAGTACCCCTCTTGGATCCGGTAGTGAGAAGGAGCCGGATTAGGAGAGGAGCAATTCGCGTACTTGTCGGGAAACTCGGGGTAGGCTTGGTAGCCGCGAATGAAGCTGTTCCGCAGGTCATCGTCAATCTCAAAAGTCGAGTAGACCGCGGTACAATGATCCGGACGCCGTGAAAGAGCATCCGCAAAATGGTTCGACTTCCCGGGAATGTGATCGGGAAAGAAATCGAACTGGTCGATGAAAGTCATCCATCGAGCGATGGTGCTGTTGACGGTGTCTTGGGTCTTGTAGAAGACCAACGGATTGTTGTCCATTACCCAACGAAATTGGCTTCGACCAAGGAGGAAGTGCCGCCACCGCTTGAGCGCGTTGACGAAGGCGAAGAGCTCCTTCTTGCGTGCATTGTCAATGGAATGCACGAGGGGCACTTTCTTGCTGAAGTACTGGACCGGGTGCCAGTCCACACCATCATGTTGCTCGAGGACTGCACCAATGCCATAGCCTGACGCATCCGTAGTGACACGCGTAGGCGCGAGTGGGTCGTAGATTCGCAAGACCTCCGTAGACAATAGCGCGACTTTGAGAGCGAAGAATGATCATCGCGCCTCCTCTCCAAAGTCAAACGGCCGATCCTCGCACTGAAGCTTGTTCAAGTGGGCCGTGATCTTGGAGTAGCCTTTGATGAAGCGCTGATAGTAGCCGGTAAGACTGAGGAACGAACGGAAATCCGTGACGTTCCGAGGCTCCGGCCACTCTTGGAYGGCYTGAATCTTGTCCGATAGCGGACTGATGCCCTCCGGTGTGACAAAATGGCCCAAGTATTCCAGCTCTTGCCGGACAAATTCGCACTTGTCGCGGTTGGCCTTGTACTTGGCACGGCGGAGCGTCTCCAACACTCGTCGAAGATGTCCAAGATGATCCTCCAATGTCCGTCTGTAGACGAGAATATCGTCTAAGTAGACCAGCACGAACCGGTCCAACATTGCACGGAACTCATTGGTCATCGCCGCCTGGAACGTCGCCGGGGCGTTGGTGAGGCCAAAAGGCATGACCACCCACTCAAAATGCCAGTGCCGCGTCTTGAATGCGGTTTTGTAGCGATCGTTCGGCTGACTCAAGATTTGATGATATCCTGATTTCAAATCCAACTTGGAAAAATACTTCGCACCGCCCAGTCGCTCGAGAAGATCGTCGATGCGAGGAAGAGGCCCCGCATTCTTGACGGTTTGCGCGATGAGCTTGCGGTAGTCGATACACAATCGTAGATCCTTGTTCTTCTTCCTGACGAACAGAACTGGTGCTCCATATGGGGAGCTACTCGGGCGGATCCAGCCCTTGGCCAACAAATCATCGAGTTGTGCGCGGAGTACCTCAAGCTCCTCCTCACTCATCTGATAGATGCAACCTTTCGGCGGCACGGCACCGGCCTCAAGAATGATCTCGTGAGAGATCGGTCGACCTGGTACCACACCGGTAGGTGACTCGAAGATGTCGGCGAACTCGTCCAGCAACCGTACCACACGGGGTCCGAAGACAAGTCCGTGGGTGAAGAGTCGGCTACCGCGACGGTCCGTAGGWAACATATGCCGATYTCCTCGGGCTGCTCGTAAGCACAAGTCGCCCGGAATGATTTGGCCGTCACCACTTGGCACCGGATCGAAGAGTGCGGGAGAGGAATCGTATACGCCACTTCCGCACCGAAGGCGTCACGAACACTAAGAGTCCGCCGATGGAAGTTGACCGCGTGATCCACACTTGCAAGCCAAGGCATTCCCAGAATGATGTCGAAGTCCGTGTCGAGAATATCGAACGTCACCGGTTCGCATGCATGAGGTGCGAAGTAGACCGGTACGACCTCGATGTAACGGTCGAGTAGTTGCTGCGTCTTTCAGTCCGACAACTTGATCGCCGTCGGGTTTGCCTTTCTCCGAGCTTGTGCGCCAAGGCCAGCTCTTTGCATAAAAGACTGACTCATGAAGTTGCGAGTCGCGCCGCTATCTAGCAAAGCGCTGCAGGACGCTTGCCCAACCTGGATGCAGACATACATGAGCGGTGCATTGTTGTTATCGTACCACTGCGTGCGAAACTCGCGGGCCACCTTTGTAACGTATGCCAGGATGTCCCCCACCGCGACTTCGTCATCCGTCGGCGAAGTTGGTGGTGCATAGAAGGAAAGGTAAGTGTGGAGATGATCGCATAGTGCTGCGCATTGCGGTCCCGGCAAATAGCCTGTGGTCGGGAGAGGAAGCCATGCAAAGTCCTCAGACGTGAGCGGGTCCAAAACCTCTATCTTGAACTCGCGCGCCGAATCCCGTGACGAACCACTTGAAGACGATATGTCGTTGTTGCCAGACGGAGAAGAAACCGCACACACTCCTTGTCCTTGAGCTTGAGTACCCAGCGTTGGAACGAGTCGGGCAGCATAGTCCTCAAAAGAAAATAGAAGCGGAGGACTGTCTACTTCCGCGTGCGCCTTAGAATGAAGGCTGGTCACTCGCGAAGAAACCAGTTCCGAAGGCGTCGAGAGTGTCGTCGCGTCACTCTCGGCGGTGCTCAGTTTCCCTGTCTTCCCTTGCCTTTCAATGGGCAAACCTGCGTCTGATGAAGATCGCCATTGCACCAAAGGTAATAGTGGAATCTCTCGCGTGCCTTGTAGGCGGACTCGGAGATGCCGTACGGGGTCCATGGGCCTGTCTGAGCTGCTGCACCGGGCCCGGGGCTAGAAACGGTGTGTGTCTTCGGCTTGCCGCGACCTCGGTCTCTGCCRGGGCGGCCACCTTCCCGGGCGGCTGCGAATCTGTCCCCTTCACTGGCAGACGCARCCTCGCTGGATTGGTCTAACGGCGCTGCCGCTGCGACCACGGCCACTCGTGGTCGATGCTGGTTCCCGCTCGGGCCTGACGCAGATGAACGGAGGTTCTTGGCCTCCTTGTTCGTGACGATGATTTGTGCAGCCTTGTCAAATAACTCCGCCGTCGTCATCAAGGTGTCCTCAACATGCGTCAGGGTATTGCTCAATGTCGGACATGACCTTGAGATGAAGTAGTGGCGGATGGCCTTGAAGCCCGTCTGGATGTCTGGGACTGATGTCAAGCGTTGGTACTCGGCGATCCAGTCCGTACTCGGCAGCGTGCCTTGCTCGAAGACCATGAGTTTATCCATGGCTTTGATCTCTGGCGGCTCCACCTGGAACCGCTTGTGTCATGCTGCCTTCAGATCATCCCAGCTGATCATGGTGTGCAAGTCCGCTGGTACCACTCCGTACTTGGACAACAAGTTGTCCAACCACGCCTGACACGCGCCCCCTGAGCGAAAGTACAAGTAAGCGTGGTGCTTGTTTTCCTTAACGTTGTGGAACTGCAGTGTGAGCTCGAACTTATTGAACCATGGAATTGGATCTGTCTTGATTGAGTCGTGGAAGATCTCCTGCCCATCGAACTTAGGAGCTGTCTCGCGCGGCTCCGGACTCGAGGTGGTGGCGGTAGTGCAGATCCGTTGCTGCAACTGTTGCGTCGCGGTCTGCTGTAATTGTGCGCCGTCCTGGAGGGAGTCGACGTGCATCTCCAATGCGGTGAGGCGGTCGGCAGTATTGGAAGAGCCTGCGTCGGCGGCGGCGACTGGTCGCTGCTCAACCCGCTGAAGGCGGTCTTGGAGCTGAGTTACCGAGTTGTCGAGACCAAGGATCTCCGCCTGCTGTGTAATGCAGATTGCTAGGAGATCCGTGAGATGTGAGAGGAGGAGCACTATCTTGTTTGCGTTGTCCTCCAACTGGCTGTTCTCGGCCTCGCTTCACCATTCTGCTGCCATGGTAAGTAACGCCCGCTCTCCGGTGAATGTCTTCTCACGACGCTGTGTTCTTTCTTCATCAGCAGCCCTTGCTGCTGCTTCGTCATGCCGGCGCTATTGTTGCACGGCCAGCAGACGTGCCTGTTTGGCATCCTCTGCCCTTTTCTTGGCTGCAGCGGCAGCGTCATCTGCCCGTTTCTTTGTCTCGGTACTCTAGGCTAACATGCGGGCCTGATAGGCCTCGTCTGTTTCCCCGGCCTTCTGGTCCATGACTACTGTCTGTGAACGCAACAGCATAGACCAGACCGGTGCCTGCTGATGTGGTATCCCTTGCTGCTGACGTGGCAATGCTGACGTGTCCTGCTGACGTGGCCTGCTGACGTGGCCTGCTGACGTGGCCTGCTGACGTGGTCTGCTGACGTATTTACGTAGCCTGCTGACGTGGCAACTTACCAATGTCGTCACGAGGGGTACCCGGAGACAACCAAAAACGGCAAGGCGAGAGATGGCAACAACGTAGGTGGGGAGGGGTGGGTGGGATAATCGCCCAACTCACACTTAGATAAGGAGCCACTAATCAAAACAGAAAAGTTTGAATTTTGCAAAAAAATTCGAGAAAAATAAAAAAATAAAAATCCCGATTTTTGCAAATTCGGTAGGTCTCCCAATCTCCTTTGAAGTACGAAATGATCTCTGAAAGCGAAAAAAAATTCGACTTTAGACTGCAACCGATTTATAGAACCAACTGACAGAATCCAAGAACTGTGAAAAAAAGTCCGAACAGAAATGACAAATATTCGGATTTATTCCGATGGAATATTCGCAGTTAAAAAAAATAATAATACGTGCAGGAGGTATTTCCCGTACCGTTTTCAGAAAAACGAATTTCAGAAAAGAAGATATTCCGAAGTTCTAAGTAACGGGAAATGCAACAGAAAATCGAAACTTTCAGAAAGAAATATATTCCGGATTTTTAACAACGAAATTTCGAATTTTCAGAAAGAAAAACGAAAATAGGAATTTCAGATGTTGCAATATAGCGATTTTCCACAGCAGAATAGCGAGAAAGTAAAATCCGAGAAAAGAAAAAAATTCGATTTTTTTTTTTTTTTTTTGAGTAAGGTCAAGATCGTGATTTTGGGGTCTGACTAGTATGTCCTAATCAAACAGAAAAGACTAACTAGCTTTTTGATTCCTGCACACGTGTCAGATCAGATCGTCCTGATTCACGTGCAAAAGCTCCGATACCAACTGTTACATGCATAGATATGCAATGTATGCAATAAACCGAGAATCTGCAATGTGATAAAAAGGACTGAATAGACAATGCGGTTACGAGAATCTCGA
>BFEA01000062.1:1574745-1595664 GCA_003427395.1 Chara braunii
TTTTTTTTTTTTTTTTTTTTTAAGTCCAGGGTGTTGTAGAGGCCAGTTACTAGGCTCACATTGATCACCAGAAGCTGTCAGCCATGGTTGGCCTGAAGAGACGAGGCTACCTCCCATCCCATTCCCATGTCAATACTCCTAGCGCACCCCCTATTCCTACTATCCTACCTCAGTGTGACCAGCACTCAGGACCATTACCCTGACATCGAGGGGAACTTGGACCGAACAGTAGGGACAGGCACCAGGGCTAGTGACCCAGCCCTGGTGGAAGCGCAGTCAAACGAGCCTCGTCATACGGGAACTTCGGACGCCAGGCTCAAGCAATCACCAATTAGCCCCTAAGTAGACCGACTAGTAACTCACGCCCTCTCTTATCATCAAGTCGCCTATTACTAGTTGGCCGTGACCTCCTCCCAGCCCTATGGTTATGTATGTGTGTGTGTTCGATATTTGTAGGTATGTGCCTGTAGGCTATGTGTGTATGTTTGTAACGGGTCTGTGTGGACCCGTAGCAGACGCTGCCCCCCACCATGGAGCATCTGCGAAGTGAATACCAGTGAGAGGTGCTCCTACCACCTCTACCAGTGCCTGTGTGAGCCATGTGTAGGTAGTATGTATAGGCCCCTAGAAGCACCTTGCCTCGACGCTGCGGAGGGGCGACCCTATGCGCCCTCAATCTGTTGCCAATGAATAGACAGCCCTGCTCTAGAACCCGGTAATCAGCTACGGCTCCTCCTCCCCCCAAAGGACGCATGCCTCGCTTTGTCTATCCTCGGTAGTAGACCGTCTCCCACCTAGTAGCAGATTCCGGTCATCAGCTAGGTTCTTCCTATAGGGATCGGTTGGACAGACTACAGACTCAGTAGGTGGTGGGCCATCATCCGTTCTTCCACCGGCCCCCAGCCTCGTCCCTCCGATGTGCCTATCATGGTTGTACCTGTAGTCAGTATCTGGGGTAGTGTCTCTCATGTGTGTGTGTGTAGTATGTGGTAGAGACCAGCCTATCTGGACAGGACCCCCCCAAAGTCCGGAACCTGACTCGAACCTGTGACCTATAGAATGAGGCTGGACGGTTCTACCACATGCACTATCGTAGGAAGTGGATATAATGTGTGAAATATCTAGGCTGAGGGAGATCATCAGCAAGCAAAGCCAACAACAGCAAGCAACCAACGTGAAGTCTAGACCAGCATACAACACCCATGGACTAACCCCCTGGGTGGTGCGCAGGCAGTGTCTGTAAAAGTACCATGCGTCAGCCCAGGGGTTGTGTGTCCAGCCGTGCATCATTCTAACGCCCTGCCGGTGTCCGTGCGCAGATTTTGAACCCGCAACGTTATACCACAATGCGCATTTCCAACCAGTGCTACCGTGACGCGCTAGCCGGGTCAACGCTACAGCGACACGTGGCTGCTCAAGGCTAATGGTGTCAGTATATCATCAACGTGTTCGGACAGCTGATGTGACACAGAGCTATCTGCTTAGAGCGTACTCACATAAGGACTTTCTTGACTGAATCTGGCCAGAACTGCAGTGACGTGCAGTCAGAATCAGAAATGCAAAGGTAGGAATAGCACACATCTGTCAACCTTTGCAGGCAACAATCTGTTCACCCAGATAGATGACATGGACATTATTGTCGTCTGTATTGGGGCAACTTGCAGGCCAAATGCAGATATAATGACCATACCTTCTACTTGTGGGACGAGCATATCTGGCTGGCGCTCAACTGGGAACCAAGGGAGTGATTCTTACTTGCAGGCCGGCCATACACAGAGATAGCAGCCAGGCGAAGATTGAAAGCCTTGCCAGTGAACCCATGACCAAAAAAGTGAAAAAAAGGCTGTTGCGCCTGGCAAGTTGGCCTGCCAATCGCCCACAAGGCCTACCGGGCAGAGAAGGCTGGTGGCGCCAGGCAGTTTTGTGCCCATGCCATTTCATTTTTTTCAGGCCGCGCATCATAGTGCATTGGAAAAAACAGGCTCTGACGGATTGGTGGATTGATCCCACTCAGCCCATACTCGCACTAACACTTTCCTGCATGTTTCTGACTGCAATTCAGTCCCATCCCCAAAACACAACTTTTGGAATTCTCTAAACAAGGTATATGATCAGAGGGAGGGTCACTAAGCATCTCACAGATGGTCAGATGGACACCTCCTTCTTTGCACTGGCACGGGCAAGGGCCCGCCGGACCAGCACTAAGCACTTTATGACTCTGCAAACCATACTGAAGCCACCTCCACCTCCTCTGCCCACAGCCTGAAGGTGGCCAGGGACTTCTTCAAGGACCTGTTCACCTCCTCTGAGGGGGGACAGTGAGAGTCAGACAGGTCCCACGCCGTAGATGGTTCCTCACCCCATTGACTCCATGACTCGCCAACGAACAAAGAGACGCACTGGAATGCCCATTGTGCAAATAAGAGATCTGGTCCACTCTACTGCAAATGGGGGAGAACAAAACCCCAGGTATGGATGACATTCCCAAGGAGTTTTGGAAAACCATGTGGGCCCCAATGTCAAACAACTCAATGAAGTTCTACAGCCAGGGCAAGGCGATTGGTAGTGTGGGGGAGCTTGCTGGGCAAGGTGTGTGACGTACCAGCTTCCGTACCCGAACGATCTTCTAAAGCCCCAAGTTTTTGTTGATCCGACTCTTCGGATTTCCCTTGGGCTATCTTCGGGTACCCTATGGCAGACCCACCGGGTGAGGTGCTCCGCCTGGGATCATAGAGATGGAGATGGAGGATGAGGGTGGAGAAAGATGGCACAATGCAGCTCCCACGCAGACTCCAACGCACGTGCTCCATACTGTGCGAATGTAGAATGTCCCAAGTACAAACTCTAGCTGGGGTATACCCCAGCGGACTGACTGGACTGGACTGGACTGGCTGGTATCGACAGAGGTACCGTCCCGGACTGGACTACCCCGAATACCACACAGGCCTGTGAGAATAGGCCAAGGGGCTGGTCTCACAGGCCAACCAGAGGTCCGCTACACGATCCTCGGCCTGTGATGGATCGCCTAGATACAAGCACGCTTCCGCCAAGAAGCGGAACTCTACCAAAGAAAAAGAAAACCCGAGTAGTCTAGGATGCGGAGCAAGCTCCATGCTGAGTCCATGCGACGCAACCTAGGCTAGAAAATGTCACAAAAGCAGCAATGTCACAGCTAACAGTCTAAGTGAAAGCAGAAAGCAACTAACTAGTATACATGTTCTAGGAAAGCAGAAGGGAATGACAATTAAATCCTAGGATGTTGGAGGCAGTAGCCTCAATCTGGAAACAGATGACTAGTGTACAAGTCCTAAAAACAACCAAAGCAAAGATAACTAAGTCCTAGAAATGTTAAAGGCAGAGCCCTCAGTCCGAGAGCAACAAAACAACAACAAGACAACCATATGTCATAGGAAGAGTGTGTCACAAACCACAAGGTGGGATGGTCTCTGAAGGTGATGAATGCAGCCGAGGGGTTGATAAACTCCTAAGGGCATTCACACATACTGACAGGGAGACACATGTCATCAGGCTCAATGAGGGTAGGAAACTGGGAGTGAACAGAACCAATGACCCTAATAGATAGACCATCAGGGCGGGTAATGCTCGACTGAAGGGGTGATCGCTATGTAGGGTCAAGCATGCAAGGGAATAAGGGAGCCTAGTATACTGGGCGCACCTAGATAAAGCATGCAAGGCTGCCTAACTAGGACGTGAGGGCCGACGGAGGGTAGAAAAAGTGATGGGTAAGGGAATCATGCAAATGACTCCTAAAGTGAGGGGAGTCGAAGTTAGATTTATAAGTTGGGAAGCTAGGGCAACACTACGGTCCCGATGCCTATGCGTATACCAAGGGAGAGCCCAACTCAGAAGAACCCGGCGAAGGGAGACCATCATGTGAAACAACCAGGGTATTGTACAGGGTAAGGTGGTAAGAGAGTGACGACGTCTGAAGTAGGCAGAGTTGATCATGATGAAGTCCGTGAAGCTCCCAATAATGTCCATAATGAGAAGTCTGGAATGTCGTCGAGGAAGAGTCGCAACGTCGACGAGCTGAAGTAGCAAAACTGAAGTGGATGGAGTACTGAGAAGTCAAAGACGTGGGAAGATAAGTCAGAATCAATCGTTGTATCGGGCAGGACGACGATGAGTGCGTTGTGCACGCTCCGAAGCATTCGGTTGTTGCTGAAGGTCTGCCTCAGATGGAGCAGACTCGACTTCAGCGATCTCCTTAGTCGAGGGAGAAGGAAGAGGGTCGGTGGGTTGAGGAGGAGCAGTCAACTGGGCACAATGAGCACGGTCATAGGCACACACCAAAACATGTGAGCGTGCTGCAAGTGCTGGAGGGGCTCCCAAGTAGCCTCCTCATCAGGGTAACCCTTCCATCGTACTCGGCGTGAGAAGGTTGTCATCGGTGACTCGACGACCAATGATGTCTGAAACAAGGAACTCCTCGTGGCCGTCCACCATGATGGGTGGAGGGCGCTAGTATGGTCGTCCAGCGAAACGCTTGGACTGTCTGTGGTAGGGACGCAGTAACGAGACATGGTAGACATTGTGCACACGAGTCTGGTGTAGGTAGTCGGACAGTTTCACACAAAGTCTGGGAAGCTAGATGCCGTATCAGAACCGACGGCCTAGAGAATGCGGTATGGGTTAAAGAAGCGATGCCAGAACTTGCGAAGCGTGTCCGCTTCGAGCTGTAAATGGCGGACGTCAATCAGCACATCATCACCGACTTTGAATGAATAATTCATCCTCGATCGGCTCACACGTGCGGCCATGCGAGTCTGGGAAGCGGCTATGTGCTCATGCACGGTCTTTATGATCGACGTCATGTGTGCAACCCAATCATCCAGCGTAGGACAACTCGTGTCGGGGTGCATCTGTGAGGGTCGAAGGAAGTCCGCGGGAATACAAGGGTGATAGCCGAGGTCGCAACAGTAAGGCGACATCCCCGTGGCTGGCGAGACGATGTGGTTGTAGGCTATCTCCGCGTGGGCAAGATGAAGATCCCGCTGCTAGTCGTCACGAACAATTTTTTGGAGAATATCTTCAAGAGTCATGTTCATGACCTCGGTCTGACCATCAGTCTGGGGATGGTAAGACGAGGAAAAGCGGAGCTGCGTGACGTACACCTCGTGGAGCCGTCGCGAGAATCGGCAGGTAAAGCGCGGGTCACAGTCAGATATGGTGCTCAGAGGTAAGTCATGGTCACACACGAATCGATCAAACACTATGTCGGTGACCTCACGTGCACTAATGGCATAGCGGCACGAAACAAAGCATGCACGCTTCGTGAAGCGGTCGACGACGATCAGGATAGCATCGTGGCCGCAGGGTGTAGGAGGACGAAAATGAGCGATAAAATGCATTGAGATAAATTGCCAACGACCCTCGGGGATAGAAAGAGGATGGAGCAAACCATAAGGCAGGTGGTTCGCACTGTTCACCTCCTTACAGGTGAGGCACTCTGCGACGTAGTCCTTTACAAAGTCATTGCGCTTCGGCCAGACGTACAGGCGGCTCACACGAGTCAGCGTCTTGTGGAAGCCCATATGATCGGCGGCTGCATGGTCATGGAACTCTGCTACTGCTCGGACACATAGATATCCAATGGAGGGAACGCAAATATGGGGCTCTCATGTGCCCTGTGAACCATGCCAGTACACACGACCGTTGTCCCCGAGAGAGTAGTTCGGGATGGTCTTGCCACTCTGAAGGGTTGCATGGATGTCGTGATAGTCGGGGCAGTAGCGGTACAGAGTACGAAACTCGTCGGTCATCAAGTGGTAGACGGTGGTGACCGAGATGGCAGCGAGCTAGATCTGCTCCAAATTATGGTCAGGGCCCCAGGATAAGGCATCTACGACCCAATTGGTCTCACCATTGATGTGCTCAGTGGTGAAACTAAACTCGGAGAGGTCGCACCACCAGCGAGCATGTCGAGGAGTGAGCTTCGACTTTGTCAGAAAAGTATGGATAACATAGGTATCCATGCGCACTATAAATGGTGCCTCTTGCAGGTAGTGACGCCACTGCCGAGTTGCATAAACTATTGCGAAAACCTCACATTCATCAACAGTGTAATTTATCTCGGCAGGCAGGAGATGACGAGAGTAGAAGGCTATCGGACAATCACCTGAGCGAAACTTGATAGTGCAGTCCTCGGCGATGGTATGAGAATAGTCAATAAAAGGCTCATCAGTAGTTGGACGAGTAAGCGTCGGGCAGGAAGCAGAGGGTGGGAAGTGAGGGATGTGAGGATGAGAGGAATCGGGAGAGGAGGGAAAAATCTGATAAAGCACTGCTCCTACAACAAAGTCTGACGCATCGGTGGTAAGGATAAAAGGGCGATCAAAATCGGGTACGTGGAGAATTGGTACACATGTCACTGTCTTCTTGAAGGCGCGAAAGGCGTCCTCGTGGAGAGGTGTCCGAGCCCATAGCTGGTTCTTCTGAAGGAGGGTAGAGGTAAGGATGTAGGAATACCTAGCATATCCCTGGATGAAATTACTATAGTAAATAATGAGGCCTAGGAAACTGCGAAGCTGCTTGGTAGATGTGGGGAAGGGTCACTCCGCAATAGCAGTGATCTTCGCGTTGTCCATGTGAAAACCCTGGTCAGACACATAGTGTCCTAAGAAATTTATTTTGTCCTGAGCAAAGCAACACTTGCTCAGCTTGGTGTAAAAGTCATTTCTACGCAAGCAGTCAAGGACGTGGCAGAGGTGTTTGAGATGCTCCTCAAGGATACGACTATAGATCAGGATATCGTCGAGGTAGACGAGAACGTAATGCTCCAGGATGTCCTTGAAGAT
This sequence comes from Chara braunii, assembly GCA_003427395.1. Lineage (NCBI taxonomy): Eukaryota > Viridiplantae > Streptophyta > Charophyceae > Charales > Characeae > Chara > Chara braunii. The sequence goes on from BFEA01000062.1 coordinate 1,581,564, forward strand.
GTCGTTCATCGCCGTCTGGAAGGTAGCGGGTGCGTTGGCGAGGCCAAATGGCATCACCGTAAACTCATAGTGACCGAAGCAAGATCGGAACGCTGTCTTCAGTTGGTCCGCTGCAGCGACGCGGATCTGATGGTAACCGCTCCGAAGATCAATCTTCGTAAATAAGCGGTTGTCTGCGAGATGGTTGAACAGCTCGTCGGAACAAGGCATAGGGTAGTTACTCTTAACCGTGTAACGGTTGAGACCGTAATAATCGATGCAGAGACGGAGAGTTTCATCCGTTTTGCGAGCAAAGACGACGAGTGCACCCCACGGGGAGTTGCTAGGTTTAATGAAACCCAGTCTCATGAGCTCCTCAAGTTGACGCTTGAGTTCGGTGGCCTCGGGGATCGAGAGTCTGTAGGGTGTCTGGTGGTGAACACTATAGTCGGGCACAAGCTGGATGAAATGCTCGACCTCGCACGTCGGTGGGATGCCGGCGTACAAGAACGAGGATGGAAAAACGTCGTGGTACTCTCGAATGAGGTCACGAACTGCGGGTTCCAGGTCGGCCGTATAGCGTGCGAGTTCCTCAGCGTCAGCGTCAGCACGCAACGACGGGGTGGACTTGACGGACGACGGAGAGAAGGAAGTAGAGATGGGAGCCATGGAGATAGAAGGAGGATCTGGCTCCAGAGAGATAAGCTCGGCGTCAGGACAGGGTGGATCATAGTGCAAGAGATCCATAACGTTTACTGTAAAGAAGCTGACGTCTTCCTGGCGGATGAAATGAGTGAATTGTCGAGCGAAGGTGACGGTGATAGTAGGAGATGGTGTGGGGCACGAAAAGCTCCGGGGGAGGAGGATCGGGGTGTGGTGTCGCAGTGGTACCTATAAAAGGTACGTGATACGCCTGTCCACACTTCGTTCTGAGAACGAGAGTGTTAGTCGCCCAATCGGCCTCGGTGCTTCGGAATCGACGAGACCACGGAGTATCGAGAATGAAATCGTACCCCGTCTCCATCACATCGAAATGTGCAGAGGAGAGGTAGCGACGAGACACCGAGGGACGATCAGTTGGCTCCAGAGTGAGGAAGAAAGGGAGGTCGGTGACCGTCTGATCGAAGAAATGTTGGGTCTTGTCATCTCCTAGGGTGACGGAGATGGGAGTCGGAGACCCTGTCGTGGGTAAGCGTGCTTCCTTCACCACACGTGGGTGAATGAAGTCGCCATGAGAACCGGAATCCCACAGCACTAAGTACACCCTCGTGGAGATCCCGAGTTGTACTGAAATCATCGGGAGGGTGCGATCAGGGTCAGAGAGGATGGCGAGAAGACGACTAAGTGCAACGACATGGAGGGTGAGTCGCTCTTAACGAGCCGGGAGCATGCTTAAGTCGAGATGGGAGGACACAGCGTCCTTGCGAGTCGCAAGCTGCTCACTGCAACGGGATGAGTGAACGACTCCACGCGTCGGTAGTCGTGGAGAGGTAGGAGCGGAGACAGTGATCTCAAGAGGTATAGACGGTATTGCGACAGAGGGCTGAGTCCACTCTGTCGGGTCCTGCGATACCTCAACTTCAGTAGCGAGAGGGGCAAACCACGACGACGATGTCGGAAAGCCGACTACTGAGTAGGGCGCAGGTGTACACTGCACCATGGCTAGGAGGCGCTGCGGGGATGCGAGGCGCTTGGGGGGGGCTGAGCACGGCGCTGGTGGGAAAGCTCAGCGTAGTGGCGTTCGAGGGCGGCGGTGTAAGGGCACCGCGAGGAGGTATGACCGTACTAGCCGCAGCGCAAACACCCACGCCGGCCCAAAATGGCCTCGCGCTCCTCGACAGAAAGGACACCGCGAGGAGGGACAAAGCCCTGAGGGAGGTCCTGCTGAGGGACCTCGGGGGGCGACGCGCCAGCGTGACCAGAGCGGCTATGTGCCTGTGAGAGGGTGGAGAGGGCGAGCTGGAGGCGCTCGGTGATAGGGAAGATAAGGTCCTCCAGGTGGTAATAGATGGCCTCACAGAGGTGGAGGTCGTCGCTATGGTCACCCTCAGGCGACAACGGGGCAACAGCGTCCTACTCACCGTACTCGAGCGCGCTGAAGCGGCGTGAGAAGTGGCGACCCGGCTACTCGAACAACGGGGACGACCGTGGAAAGGGGAATGGTGCTGGGAAGTGTCGTGAGAGAAGGAGGGGGCGTAACCACTACACTGAGGCTGGGAGGAGGTGGTGGGGTCAAGACGAACTGTGTAGACCCCCGTACGAATACGGGCCGTACGTACGGGCTCATGTGGTCGTACGGGACGTACGTACGGAAAAAAAGCAAAAAAAAAAGCAAATCGAAAAAATCTGAAAAAAAAAAATGATATGCCGAAAAATAAACTGAAACACTTTTGCCTTAGGGTCATATTGAAATTCGTTACCAGATTTGAGATTAAAAAAAAAATGTTGCTTTTTTTTTTNATTAAAAAAAAAATGTTGCTTTTTTTTTTTTTTTTTTTTTTTTTTTTTCTCTCGTACGGGGCTGTACGTACGGTCGTACGGCCGTTCATACGGCCGTACGTAGGACCGTATGTACGACCGTACGATAAACCCCCCGTACATCGTACGAAGTGTTACACAGAAGACGGACCCTCATCCGCTGGTGAGCCCTGACAGCCTCGTAAGCCTGCGGGGCCGATGTGAAGTCATACCGCCATAACTCGGAGCGGAACTCAAGGGGAAGGTTAGCCAAGAAGGGATCAATGAGAGCATCCTCGGGGAGGAACACCACATCGCAAATGAGGCAGTGTCGAGCGCATCGGCCCCCGCCTTTTTTGCAAAGGTCGAGATCCCTCCCGGCCATGTCACGCAGGAGTTTAACAAAATCAAAATTCAGAGACAACTCGAGAACGACGCCTAACTAATCCCGCGAGCCGTCGAGACGGTCGAGGTTGCGTCGTCCCTCCGCCGCTCTAACCGGGTGCGCCAGCTGTACATCCCACGGTCCCCTACGACAGGATAGGTTCCCGCGGGGCATAAGCTTTCCTTCCCTAAGGGGTTGTCACCACCCTTCGGGGAGTATCCCTACCGAGCTACTGACCCATGTGCGAAGGCTTTTGCATGTAATCGCAGAGGTACGTCAGTCGAGGGCATTTGCTCGTTCGCTGTACTATAGATACGCTTGGTTAACGCCGAGCGGACCTGAACGCCGTCCGTTCCTAGGCCGCTGATCTCCTAGTTTCGGAGCGGACGCCGGTTGACTAGAACGGTCTCAACCAAACGTGAAACCCACAACTTGATCCTAGTCCCCTTAACACATAGTCAAAAGAGAGTTATACCATCTACAAATAATTACTTCAAAAGAAATCGACCGTAGTCGACATAAACATATCCAATCTGAAATGGTAACTGGGGGAATCCAAATCTTCATTTGATACATCCAATAACACAATATCAAAATAAACCCCGACCACCTCGGGTCGAACTCCACAAAACAATCATACAACCGCCAACGAGGAGTTGACTATTGACAATAATCTTGATGCAACCAACAAGGTAGTCGGACTGCCTCAGTTTTGACTTGATCAGACGCGCCGCCGAAGTCACTCATTCTCACCTACCGCTGACGTCAGATTCGACACGCACAACTGTTTCCATACATTCCTAATCTTCTTGCGTGACAGGTTGTTTTGCGGATGATTCTTCATCAGGGGCATTGCTTGAAGTGTTGCATGCCTCTTCCTCTAGGAAGTGGTTTGAGGTATTCCTCCTCCTCACCTGAGCATAAGACTCGGATCTCAGAAGTCGGGCCGTCTTTACCGAATCGACAACAGCCCCCGCATAGAACGGTCCACTCTGGGTCGATAACAAGGTCGGCTCCTAAAGCAACGAACCCCCGTCCCATATGCTTCCTAGAGGTAGAAAATGTGTCCACTACAAGTAGCTTTCATATATTCTCAGTTCTCCTAAGTTTAGGGTAAGTTGGATGAAAAGAAATCAGAAGAGATAAAGAGAGAGAATAATTTGGACAGGTACATGAAGCTAAGGTCATTTGGGAACGAAAGGTCATTCCTCAGGAAAATGCTAAATCCATTTGACCTTATCTTCTTTATTTTAATCGAATTCATTCTATGACACACGCTGAATTTTCTTCTTCAAAACGACAATTTTCACTTTCACAAGCAAGCAGGTGGAAGACGGAAAAATGATAAGTTTTTTCTTTATCTCAAATATGCATGATCAATCTCCTTTGCGAGCATCCTTCTACCTACCTGCACACAAATCCGAAGCAAACAGGTTGGGAAAACCGGACAAAAACTCATACCCAAAGTCAGACATTTTCATTCACATGCATGACTCACGCAACTTTACTCTACCTTTTCTTTCGAACATTCAAAACATACAGGTTCAAACAAAGTGTGGGTTCATACAAGGTGTGAAGGAAAATCTGAGTCATTCAACTGACCTTGACTGAAGTTTGGTCCGGCTCACTCAAGAAAGTCGAGTAATATATCAATCAAAGGAAAATGACTGCCGTAGAAAAACATGCGGCACACAACTCATAAGTTGTGGCCTTTCTCATGAATGACGGTCCACGCTTTTCTCCAAGTGCCCAATCACACCAACGGTTGGGCCCACGGAGATGACTGAATGAGATAACCCTTAAAGAGGGCGCTCCCATGTTCAAAAATTTCAACGTACCGTGCTATCCTAACACAGTCTTAATTGCACCCTGACCACCAAAGATACTCCCCAACCAGCCGCAAATCCACGTCGCCTCTCATCACGTCCACTCACAATAACCACACCAACGTGTCGGTCCCGATCACAACAACTAGTCCTGCCTAGTCCCGAAATGGTCCCAGATGGTCCCAATGCAATCTCATACTATCGTCCGCAATACCAAATGGTCAAGAGTTCAAAACCGCTTGCATTGCGGGCCGCAAAAACAATAAAGGTGGCCCCAGTGAAACCCGCAGGTGTCGCGAGCCCCATAATTACTTCGTCATGTGCAACCGCTCTACGATTTCTGCATATCGTCGACCCACGCACCACTGCCGCATAGTCCCAACCACGCACCAGCGCTAACCCAACCTCTAGGCCACACTGAAATCCACCATAACCGTCGTGCACCACAAAAATAAAGCGGACCACTACTTGATGCGTCGTCAAAACCGGTACCATGGTTGCCCTGCAATACCACCGCCTAATCACACACAAACAACTACCTCCATTGTGATGCAAAAGACCCGCAACATCTTCCCTCACAATTGTGCTACCGACGTGCCGCCAGCATAACCCCCCAAAAAAATAATGTCGATACCACCGCCAATCTCGACAGCATAATCCCACCGAAAAATGTTGCTGCCACCGTGCCCAAAAAATGCCAGCACTTCCCCACTGGCAACGTCGTTGCCGCCGTGCCGAAAACAAACGGCAGCACTTCCTCACTGACAGCGTCGTTGCCGCCGTGCAAAACCGGCAGCGCTTCTGCACCATTGCCAAAAAAATCACAACTGCCGCCGAAAAAATTCAGCAGCGCTCCCGCAGTACGACAACAAAACACTGTCATCGCCACAAAACCCACACAGCACCTCCCCAACACTTCTCCAATTATGGCGGCCATGTGCAGCATAACCCCTACACCTTACAGAAAATGGTCGTCGACGCCACGTTGAACGAACAGCACCTTCCCTCCACCTCTCCAACTATGGCTGCCGTCGCCGTGATGACCATACTGCACCTCCCCAGCACTTCACAAAGTGAAGTGGTGGCTATGGCTGCCTCAGCTCCCTCGCCCACTACAGACCCCCACTCTCCACCTGTACTCCAACTAGCACCTTGTCCTCCAGCAGCCAACACTCACTCAAGCGGAATGTCAGCAACATCAGCCACAAATGAATGCTGGCTGGCTGGCTGCTGGCTGCTTTTATAGCCAGCCGAGGGCTGAGGGCAGCAGCTTTGTCCCCAGCCAAAAACTCGGATCAGGAACTGACCCTTGATCTCAGACGAGATCAAGGGTTGGAAATCTTGATGTTCCCCTAGGGGAACCAAGTTCCAGACCCTGGTAATGCATCTGGCCTTTACCCGCGGCCAGACGCCGTCCAAAATGGTTGCATCAAGCCATTTCTAGTAGACTGTTGAACTCAACAGTCTGCTATCTCATCAGGGTCCAGATGGTTCTGCCCTTGCATCTGGCCCGACGTCGCGACCAAATCCGTGACGTTTTTTTCTCCATCAGAGTCCATCTCTTCTCCTCCCTTCCTTCTTTCTCTTCTCTTTTTCCCTTCTGCATCTATTCTGCCCCCGCGGCCACGTATGTAGCCGTTACTTTTTCCTCCCCCTTCTTTTTTTTTTTTTTTTTTTTTTTTCCTTTTACTTTTACTTACCTTCTCGTTTTCCTCTAGGAGGGGCATCTCGTTTTTTCGAAACGAGCAGCCTCCCCTCCCCCCTAAGTCAGTTCACAGTGTCGAACTAGAGTGAAGCTCAAAGGGGTCTTCCCCCCCCCCTGCCTGTGCCTGTATCTGGGCGGAACGAGGCGCCTGATACAGGCGCAAGGCCTATGAGCTCTCTCTCTCTCTCTCTCTCTCTCTCTCTCTCACACACACACACACACACACACACACACACACACAAAACCCCGACTTGCTCAACTCCTTCAACCCCGAATGCAGCCGCATAATGCGGCAGGTGCATTCGGTGTGTTCATCCATCCGTAGATGGACTGTTAGGGCTCAGCCCCCTGATGAGTCGGTGGAAGTCCGACGAAACAGTTCGGCACAAGTCACACTCGCCCGTTTGTTCAAAACGAACGGGTATTCAAAAAAAAAAAAAAAAAAACTCATCAATAAAAAAAAAAAAGGAAAGAAAGAAAATCTTAGACAAAATCTACGAAGAAGATCTAAAAAGAAAATATAAACGACATTTAAAAAATAAAAAATAAAAAAATTCCCTAAAAAGAAAAACGGTTGCCTGTTTTCACGGGCAACAGTTTGGTGTACAGGGGCTGAAAAACCCCAGTTACTTCGGAAAGCGCCACATGGCGCTGCACTTAGATTTTTAGTGTTTTTTTTTTTTCTTTTATCGTTGGTTGTTCGTGAACGTTCAGCATCACGTGGCTTTTCAGCCACGCCCTCTAATCCACAAGCCCGAGTTCGAATCACGGCCAGACCCGACCACGTTGACAGCATTTGAAGTGGGCTGCTCCAAAAAGAGTTAGCCCGGTGGTAAGTGCAGTTCAATCCCAATATCTGCAAGGTGAGAGTCCAGCACTGTAACCTACTGGGCTAGCTCCTATCACAACAGTGATAGGAGCAGCTCTTCTATAAGAAGAGTTTGCCCAGTCGCTATCCCCCCTGTCGGGCTTGCAGACCCTGCCTGCCTATGTATGGCCTTGCAGACCCTGCTTGCCTATGGCCTCGTAAGCCCTACCTGCCTGCGGCCCTGCAGGCCCTGCCTGTCTGTGGCCTTCCCATGGATGGTTGCCCATCCATAGTTCCTTGGTCACCCAGCGGGTTGGCCTCGGCATTGGCCTGCTGGCCTCCCTTGGCTCGAGGTCAACCTCCGCGATCCAAGGAAAAAAAACTTTATATTCCCTATGCCTGGCGCGACCGTTCTTTTTAGCTTACGTAGACCCTGAATTGCGCGGCTGCTAAGCCGCGCGACATTATTTTAGGTATGATAGGTCGAGTTATAAAATTCCCACATCTGCACGCCTTTACAACCTCGACAAAAACGAAGCACTGCCGAGTACTACCATTACCCTCGGACGCTGCCGGCGTCCGAACTAGGGTTTAAAATTTTTGGTCTCTCGATCATAGGTTAGTCTGAATGAACTTTCAACAACGTCAGTCGAATCAAGTACCTCCATTCAATGAAAAAGTCGAACAACGTCCAACATTTAAAATCCCCGGTAAATACCCTTGTAAGGGTTTTTGCCCCGACAGCGGGCGTCCTGAAAGACCTGGATGTGGCGGTTCAGACTGGCAGCGCCACCAGAGCCGGACTAGCGTGTACTGACGACATGCTCGAAGGCATCAGTCACGTCGTATCGGGCTCCGAAGCGATCCTCGAGGGACGCCTAAAAATCCATGAAGGTCGTGGTCCCACCCGCACGAAGAGAGTGAGTGTACAAATTATTTCGGGCGTCGAAAGGACCACCACGCAGGCTTGTGGAGAGGTGAGTCAGTCACTGGTCAGGTGGGACGCCCATGAGCTAGAGCGTGCGGATGGTAGACTACAGCCACTGAGACACCCGTATCCCTGTACCGTCATGCAAGGCAACGTCCGTCAAGCGGACGAGTGGTGCACCACAGTTTTGGCGGCGAGGAAATCGAGAAGCCGAGGTCTGCGCTACGGCCGGATAAGTCGGCGCAAGTCCTCGAGAAGGGGGCGCAGCTGACTGTACGCCCGGGCCGCATAGTGGAGCAGCGGGGGAAACAACGACAGGTTGCACAGGAGCTGCGGTAGAAGAGGTCGCAGCAACCAATGGAGTAGGAAGGAGATAGGATGGGGGTGGAGGGGGTGCAGGGCGAGGGAAGCGAGCCTGCATGGAAGGAAGAGTAGAGGAAGAAGGGGGTGCGCCCGAAGGCTTGGCCACCTGTGAGGGTAGGGGTGGTTGAAGGCGTAACAGGACGAGGTCGGCCCGGATCTGGGCCAGATCGGCCTCAAGACGTCGGACATAGATCGAGCGAGAAGTAGGAGGAGTGGGGGAAGTGGACGCACGAGTGGCGCGGGGCATCCCATAAGGGGGAGAGCCAGGTGGCGAGGCGGTCGTGCGGAGGGGAGGGAGAAGCGGGGCACCCAAAAAAGTTGAGACTGCGGCAGAGGACTGTGGTCCTGTGGCCGTAGTGACCGTAATCTGGGCGGGTGCGCCTGTAGAGTGAGGGAAGGCCTGACCCGTGGTGACCGTCATGCTAGGAGCGTGGACGGTGACCAGGATGGTCGGGTCAGGGGTAACGGAGGAGGAAGCTCTACCGTGGCCACCATGTCAGAGGACGGAGAACCTGGACTGGGAGCTAGGAGGAGATAGGAAGTTAAGAGAGGAAGGATGGGCAACGTCCTGGAGTTGCCGCATGCCAGCGGCAAGAGTCGCCACCTGCGCCTGTAAGGGTGCAAGGGTCGCCAGTTATGCCTGGATGAGGGCGAGGAGGGAGGTGAGGAGGGTGTGCAGATCCCCCTGGGGCTGATGGCCCTGGTTCGTCAGCACAAGTATGGAGCCTTGTGCCCAGGTCGTCGTCGCGTCGGTGGCTTGGGACACGTCGTCGGTCATGGGGAGGTGACGGGCCGGACTGGAGGGGGCAACAGGAGGTCTGCGTGAGTGGAGGATGGAGGGGGGGTTCTGCGGTAGAAGGTAACAGGCGGTGCTAGCGAGTCTAGCGCGAGCGCCGTTAAAGAATGAGGGGTGGTTTAGGTCCAGGGTGCCCGAATGGGAAGGGGAAGCAGGGAGAAGGGGTGATGGGAGAGTATGGGGGTTAGAAAAACCCTAAGAAAACCCTAACCGGAGTTTGAGTGGCTAGGGTAGGGTATCGGTAACCTAATCAAGAAAAGAAAATAGAAACCATGGAGGGAAGGGGCAGAGAAAAATAAATAAACAATGAAATTTTGAGCGAATAAATAAAAGAGAATAAATAGTAAAAATAATTAAAGAAATAAATAAGCAAAATGTGAAGAGAGAAAGAATTATTTATTTTTTGGAATTTTTGGCAGCATTTCCTTACCCCCCATGGGATCAAGAATGTGCCAAGAGGAAGGAGAGACCAAGATAAGCACACAAAGGTTCAAAATGCCGCAAATTATAAGTTTTAGAAAATAAATAAAGAAATAATAAGTAAATAAATAAATGAGGAGCTGAAGAGTGAAGAGATGTTGAAATTTTCAAAAATTTCGGCAGCATTTCGTTACCCGCATGGGGTCGAAGTGTGTCGGCAAGGATATGACTAAGTAAGATGTAGAGAGTGGGGAGAAAAGAGAAAATTTTGCCAGCACTTCGTTACCCCCACGAGGTCAAAATGTGAGCCGAGAGCGGAAATAACTAAGTCCTACCAGATCTAGAGATGCTGCAAAAACAATTCAAAATTTCATAATAAATATAAATAAAAAAAATAAAAATGAAAAAGGAAGTAGAGAGAAGAAGAGAATTCGAATTTTTAAAGAAATAGAAAATTTAAATTAAAAAAAAAAGACAAAAAGAAGAAAAACAGAAAAAATTGAAGTTGGAAGCGGAAGGGGATGAAAAAGTGAAGAAGGAAGAGAAAAATAAGTGAGAAAGAGAAAAAGATGGAAGTGGAAGGTGGGGGATGATGGGGTTGTAGTTGGGGGAGAGAAGAGTGAGAGAATGGGAGAGAAAGAGATGGGAAAGGTGGAGAGGAGTAGAAGAGATTAGTAGAAGATGGTGAGTGGAGAGGGGAGGAGAGAAAGGATGGTGGAAGATGAGTGAAGAGGGAGGTAGGAGGAGACAAGAGTGGTAGAGTTAGAAAAAGTGATTAGATTGTCGAGGAGGGAGGAGAAAGAGAGGGGGGTGGGGCAGTAGGTTAGTGGATACCGAGCTCTTGGTTGGCCAAGAGCAACAAGATCACCAAGATCCACTGGATTTTGGCCTTCTAGATGTTGGCAGCCTGCTGCTGCAGCAGAAGATAATGCTGACGTAATCAAGGGTTGGCCGAGATCTTGATCAGCCACCCTGGTTGCCTTGATACGCAGCCCCCTAGCCAGGGAGGTCTTCACTGTTGGCAAACTGCTGGTGCAGCAGTACAAAAAATAATGGTCAGCATCATCATCATCATCACCTGGGTGTGTTGAGATCTTGATCAACAACCCAGATTGGCCTGTACTGCAGGAGTCTTCAGCTCCACAGCAAGCTACCACGTGGCACTGCAGATGGCCACGTGTACAAGCAGCAGCAGGCACGGGGGGGGGGGGGAGACGGAGGGCAAATAGCAGCCCGACCGCTGCTCGTTGCTCGTCGCTCGCCCGCGGGGGGAGGGGGGTAAATAGCTGGCACAACACTTCTTCAACATCAGCGTGACGCACTACAAAGCCATGCACACACTATGGTCAGTGTGTTATGGCAGCAGCTACGCACACGCATGGCCAGCAGCTGCCTGGGTTCAAACCCTGGCAGCAGCATGCATCCCGGATCTTGATATAACTAATCCGGTAGCGGGGTGGGGCAGCGTGGCAGCGTGGGCACGTGGCGCGTGCGTGTGCGTCGGCCTTGGCCTTGGCGCTTGCGTGCCTTCGTAGACTCTCTTTTCTCGCCACATGTCACTTCTTCCCTGCTGCACCTTTCGTCACATTTTCCTACTGTTTTTATTTGGAAACGCCTAAAAAACAGCCGAAAACCCGTTGTCGGGTTTTGCAGTATTTCCTGCTATGCGGTGTGGTGGGTGGGAGCGGGGAACGTTCCCGCGCTCTGATACCAGTGTGGCGGACCCACTGGGTGAGGTGCTTCGCTTGGGATAGAGATGGAGATGGAGGATGGGGGTGGGGCAAGATGGTACAGCGCAGCTCCCACGCAGACTCCAACGCAAGTACTCCAAACTTTGTGAATGTAGAATGTCCCAAGTACAGACTCTAGCTGGGGTATACCCCAGCGGACTAACTGGTACCGAAAGAGGTACCGGCCTGGACTGAACCACCCCGAATACCACACAGGCCTATGAGAACAGGCTAAGGGGCTGGTCTCACAGGCCAACCAGAGGTCCGCTACATACCCCGTTTTTTTACTATCTCCTCAGTGCATGAAGTCGCGGGCCAACAAGGTCCTCAAATGACTAACACAACGTTTCTTTTGGATTTCTTTGAAATTTTCTTTCAACAATCCACGCATCTGCATAGGAATCAAGCAGGCCTCAGAGAGCGCGCTAGGAATTTTGCTCGACAATTGGAAACTCCGAAACTTACGGGCTCTTTTCCCGCTAACGTGTCCTTTCTTGTGAATGGATGTTCCCGTTCTCGCCCTTAAAAGATCTGTGAATTTTCAGTAGGAAGTTGGATAGATGTAGGATTTTCGCTCGCTCAATTCCGCGTGTTGATATTGCATTTGAATGTTTTCAATCTTGAAGTAGCCTTAGAACCAGAATGAATGCAACGTAAATGTTTCGGTGCCTTTCTTTTTTTTTCCGCACCGGCGCCATGTATGCAAGTTTTCCCCACTTCCAACTAGGACCCATTCCATCTTCACCCTCCTCTTCGCACATTCTCCCCTTCAGCCGTAACAGTTTTTTATCCCCCCTCTTCGCGCATTTCGCCCTTACTCCTTCTCGACTGAATCGTGGTCCCACTCTTCGCTACCTATCGCGCTCTCCTCCTTCCCGCCTTCATCCCCATATCGGAACTCCCTCTCGATCCCCCTCAAAGTATTCGAAGTCGTCAGGTGACGACGTGTAAGGAGGATACTACCCGCACACTGTGATCTGATTGGCTGCGAAGAAAATCGTGGGGAACGATAAGGCTTTCCCTGGGCTTTTACTACCTCCACCTCACTTTTCTCCATCTTCTGCTCCCCTCTTCGCAACTATAAAACCTGCAAGCGTGTCCTAAAAACTCTCTCTCAACCCATGGCTAGGTGATTTCCGCGTAGCGAGTTGGAAAGTTCTGACGAGCTGACTGCAGTGTATGCATCACTGTGCGTTGGGTGGTCGTGACAAACTGGGGATATGGGCAAGTTGGTGCAAAGGCTGAGTTGGCTGGCTGCGATCGCTCGGGTTTGGAGGTTGGTACGTGGCAGTCGGGATCGTCAGTACCTGAGTGAGAAGAATGTGTGTATATGAGTGGTTGCATGACCAGGAGCCATTATCAGAGAGCAGAAGGCCGACGCGCTTTGATTTTCATATTCTTCTCCTTTTGGTTCTCAAAAGCGAAGTCCACGGCGAATAGCCTGATGCTCCCCCTCAAGATTGTTTGTGTAACCCGAGTTCTCGTTCTCTCTCCTCGGTTCTCTTCTTCGGTCAAGCTACTCCGTCTCTCTCTCTCTCTCTCTCTCTCTCTCTCTCTCTCTCTCTCTCTCTCTCTCTCTCTCTCTCTCTCTCTTGTTCCCTTGCTCATATCTATCTGATGTTGATACGGGTGGATTTAATTAAAAATAATAAATAAATAAAAAATGACTCAAGATTTCCTTGATCTCGCTCGCCCCTGTTGAATTCAATCAGATCTCGCACGAACGAGCATCGTTGAACTCAAAAGCACCAGTAAACTCCATAATATCTTATCGGTTTTCTTTTTCGGTTGTTGATGTGTCTTTCAAACAACTAAGAATTTGTGATGTAAGATTTGTTACACATGCGCATTGATTGGGCTAACTAAGCTAAAATCCCGTAGAGATTATGGGAATGCATGTTTGTCGCTCCCTTGATGAATGATGATTATTGTTGTGGTTGAGTCGAACTCACACTTTTCTTTTTAATTGGTTCGCCGGATGGATGAAATTCAATAAAACCTATAGTATCGCGACTGATTACTTTTGTGATTGAACAGTCGATTGGGTAGACTCACGTACTCATAAATTGCTTGTGTCGTATGGACCAATTGTTCCAACTCGTCTTGTGTCGACTCCCCGCATCCCCATCGTGGCCATTCCCGTACTAGGGGTCAAGTCCCACTAGCGGGGATTCAGTTTAGAATCCCAGTACAGTGTGACATGAGTGACATACTATTGCCATTGGATCTCACAGATCCGACACCCAGACATAGTGGGGTTAGAAGAATTCAATAAAATCTTAAAAAAAACTCAGAAAAAAAATAACGAAAGAGAAAATAATAGTCTCTTAACATTGGCAATGTCAACACAATCTTTTCCTTCCCAAACGGACAGGATCCTCTTTTTTAGCCTACGAAGCACTACGCTAGAAAGGAGAACCACAGATAAACCCTCAATTCTTGCGGTTCTCTCACCACCACCCGGATAAAGGGCTTACGAAGGGGTTATTTTCCTATTAAAAAAAAAAACAGGACCTCGTTTTCTTCCTTTTGTTGACACTATCTCTGAAAAAATCTATGGTTGGTCGGTTACATGTCAGATACAACTGTCACACCTCTCTTTACCTTTTCTCTCTCACTACACAATTGATAATGCAAATCTTTACGGGCAGCGCACGAATCTAACGGCCGCAGATAAGAGCTGGGTTTTTTTTTTTTTTTTTTT
>BFEA01000062.1:1595756-1607219 GCA_003427395.1 Chara braunii
TGTTCTTCTCTCAATTTTTTTTTTGTCTTTCAATACCTTCCTACCACTAGTCCTAAGACTATATAGAGGGGACCCCTGCAAGCAAAGGGCCTCGCAAACGAGGTAAATCATGTTTCCCCCGCCCTAGCAGCGGTAGTCAGAGATGGAGTGGGGTCACCGTGGGGTTCCGGCTAATGCAAAAACCGAGCATTTTATTAGTAGTTGCGCCTCCCTTTCTCATCGTTCCCCACCTCCCATCAAGTCGCAGCAGTGACAATGACCAACACTCTCCCACACACCACACACAACCCACCCGTGCTCGCACTCACACCCGTGTTGGTCATAGACCTTGCTAATACCGATCAAGGGTATCCAGAGGACTATCACAGTTCGTTGACACTCAGTGTGCCGCAGGCGTTCATGGGGCTTGAACCTCCAACCTCCTGAATGCTATTTGCATGTTTTTTTGGATGCTCTGGCTGTCGCACCAATCCAAAACTAAACAAAACACCTGCTAGTGGGACTTGGCTGTTGGTTTCAGCTTGAGGATACAGAGTCAACTAAGTTGGAACATGGGTCGAGCGTCCCATCACATAGCCACTGTAATCAAAGATGATACAATATAAAAGATAGGAATATTTTATCACCAGTTAAATCACTAGCACACCTCCTCAGCCATGCAGTTCGAAACTTGTCGCCACAAGAAAACAAGGCTGAAATGTCAAACGTTGGACCTCCCGTTGATAAATTGGATCGGCGGTCGTTTTTTCGTTTCGAGCTTCCAGAATTCGAGGTGTCTAGCCCGCGGCCCAGGTAACCATATATTGGTGCTTTAAACCACCAGTACCTTTCCCCACTACGAAAAAAAGAATATGGGGGCGGTTAACACAGAGGCTGCAAGGTTCTGGTGGCGGTCGCTCGATACATCGGTCGAAATTGGCGTGCACGGCTTGTGGCCGATGAATGAGAAAGACACTGACGGTTTAAGCGGAACCCCTAAAAAGAAAAAATGAAAAAAAAACAGGAGGAATAATCAAGATCGGGATAGTAAAATAAAACTATTTTGTCCTTTAGAGCATCTATTAAAATTGGAATTATACATAGAATATTAGCATGGCCCTCGGGTCAGGATGAATCGCATAAATCAATATATGGTTTAAAGTTTTTGAAAAAAAAAAACAATCATAGACATTCATCAGAAAAATGCTTACCTCATCATCTAGAAACTCTACGGGCCGTGATGGATTAATTCTGTAGACTCTCAGATATGAAGATTAATTGGGGTAACAAAACTTTAGGATGGTGGATCCATCATCAAGGAGTCGGACCCCTAGAAAATCCAAAAATCTCATGGCTATCTAAAGAGACACCGATTAAAGTATTAGGAATCAACCTTTCTACAGAAGGAAAACCTGAAGCTAATAACGAATGGATTATACAGAACGCTTGCTCCAAATTTTGATTTATGAAAGAATAAACATACATCCATTTTTGGAAGATCTTTCGCAATTAATAACGTAGTCATAGCATCGATATGGTATAAATCTGTCATTTGGGCTCTAGATAAGGCAGCGATCAAAATATTTTAGCAACAACTAAGAGTCTTCCTGTGGAGAGGAAATCACGAGTTAAATAATGTGATCAGTAAGGTAGCATGGTCATCAATCATACAACCTAAAGCCAGTGGCGGACTTGGTATCATTGACCCCACCCTCCAAGCAATGGCCTTGTCAATACAATGGATCAAAAGATTGTTTTTGAATCCTCAAACTCCATGGAGTGTGTTAGCCTGGGAACAGATTAAAAGACTAGCCTCCGAACTACAGAAGATGTCAACCCACTGACATGGTTGGAGAATAGAGCTTGGACATTACCCAGAGCTAGAGGACTGAGGTTAGAAGATTCTTATCTATCAAATAAGGAAGCGGCTAGAGCTGACCTCAGCAAAGACCTCTTATGATCCTCCCTCATTGAAACATGGAGAAAGTTGCCACTTACTGATAAGATTCCCCCTGAAAGGTAGAAGGAAGTTTGTAGACAACCATTATTCAACAATATATGGATCAGAGACTCACAAGGATGCACTCTCCACTACAGGATTCACTCTGGAAAGGATGGATAAGAAAAGGAGAAATTAGAATTAGTGATATCTGGGATACACAAATGAATGACCGGATCTCACACAAGATTCTACAGGAGAAGTTGAAATATTGCCATCATTCAAAGGCTGCTCTGGATTGGTTACTAGAGCTAATCCCAATAAGTTGGACTAAAATTCTCAAAAGAGGCCGTAGGAGCATTAACCTCTTTGATCTCAGAGATAATTATGAGTTAATCCCGAGCAACCCAATAACGGTCCAATGGGTGACAGTAGAGCAGTTCTTTAGGATCAGAGTTCTTTAAAACAAGAATTCTTGGGCCGCCTTCCGCCCAAATACGCCCATTCAATCTCTCCCACTAGATCCACAATAATGAAAATGGGGACCACAGGGCAAAGGAAAGAGAATCTTCACAAGATCATTACAAACCCTCACAGTCAAATCAACATACCAGAATGCTAAGACCAAGAATTAATCTCAGAGACATAGTCAAGCAAAGATTGATGGATCAGTTGAATTTAGGAAAGGAAGACTTCCAACAGATCAAGTGGTTCCAAAACAAGAGGATCAAACCTGCTAAAATAGCCTCACTCCAATGGCAGATTGAGCATAGATGTCCCCAACCAACGACTGGCTAATAGACAAAACTTCACTAGATAGCAAAGGATTAGCCAAACCATGGTGCAAATTATGCATATCTGCCTTCCCGAGCAGATGTATAATTGAGACTATTGAACACATTTTCTTACAATGTCCAGGCTCAGTGTGGCTATGGAGATGGTGGGACAGGATATGAGCCAGTTGGAAGTGACAGATAGATGGCCTTGGGGTTGGAAACCGTTGCTGCTGGAGGCTTGGGTGGTTGACCCATATGATGAATTCACACAAAACCTGTTTATCATCAGCAGAAGAGCAATACTTTGGGCTATTTGGAAAAGAAGATGTACACACGAATGGGAGAAAGTCAGACTTGATGGGCAGGAGTTTACTGACAGTATCAAGGAACAAATCCAAACAGATATCAGAATTCAATGGGAACTCGCTAAAGAAAAAATCCAGCACCTCTCAAGGAAAAAGGAAATTCTGGAAAATATTAATGAATTTAACAAGGGCTGGCTTGGGGGGGAACAGGGAGGGAAGCTAGGGAAGGTTGATTGGGAAAGTACCATTACAAATGGCGAAGACACACTCAACAGGAACTACAAAATTCACTTCAGTGATTGGACTTCAATAGACCCTATGATTCCTGTACGCCCTGCGTCTGAATTCCCCGACCCCTTCCCCCCTAGTCATCAGTCAATGGTCCCTACCTCATGGTACAGTCCAACATTTTCCCAACCACACAAGGGCTAGTAGTGCAATATTCGGCGCCTAATAGACAGGTGAAGAGGCCCAATTCATCATGACAATTGTACTGTAAAGGGACGCTGGACCCGTTCTCCAGCAGGTGCAGCTCCCCACCAATATATGGAGTGACTTAAGCAGCTATATTAGCAAGGGATGCTCGTATCACCCTGAATAATAGTCTGTAATGTCTTTTGAAAAAAAAAAAAAAAAAAAAAAAAAAAAAAAAAAAAANAAAAAAAAAAAAAAAAAAAAAAAAAAAAAAAAAAAAAGAAAGAAAGGAAAACACTTACCAGCACACTCCGTAGACCACAATGGCTGCCCTTCGATAAAAAAAGAAAAAAAAGAAAAAAGAAAGTAACCGCAGGAGACGGGTAGCAGGTGTAAGACGGTGAAAGGAGTATGGCGAGAAGGTACAGGGTCCGTGCTGGACTCCGGCCTTGCTGTAGAGGGTTGCACGCGACAGGTAGTCTCACAATAGGTGGAGAAACTTAGTTTGTTTTTTTTCAAACTAGGAAACATAGAATAAATGTTTACAAGTAGAAATTTAGAATTCTTTATTGTTGGTTTGACTAGTATTTCTGTGAGTATGTATGCATGTTGCCAGTAGATTGGCGGTCTAACGTCCACACTCAGTTATGGTTCGGTCACAGGAGACAGGCAGATGGCGAAATCTGTGGAGGGAGTGTGACTTTGGCAAAAGGGCTCCCCCCTTGGGACCCCGCCTCGCTAATACGGGTCTAATTTTGTCGATCAATCTCCTTTGGTTTCTTGATATATAGGATTTTGCTAATTTTAAACCACCAGTACTTGGGCACTGCGCGCCGCGCCGGCCGCACCTTTTTTGAGCGGCGCGGGCTGTCGATACGATTTATCGACGGCCCGCCGGTAGCGAAATTCTCGTAGCGTTAACGCTAAGGCGTCACCCAAGTACTGGTGGTTTAACCTGCACACTCGGTTATGGTTTGGTCATGGAAGACAGACAGACAGTGTAGATTGTGGAGGGAGTGTGAATCTGACACAAGGGCCCATATTGGGCCCCGCCCCCGCCATCAGGGATTTTCAATTAGGACCGTAGCCTGTAGGATAGATAGATTTCCTTTTTTTTTTTTTTTTTTCTGAGAAACATCTCTCTGTTGTGACTCATGCTAATGGAGGTGATAGGAGCATCATGTTTAGTGCAGCATTGTAAGGTAAACTCAGAATGGGCTTTTATGCCCAAGTGCGAATCTTGGCTCGGTAGGGGAAAACTCAGAATAGCTGAGTAGTGGAGTCTGTGTTCTTCCTTTGTTTTTCTAGCTTGTTTGGTTTGTTTTTTTTGGCTGGAAATTTGGTTAGGTTTGTGAGGTTTTGCAGGCTTGAGGTGTACCTTGTTCGTTTCCAGGGTCGGAGGGTATCAGGACAGCAGTCTGGTTTTGGCCATTTCTGTCACTGCCTTTCAGCCAGTCTGGTTTTGGCCATTTCTGTCACTGCATTTCAGCCAGTCTGGTTTTGGCCATTTCTGTCACTGCATTTCAGCCAGTCTGGTTTTGGCCATTTCTGTCACTGCATTTCAGCCCAACGCCTACAGTTACCTTTTCTGCTACTTTCCGGGTTGTTTGTAGAGGATTCCGGGCCTCTCTTTTGGTGTGCGTAATCAAATGAGCTGAGTCTTCTTGTTAATAATAATAATAATAATAATAAATAATTTAAAAAAAAAAAAAAAACACCAGACCAAGTTTTCAACTTTTCACCATTCTCACAGACAATGGGCCTCCACACCACTGTCTAAACTTAATTTACATAAAAAGAATGAATGCATCTTCCCCAGAAAGCGGTAAGATGCACCCATTGCTATTCATAGTAACGGATGCATCGTGCCATTCTCGGAAGGTGGGCAAGCAGTGGTACCGGTTAGGGAGCCCCTACCGTCTTTGCCTGAATAGAACGCCCGGTCATTATCACTGTATCTAGACTTGAAGTTGCCCTAAATGCAGCTACGATGACGGGGCATTCTATTCGGGTGAAGACGGTAGGCAGGATCAAATGCTTCCAGTGGAACTCAAACTCAGGTCGGTATTTCAACAGTTCAGGGGCAACGTCCCACTAGCAAAGAGGATTAGATAAATATCTTGAATCTGGACATGTTTTAAGCATAGATGCACAAAAGCAGTTCAATCTCGATTTTCTGCACTTCTCTAAAAACAAGTCCAGATTCAGGTGTCAACCCAATCCTCTTTGCAAGTGGCACCTTCCCCCAGGGGTGTGCCAGCTGAGCTAGGCCAGTTGCTTCCCCAAGTCCTTTTCTTTTTCTTTTATTTTTACGAAGGGAACACCCTCTCTTTTTTTTTTTTTTTTTTTTTTTTTTTTTTTTTTTAACAAAACACTGCCCGGGTAGATGCTAGGAGTGCTGATAAGAGCAGGCACCCCTAGCACCACCCAGGAGGCTCCATCTGTTGGTGGGGAGCAGCACCTGCTGAAAAACGGGTCCAGCGTCCCACAGATACAACTTTGCAGTACAATGAGTGTTCAGGCATCTGGCCATGAGGCTGTCACTCCGGAGCTTCTCCCTATCCCTCTGGGCTGCATGCCTGCCAATCCCATTGAGTAGCTCTTACTTACAAATGGCCAAGTGCCCCCCGGGAACCCGCTCACCCTTTCTTTCTAACATGAATCTACTCTCCCACTGTTGCCAACGACGGGCCACTATCCCAGGTGTCTGCAGCCCCCCAGGTGCACCGGTCCTGGGAATGGTTGTGAACCTTATTCCATCGAGTTGAAGAGGTATCAGTGAACCACAGCTTCAACCTCCCCCATTGCTTTAGTTATCCTGTCAACATCTAAACTATTGTTCTCATTGCCGGAGAGACGAACCCCGACAGCTCTTGAAAGGAAGATCCTCTTCGGTTCGTCTTTAGATATATTCCCTGGATGGGGTAGGCCGTGGCTAT
Source organism: Chara braunii (assembly GCA_003427395.1). Lineage (NCBI taxonomy): Eukaryota > Viridiplantae > Streptophyta > Charophyceae > Charales > Characeae > Chara > Chara braunii. Next base: position 1,602,109 of record BFEA01000062.1, read on the forward strand.
GCATTGTGGAATGCAGCTCTCCCCTCCCTAGGGTGTCCTTGAGGCAGACATCCCTGTCGAACCATTGTGTCACCAGAACGAAGTTAGGTTGTAGGAAGGGGACTTGGAAGCAGTGGAAGGGTCTCCTTTGCCATAGTGGCTCCGTGACCCTCCAATGCTTCCAGTGGATGTTGAGCTCGCTGTCCAGTTCGGAAAATGTTTGGTGCAGATCCTGCCTCAACAGGCAAAAGGCCGACTTCAGTATTTCCCGAACAGCAGGGTCCTTCTCCACCCTATAGTCCCGGATGAACGTCTTCCACGCATCTTGCGTGTGGGACCTGATAACGTTCTCCAAAACTTGTTGGGCTTGCTGCAGACTGAATTGGTGGTCCCGTCTTTCAAACGAGCACCTAGCTCTCCAGGCTAACATAAGCACTTGCAGTCTTGTGTAGGAGAAAAGATTAGTTGCATAAGGGGACCAGTGATTCATTAGGTTCTGTTTTTACCCAGAAGCAGTAGCCCGAGGTCCCATGGGATATGCTCTCCTGTGAGGGACTGGAAGGCTGCATCCCACCACTGCCACAGTTGGGTGACCATGGGGCAAGCCAGTAAACAGTGCTCCAAAGTGGCCCTGGCTGGCGGCTTTGCTCTACCACAGTATGCACACAGAGGCGATAGCAACCCTTTTTGTTCCAGGTCGGTACGAAACACCAGCCAATCGGGGGTGGGCAGGCACCGGTGGATAATTTGCCATTGCAGGGCTCGCAGATTCGTGGGCATAATCTTGGCATACTTGGCCCATGGCAGGTCCTCTGTCAACTTTGAGTCTAAGGGTGAATCACGTGCCCATCTGTGAGACAATGTCTGGCCAATCTCCGGGGCGGTCGTCGAGGCCCTATACCCACCTTTGACTGTGTAGTCCCATATGCGCATGGGTTTGGGGCCAGGCCATTCCCATTCAGCCGGGTCAAACGGGAGCTTAGCCACGGGGATTGTAGGTTCGAACACAAAGAATCCGTTTTGCGGGTCCCCCACAACACGCACATGCTTCAGCCCCCCCCAATTTTCAGTCCCGTCCAGAGTGTCCTTTCTTACGAGCTTCGAGAATCTGGCCCCCGGGGTTAGAAGGTCATATGCCTGCAGCATACATTGACCATTGTCATTACTGCAGACTCTAAAAATTGTAAGAGGACGGGGCAGGCCGGCAAATTTGACAGTCCAATCGCCGCTTCGGACATCAGGGCCGTTTTGGATAGTGAGGCGCCATGCGAGGAGGAGAGTCTCTTTAAGCATGACCTTTCTGTCCCCCACGTTCTTGGCATGCTTAAGCTTGCGTTGCAGTTGATCAGTTGTTGCCCAATCGTCTGCATGCGGGTCCCACAAGTCCCCTACCGTATAAATTTCCCTTCTTGCCCAAGTGAGCCACGGGGAGTTGTTTTTAAGGCTGAAGGGGTTGCCATTTTCGTCCAGGATACGGGGATTCCCAAACAGGGGTGCCTCCAAAGATCTTGCCATCTGTTCGGGGACTGTTTTTGTTCCGGCCCTCGCCTTCGCCAAAGCTTAAGCATATTTGGCCACAGGGGGTCCAGGGGGATATCTGCTCTCACCGCTTGTCTCGGGCTGGTCACTTGCCGTTGTTGCGGGGGGGAGGGCAGAGTCGACTCAGTATTAGTCAGCCATTGAAAGGGGTGGAACCTGTTGTCCATCAATGCCTCTGGCGCCAAGGAGGCAATCTGAAGGCAGGCTAATTGGACCCAGGGAAGATCATTGCCTACCAACAGTCTGACCAGCACTTTGAAGATCAGTGCTTCACTTTCTCTCTCTGGATCCAGGATTCCCAATCCACCCTTGGTTCTTGGCTGCGTAGGAACGTCCCAACTTACCCTTGGAATACAACCCTCCGCTCTGGCACTATTTTTCCAGAGGTATGTAGTTAAGGCTTTCCGGAGTCTCACATATTGCTGCCTCTTTAGTGGCCAGACCGCTAGTTTATACCAGATGGCTGCCAAGATTGCATTATTTATCGCCAACGCCCTGCCTACTAATGAGGTATGTAACCCCTCCCATCCAGCCAGTCGGCCTGTTGCGAGAGACTAGCGCATCACCATGGTCTTGTGGGGGACCTAATGCTGTTAGCCTCACCCCCAATATTCTGATGGCATCTTCCTTATGTGCCCAGGCCACTGCTGGTTCTTGCGGCGGGGGCTCTCCTTAAGGGTGGAGCCACCATCCCTCTGTTTTCGCCCCCCAGTTGACTTTCATGTCCGCTGGACCGCTGCCAACAAGAAGAGGTGTATGATCTGAGAGAGGGCGCGCACACTGTCATCATCTGCTTTGATAAGGACAGTGAGATCGTTGGCGAACAGGGACGTCACTGGATAAGGTGGTCCGGGATTTCCGGGATAGGCACGCTGCTGATGTTAGGGTGGACTCTGATGGAGGAGGCCAGTGCTTCCATCACAATCACGAACAACAGGGGTGCGATGGGGTCGCCCTGCCGCACCGACCTTTGGAGATGTATTGGTGGTGACAGGTGGCCGTTAAGCATAACATTCGTGGTGGACGTCCTATGAAGAGTTTGAACCCAGCGACAAAAGGTCGGCCCGAAGTTCATCCTATCTAAGCACATGTCCAGAAAGTCCCAATCGACATGATCGTAGGCTTTTTCAAAGTCAATGAAAATGATGGCTGCTTGGACTTTTCGTTGGCGGGCGTACTTGATGGTCTCATTGGCCAGCAGGATATTGTCCTGAATATTACGGTTGGGCATGAAGCCCGACTGGTCAGGATAGATTAACACATTCATATAGGGCAACAATCTCTTCGTCCGTGCCTTCGCCACCATCTTGTATGGGACCGGAAGGAGGGTTATAGGTCTATAGTTATTGATATCCTCATTGTCACCCTTTTTGTAGAGACGTGTGGTGACTCCTTGTCCCATCATGCCCCCAAAGGAACCTTCTTTATGGACTGCCTGGATATACTCCATTAGACCATTCTTAAGAAGGTCCCAGAATCGAACCCAGAATTCCTTCGGGAACGAGTCGATACCGGGGGTCTTTTCATCCTCCATGTCTCTCAGCGGCCCCCAGACCTCTTGTTGAGTGAGGGGAGCATCAAGGTCGGTCTTTTGAGAGTCCGTGAGGCGGGAGTGGACTGCAGCTAACAACTCATCCCTTGCCTGACGTACGCTCTCTGTGGGTTTGTTTGGTGTTTGGGAAGTGAAGAGGTTCCGATAGTATTGGGCAGCGTTATCCGTTATTGAGTAAGCATTGTTTGCTGGCTGAGCCGCCCCATCCAGAGGGTGTCTAAGCACGGGGATTGTGTTGACTCTCGCTCTGGCTTTCGCTTTGTTGAAGAAGCTCTTGGTCATTGTGCCTTCCATGTGTGTGTTTTTTATACTGGTCAGTATCTTCCAGGCTTGTGTTTGTTGTTCAATATAGGCTTGGAGGTGGTCTCTGGCTTCCTGCAATCTGTCAAATGTGGCGGCATGTTGTGGATCGTCCGTAAGTTGGTCATCCCAGTCTTCCAGGTCCTTTCATGAGTTTTTCAAGAAGAGCCTTGCGGTCCCTGGCGTGTTGTATAGAGAACTTTTTGGCTCTTTCTCTCAACTGCGCCACACCCTCATTGAACCAATTCAATTTGTCCCCTGATACTGGTTTCCGAGTTTGCCAGTACTCCCAGAACGAAATGATGGTATCCTTGAATTTTGAGAGGGGGAGCAGGGACGTATTCAGTTTGAAGAAGTCGGGCCCCCTCTGGATGTGATTGTGCCAGGATAGGCCGGGTGTGATCATGCGATGGTCAAAGGACTTGCATGGGCTGATGGTTGTTATTTCTGCTGATGTAACCAAGTCGACCAGGTCTTTTGACACCAGCGTAAGGTCTATGTGCGAGTTGGCCAGGCCTCGATTCACCTCTGGAAGACATGCAAGTATATGCGCGTCGGGAGGGGTGCAGCTGTTTGTACATATCGACCAGCTCCCTGTCCGCCATGAATTGCCTGAGCATAAGTACATCCAGTCCTACCCTGGTCTGCTGCAGATCCTCCTGGTCGTGTGGGGGGGTGGGGGACCTGCGATCCATAGCCGGGTCGAGCGCGGTGTTGAAGTCCCCAACTAAGATATGCGGGGCTTCCACCGGCAGACTGTTATGGAGAAAAGCGCAGAATTCTACCCTACCAGCTGGGTCGTTCGGTGCATAAACATTGGTCAAGTAGAATTCTTCTTCTTCGAAGGTCGCTTTAAGGCAGACCCACCTCCTGTGCTGTTCATCCTTGTCCATGTTTAGCGGCTTCAATCTAGAGGACGGGGGAAGCCATATCGCCACCCCTGCAGATGCCCTGAATCTGGCCGGTGCGGAGTAGGACACGTAAGGCCAGATGGCTTTGCCTTTTGCGTCATGCACTGGAGTATCCTGCAGGTGTGTTTCTTGCACGCAAACTGCATCTGGCCATGAACCTGTTACCGCGGGTTTGATCATATTGAAGATCGCCTCCTTTTTGTCTGTCGACGCTTGAATGAGCCCATTGACATTAAGGGAGCGAATGTCTAAGTCTGCCTGGGCCAGTTTGGTTGCCCACTGGGGTGGCCTCTTGACTCTAGGGAAAACCTGGGGGGGGGGGTGGACATCGGGGGGGCGATAAAGGACGGGGCGGTGGAAGGGGGGTGGATCGGGGCGGAGAGTCACGAGGTTGTCCCTGTGCCCGGCCGGCCGAGAGGAGGCCCCATTAGAGAACAGTGTGTTGCTGCTTGCTGCCACACAGTTTGGTATAGGCGGGACCATCATTCTGTCAACACTTCGCAGTTGCCGACCCTCTTTATATGCTGGGAGGGTCCCCTGCAAGCATGAAATAACAGAGATCAGGAAAAAGAGAATATAGTGTCACAAGGTAACCAAAAAAAAAAGCGGCGGGAGACTACCTGTTGGGCCTGATTAGCCATGTTCCAAAATTCTCCTATCCTGTTACACCCGTTTTTTTTTTTTTTGAGAAAACTACGGCGCAGCCAGGGTTACAGTTTGTAATTGCATTCGAAACTGCGTTTTAGCAGTTTAGTCAGGGCCCGAGTTTCAATTGCAGTTTAGTCAGGGCCCTAGTTTGTAATTGCATTTGAAACTCGGGCTTGCTTTTT
>BFEA01000062.1:1623858-1636255 GCA_003427395.1 Chara braunii
AGAGAGAGAGAGAGAGAGAGAGAGAGAGAGAGAGAGAGAGAGGGCGCAGCGCGTGGAGAGCGACGACGACGTGGAGGCGCGCGGGGACATCGACGGCACAGCGAGGCGGCGGGCGACGAGGACGTCATCGGCGCGCAACGCGACTAAAAATTGAACGCGCGTTCAATTTATCGAACGCGCGTTCAATTGTTTGGACGCGCGTTCAATATCTTTGAACGGACGCTGCATGGTGCGGCCTTTGTGCGTTCTGCGTCGCGTTTCCGGCGCGCGGCAGGGATTCGAGACCGTTGGGGGGGTGGTTTGGGCGGGGGGGCCGACAGGGGGGGTGGCAGCTAGGGGTGGGCCCGACGAGGCGTGCGGCGGGGAGGGACGCCGGCGGGAGTTGGGGCTTCATGGGACAGGCTAGGGGCGGACCGCTTCGGTGAACCCATCGACGAGCGGGCACGATGCCGCGAAGTCAATCTCGGGTGTTTGAGGATGGGGGGGAGGACGAGAATCTGAAGGCGCAAAAGAAGTGTTGCGTGTACAAGTACATCCGGGTGGGACAGAGTCTCGGCGAGAGATTCCGCGGCAATCGCATGTTGAAGTGCGTTTTCTGCGGCCACGAGTTCCATGGCAACCAGTTCGTGGCAGCGCGCCATTTCCGCCAGGGCAAGGGATGTCCGGAAGTGACAGACGAGGCACTTGTCGACATCCACTATAACAGTGAGTACAAGATGTCCGAGAAGTTCCTAGAGCGGATACAGCGATTTGAGGAGCTTCACGGTGCGGCGCCTGCGGTGGATCCGCAACTGGACGAGGGGGGGGAGGGAGAGATGAGGGACGCGGGGGAGCAGATCAATGTGGACAACGACGACGAGGAGGTTGCACGGGCGGGGTCGTCAAGGAGGGAGCGAGGGATGGGCGTTGTCAGCGAGCCGGGGGGGCAGCAGGGCCAGTACTTTGCGTCGGCGCACGTGTCGGTTTGTGCACGGGCAGGTGCGGATACGCCTGAGGCAAGTGCGTCTGCGGGGAAGAGGAAGGAGAGAGAGGAGGGGGACAGACCGATGGCAGCAGCCGCAGCACAGAAGAGGATGAGACAGAACACGATCACGGAGTCGTTCACTTCAAAGTGGCAGATGGAGTTCAAGAAGAAGTGGCTGCGGTTTGTGTACAGTCAGCGCCTAGCGTTCAACGTCTTTCGGAGCGAGCCATGGTTGGACGTCGTCCGACACTTCAGGGACTTGCCGGGGTCAGTGAAGGTGTTGTGGCCTTCAATGAATGAGATCGCGGACATAGAGACCATTGTCCACACGGCGGACGATGTGGGAGCTGATCTCGCGGAGGTCAGGGCTCCTTTCTATGTCACGGGGACCACCATTATGTCAGACGGAAGGAAGTCACGTGATGCTAGACCCATCGTTAACTTCCTTGTCGGCGGGTCGATGGGGTGATGCTCGTCCGGACGATGAACAGGGAGAGTGAGCGGCATCGGGCGCCTGATGTGTTGGCGCGGTGGATCAAGGTGTTTGATGACTTCCCCCCTAAGTGGGTGAACGCCATCTGCACCGACTCCGCCTCGGCGTACGTCGCCGCGGCGAACATGCTCCAGGGGGCCCAGCAGAGGCCGGAGCATCGGCGGATCACGTGGCTCCCATGCGCAGTGCATGTCTGCAACAAGATGTTGTCAGACATTGGCTGTTCGGGCCCGTGGTCCAAGGACATCATCGTGAGGGGGAGAGCGGTGGTGCGCTTCATTAAGGAGCACGGCGCCGCTCTCCATATCTTCCGGGGGGAGAGCAGTCAGATGGGCCTCATCTATCCTTGCGAGACACGTTTCGCATCCGTGTTCGCAATGGTGGAGCGTTTGCTGGCAGTGAGGTCAGCTTTGGAGAGGACGGTGGATGGCGATAGTTGGGGTATGGTCCCTTGGGACCATTCAGTTTGTTATTTGGCTAGGTGGGTCAGGTGGCAGGTGCGACATGGCAATTGGTGGGATTCCATGGGCATCTTGCTCTGTATCATGGAGCCTGTGTACGACCTGCTGCGCAGGTTGGACCGCGGAGGGCTGCACATGTCGCGGGTGGTTTAGTGGACGCAGGATCTGGCCCGCCAGGTGGCAGAGGAGGTTTGTGCACTTCCGCCAGATCTTGCATACTACATTGTGCAGAGGGTGCAGGCTCGATGCGCTCACATGCTGGAGCCGGCGCACGCCGCTGCTCACCTCCTCTGTCCCAGCCGGCGGGACTTGCGGTACTTCGAGGGTGTGGTCAGCGACTATGACGCGAGCTTGGTGAGGGAGGCGGAAACTTACATCTTGTCGCAGACAGGGTTCAGTGTGGCGAGCCGCGACTACAAGACCGCATGTGCACAGTTGTGCGACTTCCACACACGGAGGGGGACGATTGCTTGGGGGGGGAGAGACGGAGACAGAGATGCACAGAGGTGCAGGGGCGATGCGGAGACGTACGAGTCCGGGTGTTGGTGGTCGAGGTACGGGCAGTGCGCCCCGCAGTTGCAGGTTATCGCTCTTCGTGTGATGTACATGTGGGCGTGCTCCTCTCCTGCGGAGAGGAATTGGGTCATCCACGAGGGTGTACAGACGAAGAAGCGTAACCGGCTTGAGTTCGAGAAGGTCGGTTGAGATCTCAGCCAACGTCCGCCTTCTATCTCATCAGCGAGCAGGTCGTAGGTTCGCGCTGCCGTGGACTCTAGATGAGTCGTTGTTGGACGTGGAGGGAGGTATCGGGATTCGCCCCTCGTGGAAGGGGACGGACGAGAGTAGGATGTGGGAGGAGGTCGAGTATCAGAGACGTTCATGGCTGCGTGACCCATGTGGGTCCAGAGCTCCTCCGGGTGATGTGGGCGATGTTTTCGGGACTCGAGCCGCCACATTCCACCCGTACCCTCGATACGACAGTGATTCCGAGGGTCACGAGGACGAGGACGAGCCGGCGGGCCTCGCTAGCACCACTCCTGCGGCGGATGAGCGTGATGAGTGGAGCAACCCAGAGGACGTCCGTAGACGGAGTGGCAGAGATGACCTTTTCATTCAGGTTGATTTGGAGGAGGAGTCTGGGGGTCGTCATGGGAGCCCTTTAGAGCGTCCGAGGCCTACGTCCACCGTCTTCCCGCTGAGCGGGAGACAGATCCTGGGTCTGCACCTTCGAGGGGGGCAGAGTCGGGGATTGGCCATCGTTCTCTGGGTCGCTCTGGCACGACATCATCCACCGCTCTTCCCACTTCGACGGAGCAGCTTCATCGACAGCCAGCCGTTGCAGATCGATTGCAGAGATTGGTGAGGGGCCCGAGACAGCGATTGGAGGACAGATTGGAGGGCGGTCCTGTGCCGGTGTAGGGTGATGACGGAGACAGACAGGGGTTGGTTGGTGGAGATGGTGGTGCGCTGGCCGGAGGTGGAGGCGGTGTCGAGGCTGATGCGGTGGTTGAGGGGATACCGATGGGCGGCGGAGGCAGTTTCAGTGAGTTTGGCGATATGGGTATGCCCCCGGGAGAGAGTGTGGGTCTGGCCCTAGGAGAGAGCGAGTCCCGTGGGGACATCAGTGTGGGTATGCAGGACTTATTGGGACAGATCAGCTTCGCGGACCCGAGTAGTTTCTCCCCTGCCATGCGCGCAGAGGTGATGTTGGGGGCAGAGGGGGATGAGGACCAGACACCCCCTGGAGAGACATCTGCAGAGAGGCTGGATAGGCTTGATAGTCGTCGAGTGTGCCTCATGGCACAGAGGGACCCCAGGACACAGGAGCTCGCCCGTCTTGCGGCCGAGGACCGACAGAGGCAGCTGGGGACATTTACGCCGGCGTCTGTTGACGCGGGGCCAGCTGCCCACACGGATACTCCGGCAGAGGTTCATGACACGACGCAGCGGGAGGCAGCTTCGGCAGAGGTTTCGAGTACGGGAGTGGATGTCCAGCAGGGGACGCACGAGAGCGGGTTGGCACCGACAGAGGAGCCACGTTCGGAGTCGGCGCAGCATCCTGCCGTGGAGCGGAGGCCAGAGGAGACATTGAAGGANACGCACGAGAGCGGGTTGGCACCGACAGAGGAGCCACGTTCGGAGTCGGCGCAGCATCCTGCCGTGGAGCGGAGGCCAGAGGAGACATTGAAGGAGGTCGCGGGCGTGCCTCKGCCTGCGGGTTCAGTCGAGKRTGCCGTGCATATGTCCCCGGGTCTGGAGGACATACCGACGGGGCAGTCAGTGGGCGTTGATGATATTCGCCCATCGGCACAGGCGGAGGGGATAGCGCCGACCACCGGGGGGGACGGGGCCGTAGCGGGAACCGTTGGTGCTGGCGGGTCGGGGGTGCCGTCCGCGGCCGATCCGATGTCCACGTCTGGCGGGGGAGACCCCGCACAGGTGGACAGGCGTGACGCGGACGGACAGGAGATGCCACAGACTTTGGTGGCTTGCACTGCTGTGGGGCCAGTGGGGCCACATCAGGCACCGTTTTTGGAGGGTTTTAGGCGTCCTGCACATGGCGGTGGCGCGGTCGAGGAGCGAAGTGTACGAGGCCGGAGATTAGGCATGTGGTTACGCCTCGAGGCAGCCTCCCTTTTGGTTTTATGACCGCTGAGGAGTTGAAGGACCATGGCAGGAGGGATTTGACGGAGATCGACCAGCGCGTTTTGAGGTCAGTCCCAGGGGAGGGGAAGTTGCCTCACGTGCAGGACTTATCTTGGGGGCCAGCCAGCCCCAGCTTACCTTCTGGGTGTTCCGTCGCAGCGCCATCTGGCGGGGCTGCAGGGGGCTTACCTTCTGGAGGTTCCGTCACAGCGGCATCGGGCGGGGTCGCAGGGGACTTACCTTCTGGAGGTTTGGTCGCAGCGCCATCTGGAGGCGCCGCAGGCCCTTCGTCACCCTTGAGCGCAGCTCCGAGGGAGGGCGGCAGCCTCACCCTGAGGTTAGTTGCCCGTAGACGGAGAGACACTACCCAGCGTGCGTGGGAGTTGCTGGACACCATGTTGTTCGGTCGCACAGATCGACCATGGAGTGAGACGAGACGGGTAACGACGGCGAGTGCCGGTCGTCAGCCAGGTTTGATAGGGGTTTCCACGAGCGCGAGACATCGAGATGTTGTAGCTGCAGGGTTTGGCGGTAGAGGGGGTGGCGGCGGTGGCAGTGGTGGTGACGGTGGCGACAGACGTGAGGGTGCAGGCGGTGCCACGACGAGCGCAGTGGATCCGCCACGGACGTACGGTTTGAGAGAGGCATCGATTATTTTGGAGGAGCCTGATGTTGTTACACGACTGACGCAGACCCGACACGTGCCCTTAGATCAACACCAGGAGGGGGAGACTTCAGGGACTGACGGTCTGCCTATGGCACGCGAGGCACGCCGACGTGATGACCTAGCAGCAGCAGCCATCAGGACAGTGAGAGGCAGGAGAGTCATTATGGACGACGATCCCGACGAGCTTCCCGTCACTCCCGAGCCTCCAGCTGGCGGACGCGGCGGCCAGCATCAGAGAGATCGAGAAGGCGGCAGGGGCCGGTCCTACGGAGGAGTTTCTCATCGGTCCCAGCGAGATCCGCATGTGCACGACGATCGTTGACGGATTATGGACTTGCATTTTCGTGACTTTCTCAGTGTACTTTAGTTTGTTGTTATCCATGACAGACGTAGTGTCTCGTGAGGTTGTATTACAGTCCACTTTGCAGTGGGTGCTTTTCTGCGCAGACGTAGTGTTTCGTGATGTTGTATTATAGTGTACTTTGCAGTAGGCACTTGTCTCCAGTTTGCTACTTCGGAGATTGTAGCTTTCCAGTGTATTTTAGCGTGCTTTTTCGTCGGCATTTTTGGGTTGGTACTTCTTCCCACAGACGCGTTTGACGGCTTCGACACGATGTGTCGGATTTTTGCTATTATCCATGCTATATTGGTTTGCGTTTTGCTTCGATCATTACATCTTGGCATTTGCGATGTTTCTGTTTTCAGACGACGAGTGTTTTGTGTGCTTCCAGGCCCCTCATAACCCAAAACCTCCCGTACCCCCCCCCTGCGCCCGAACCCCCCGAACCACCTTTTTTTTTTTTTTTTTTTGCTTGCAACCCTTTTTTTTAAATTTCTCTAACCGCTTGTTTTGCACTATTAAAAAAAATAAAAAGAAAACAGAAATTTTGGAAAAAAAATTAAAAGAAAGGTCGCCGTTTGTGTGTGTGTTTCTGAATGTGATAATGTGTGTGTGTATTTGTTTGTGTAAATGGGTGGCGCATTTTGGGGGGTCGTACGTGTCGGCGAAAAGAAAGTGCCCGTGTGTGTGCGACGGTGTGAATTTGTGTGTGCATGTGCGTGTGTGTATGTGTGTGTGTGTGTGTCAGTGTGTGTGTGTGTAAATGGGTGGCGTGGTTTGGGGGGTTTTTATTGTGGGCTGGGGAAAAAAAAAAAAAAAAAAGTCCCCAGGGGTGGGTGGCCCTCCGTTGGGTGGGGGTAGGGGAGTCAAGGGGCTTGGCAGGTGGTGGTTTSGGGGGSGGGGRSSRGGGGGGGGGGGGGGTGTATGTGGTGGTCCCGGGGGGCAGTTTTCGCACTTTGGCAGTTTGTTGAACTCGGACCACCAACCCGCAGCCCCAGTCGTGCGCGCGCGCCCCGCAGGACCACGTTTAATTTTTTCACGCGCGCGCGCGTGCAGCGCGTTTAAACGCGATTGAACGCGGGGCACGGGGGATTGAACGCGCGCGCTTGAACGTGAACGCGCGTTCACGGCGTTCAACTGGTTACACAGCGGCATGGGGAAAATGCGTGGAGGCTGCCGACCTCGACATGCGCTCCATCAACGTCAATGATCTGGCATCAACAAACCAGAGAAACACCAAGCCATCTGGGACCAACTCAGGGGGATAGGAGGGAGAAGGTGGCCGGACATAATCTGCATACAGGAAACTCACCTACAAAACACCCCGGAACATAATAGGGCCCATAAGCTGATCTGGCCCCACACTGCTATCAGAGCTCATGCGCCCAAACCAGGCTCGACAGGTGTCGCAATCTGGATACCCCCGGATTCTAGATTCCAACCGATCCACTGGGCGGTGGACGAAGTAGGAGGACGATGGGTTTTGGTGTTGGGAATGTTGGAGCTAGAATTGCTATGTGTCCTCTGCATCTATTCACCAAACTCAGTAAGCCACAAACGAGAATTCTTGGGAACAATGGGAACGCAAGTCCCGGAAGGTATACCCTTAATAATCGTCGGGGACTTTAATGCAACACCCAATAGAAGTCTGGATAGATGGAACCCCCAGGAATCGCCCTCTTTCGCGGCAGTAGAAGATTAGCAAATGTTAGCAGATCTCTGTGAGACCCTTTCTATCTTTGATACATTTCGACGCCTGCACCCTCAATCCAGAGCATTCACATGCATCCGGCACAGCGACCCGACACGCCTTTCTAAATCCAGAATGGATCGTATCCTCCTGTCTAATGATCTAGAGGGAGCTCTGCGATGGGCGTTAATACTCCCTCATAACCCGCACCCAGGGCTTGATCACAAGACTTGTGGCATAGTACTAACGATGAGGAAAAGGCCCGACCAAGGGTCTGGTTTCTACAAACTGAACACCTCCTTACTTAAAGACCCAGCATTCCCACAAATGATCCGGCAAGAATGTGACTTCTGGCGTCAACAAAAACATCTATTCGGATCTTACGTCGAATGGTTTAACAACGGTCTGATCTTCCTAGCTCGGAAATGCAAGGAATTCTCCAAAGCGAAAGCAACCCTACGACAGCACCAAGAAATGACTGGCCACAACGAACTCCTACGCCTGGAAAATCAGGCAGACTCGCAACATCTTAATTCCGATCAAGAAAAACAACATATTATCACCTCCATTCAAAACATCAAAGACCGTCTCCTACAGTATGCCCAATATAGATGGCAAGGAATCAGGTTCAAAGGGAAAATGGCTAAACTTTCCTATAAAGCCTCAATGGATACCCATTTTTTCTCCATGGCCACCGCGCGGACACGGCGGACTATCATCGAAGTCTTTTCAGACCCAGACGATAACAATACCATTGCCACGGCTACGGCGCATTGCACATTAATCACCAGGATTTTTTTCAAACAACTATACACTTCCCAAGTCCCACAAGTGAGGTAAAGGACCCGCCAGATTCAGGACTTCCTTCTCCCGATGGACCGTCACATCTCCCCCCAACAGCGTGACAAACTCGAGTCTAAATTAACAAAAGAAGAAATATGGTCGGCACTTCTCCAAATGAAGGAAGACAAAACCCCTGGGATAGACGGCTTCCCCAATGAATTTTGGGAAGCCATGTGGACGGACCTAAACTCTGACCTATGAGAATATTACCAAAAGGTATGGGAGGTCGGAGAGATGGGGGAAACAGTAGGCAAAGGAGTGTTATCTCTCCTCTACAAAAAGGGGGATAAAATGAATATCCGGAACTACAGGCCCATCACACTACTCACAGTTGTCTATAAAATGTTTGCCAAAGCACTGGCGAACCATATGGCGATGGTCCTAGAAGAGATCATTCACCCAGCCCAAACAGGCTTCATGTCCGGGAGGAACATACAGGAGAACATCCTGCTAGTCAATGATGTGGTCCAATTAGCACGACGGAAGCAGGCCAATGCGGCGATAATTTTTATAGATTTCGAAAAAGCCTACGACCACGTGGACTGGGAGTTTTTAGATATGTGCTTAGAAAGAATGAATTTTGGACCCTCCTTCCGGCGCTGGGTTAAGATCCACCATAAAAACATCAACACTTGCGTCCAAATCAACGGCTCTGTGGCACCCCCTTTGAACTCCAATGGTCAGTAAGACAAGGGGACCCTATCCCCCCCTACCTCTTCCTTGTAATCATGGAAGCGCTATCAGCGAATTTGCGACAGAACAAAGACCTCACACGTATTGCAATATCCAACATCCCCGAGGAGGCAATACCTATATGTTCTCTATTTGCTGATGACCTGACCATATTAGTGGATGCAACCGAGGCCAATATGAAGGAAATCCAGCAACTCATGAACAAATTTTATTGCCTGTCAGACATGTCCGTTAACTGGGGACAAAAGACCACGGGCTGGTGGCTGCATCACCAAGGGGCCAGACCTCCGGAACACCCACGTATCACGTGGCTCCCTCCGGAAGACCCCTTGATAATCCAGGGGGCATTAATTACCGCCAGAGGTAGACCAGCAGCCAATGATGAATTGCTGACAGGACCAGCACAAACCAAGCTGTAAAAATGGAACAATAAACGAACATCAATCTTTGGGCGGGCGCTCGTCATTAATAACGTGGTCCTGGCCACTCTATAGTACAAAGTCGTCCTATGGCCCATGAGTAACGGAGGGCTTAAAGTACTGAAACAACAACTTGCGGCTTTCCTATGGAGGGGCGACAACAATAATACCCACGCCATAAGCCGCGTAGCATGGGACTCGGTGATTCAACCCAAAAACAGGGGCGGATTGGGTATCATAAACCCAGCCACGCAATTCCAGGCCCTCTCTATCCGCTGGCTTCAACACATCGTCTTTTTACCGACATCGCCATGGGTCCCCCTCGCCCTGGCACAGTTTTCAGACCTCGCCCCAAAATCTCCACCGGAAATTGACCCCCGCATATGGTTGGAAGACAGGCACTGGAGGATACCCAAGAAGTACAGGAATGGCGACCCCACAGACAAGTACTGGGTACGCCTCATCCGTACATGGAGGAAGCTCCCGCCCCCCGACCAACCTGTGCCTGAGAGGTGGGAGGAAATATTTAGGCAGCCCTTATTCGGCAACCGACTAATAACGGACCCAGGAGGGCGGATACGATGTGCTTCAGATTCCCCATGGAAAGGGTGGGTGAAACATGGGATCCGAAAGGTTGGGGATCTCTGGGATACAGAGGAAAGAAACTGGAAAAGCACGGACAGGATAAGAGCAACCCTGCGGTATTGCCACTTCACTGAGAGAGCACTTAACGGGCTGATTGACAACTTCCCTCTCCATTGGTATATCACCCTTAGAAAAGGCCCCGGTGCAAGAATGGATGACTGGGTGGGGCTACATGGCCACGAGGGGGAAGTAGGGTATGTGCACCTAGCTAATCAATCACAGGTACTAGTTGAAGTCTTCTCCATTCTAAAAGATGATAGACTAAGGTGCAACCACCAACCATTCATTTGGAAGNTGCACCTAGCTAATCAATCACAGGTACTAGTTGAAGTCTTCTCCATTCTAAAAGATGATAGACTAAGGTGCAACCACCAACCATTCATTTGGAAGGAGCAGAAGGAGGTGTATCGCATCAGGGTCATTCCTGATGGAAGTCACCAGAGGGTGCACCACCCAATGGTCCCAATCAAAGACCTTCCCCTGGACCCTGAGGAGTGGCAGTGGACCATGAACATTCCACCCAGGAAGGGGGAGGCAAAGATACTTACATTACGGAACTTAAAATCCAAGTCGGCCTACCGAATGCTTAGGCCGAAACACAAACTGCGGGATCGTATAGAGGATAGATGGTACCGTCACCTCAATGTGGATCGCCATCTACTGAAGCCCATACGCTGGTTTGCTCAGCATAACAAACGACCCGCCAAGATCTCTGCCCTGCAGTGACAAATAGAACACAGGTGTCTACCAACTAAGGACTGGCTGATTGACCACACCCACCTGGAGCAACAAGGGAAGACGCTGCCATGGTGTCATCGATGTCTCCAAAGTTACCCGGGGGGGAGACAGGCCGAAACCATTGAACACATTTTTCTCCAATGTCCAGCGTCGGTACTATTGTGGAGAAGTTGGGATAGAATTTGGCGACACATAGTTCCCAGCGCAATATGGTCATGGGAGTGGAGGGCCATACTTTTGGGACAATTCCGTCCAATACGGGGGAAGATATTTGAGGAAAACATGTTCAATCTGGGTAGAAGGAGTGTACTATGGACTATATGGTGGAGAAGGTGTTGTTTGGAGTTAGAGGGAGCATGGGTGGAGGACGGAGAGGCAATGGATCAAATTCGGACATTGATTCATTTCGAGCTCGCGGCCCAATGGAAGAAAACTAAAGACAAGCTCGACCAAACGTCCTCCTGGGGAGACATGAACCGGATCATTGCCACCTTCTGCAGGGACTGGCTGGGGGGGGAAAGGGAGGGATGGGAGACAGCAGTAAAATGGGCCGGTCACCGGACACGAGGGGAACCCCGGGCAGAAATAATAAGGGACTATCAGTTGATCGTTCACGACTGGACCAAGATAGACCCCGGCTCCCCGCTACGTCCCGCCCAGGACTTCGCAGATCCATTCCCACCCCACCCGCTGTCCCTAGCATAAATCCTGCCGCCTGCATAAGCTCGGACTGAAAAGCGGCCAGAAAGTCTCAGAATACTTCAGCTGTGCAGCAGAGTTCAGCGCAGCTCAGAGCAACCTAGTTCTAGTTCAGCCTGGTGCTCAGCCCGTTTTCTGTCGCTCTTCGAGTGCCCTGTCTTTTGGTTGGCTAAGGCTAGGGGAGGGAGGGAGGTCAGCGAAGCTCTGAACAGCCTCGTCCAGCCTGGCTCCTCAGCCTGTTCTTCTGTTGCTCTGTGTTGCCCTTGTTGCCCTTCCAGCACTTCCAGCCTGCACTGCAGCAGACCTCAGCACAGCCTAGCGCAGCTTAGAGCAGCCTGGTTCAGTTCAGCTGTTGCCTTCCGCTCCTTCATTGCGCTGTTTTTTTTAGTTGCTCTGTTTTTCCAGCCTGTTTAGCTGTTGCTCTTCGCTCCTTCATTGCGCTTTGTCTTTYACAGTTGTTCCAGTTGTTCCAAGTCTGTTTCAGTTGTTTCCAAATTCTTGCAAAGTGGCAGACACAATAGGCGCCAAGAGGTGCTGAGGCTAGGGGAGGGAGGGAGGGAGACTCCACTGGGTGTGGAGCAGGTAGGTAGGGAAGAGTGCATTGAATATGGGACGCTGGACCCGGTTTCCAGCACATTGCCGTCATTGCACTAAGGTGTTGTGTGGCAAAGATGCACTTAAGGGACGCTGGACCCGGTTTCCAGCAGGTGCTGCTCCCCACCAAAGATGGAGCGGCCAAAAAAAAAAAAACAGCAGCCTTTTCAAACACATATTTGGCAGAGTGCAAGTCACAATAGGCGCCAGGAGGATGGCAGAGGCTAAGGGATGAAGGGAGATCCCACTGGTGCCCCCCGGTGGTCCCCCCCAACACCTGATCCTTCTGCAGGATAGAACAGAGATGGGACGCTGGACCCGGTTTCCAGCACATTGGCGTCACCCTCATTGATGTACTGTTCTGCAAAAATGCATTCAAGGGACGCTGGACCCGGTTTCCAGCAGGTGCTGCTCCCCACCAATAGACGGAGCGGCCCGTTAGGCAAAAGCCTCAATCCCGGTGGTTCTCTTACCACCACCAGGATAGAGGTTTTGCACAAGGGCC
>BFEA01000062.1:1638479-1663603 GCA_003427395.1 Chara braunii
TTTTTTTTTTTTTTTTTTTTTTTTTTTTTTTTTTGGACATACTCGCGAGACTCCCATCCTGTCCCTCCTCTCTATATATATATCCTGGTGCACCCCCACTTCATTTCTATCTAACCTCATGCGAGGAACATCACTCTCTACTGGAGCAACCTGACCAGACAGCGGACGCGGGCACTGACGCTGAATGAGCTCCCCCATTCAGCCCCAGTTGAGGCACTAGCATACCACCCTCATGATACGGGAACCTCGGGAGCTAGGCGCATAGTTCTCAACTAGTCCCGTGAGCAGTGAGGGCACTCGTAGGCAGTGTCTAATGGTCAGCTAACCAAACTCTAACCTATGAGCCCCTCTAAGCACTAACATGGCACAGCTCGGATCATATATGGCTACTGTCGGTTGTTGAGTATGCTGGTTGTTTTTATGTGAGCTAGTGTGATATCATAGTCTGTGTGGATGTATGTGGTTGCTTTTTCTGCTACTGATGAGCCTTGCTTATGTCTGTTTGTTAAGGAGAGTCAGTCAATGATAATGGTGGAGACCTCGACCGTCGTCAACAACTACCCGCAACCAGCTCTGAAAACCCACCACCCCTCAGAATGGGTCTATAGACATCGAGAGTAGGACACACCTCTTGATTCGACATTGGTTTCCCTACAAGGCAACCCTTCCCACCATAGGACTGCCACGGTATCACCATGCACCCAACCAACCCCTTACTACTCACCTGCCCGAGAGAGTAGCATCCAACCTACATCAACTTTCCAGCAGGAAAGGCACACGTCCCCACCCGACTCCGTCCAGAGGACCATCCCTAGCTGATATGATGAATGAGCATAGTATGGAGTTGAACTCAGGACCTCCAAGTTACAATATCAGAGCTCTACCCACTGAGCTATTGAGGTCGTTAGTCTGTAAGGGCGCTATGTCAGGCGCTATGTCAGGCTCGGGACAAGTACGTGGGGTGCAATCTACACCAACCAACTCAGGGGAAATTGCAGGCTGACAAAGTCGAACCCGCAACCTCCTCATTGCAACATCGGAGCTCTGCCCACTGAGCTACCACGCACTTGCCTACCAACTGACCGTCTCAAAGGTAAGACGCTAAGCATGCCACAGGCACTATCATGGGGGCAACGGGAATTGAACCCACGACCTCCTGAGTGCCGCTTGAACGCCTTACCAACTGAGCTACACCCAGTTGGTTGTGTGGGTTGCTTGTGGCTGTTGCTCGTGGTTGTTCTGTTGATCTCCCCAGTCTGGTATATCACACACGGGTGCCGTTTGCGATTGTTGAACATATGGTAGAGTCTTCCAGTCACATGTCATAGATCATGGGTTCGAGTCTGGCTTGGGACTTCGAGGGGGTTCTTGCCCAGCTAGGCCTGTCATCTTCAACGAACACATAGTTCAACACATAGTTCACTCTACATAGTGCAGCACATATCTGGCCTCCGGACACATACATCAAGCTATACAGTTACACAGAGCATACATAGCCTTCGGGCAGACAAAAAAACATGGCTCATGAATATACATATAGCCTACGGGCCCATACATACATAGCCGTTGGGCACACATATACAGTATTATACACACAACTATAATACCGGGCTGGGCGGGTCTATCAGGTATATGATGGGGTCTACTCATGCATAGCTTAGCTCTAGGGAAGGGTAGGGATATAAGTCGCTCCGGCAAGTCTGAGTTCCGCCTAGCCTCGGGTAAGTTAGGGGAAGGACCGTAGGATGTGTCCATGGGCGCCAGCTTGCCTTGCTTAGGTACTCCTGCTGGGTGGACTCTCTGATATTGGGCCTGAAGAAGATTGCATGAGTCTGGCGTCCGAAGTTCCCATACAGCAAGGTTCGTCCGCTTCCGCTTCCACTAGGGCTGGGGGGTTGGCCCAGCCTTGGTGCTTGTCACTGCTGTCTGGTCCAAGTTGCCCTCAACACTGGTAGGGTGATGGTCCTGAGTGCTGGTCACACTGACGAAGGATAGTGGAGACAAGGGGTGCACTAGGAGTATTAACATGGGGATGGGTAGGGTAGGTGGCCTATCCTGTCAGGACAATCATTGGCTGCCGCTGCCAGTAATCACCACAGGTACTCAGTGGGCCCTAGTAAGTTGGGTGATATGAGCATCCCCATCTATTGTTGGGGAGCTGCACCTGATGGAAACCCGGTCCAACGTCCCATTTGTACAATGATGCTTGAGACTTGACAAAAATAATGTAGCCGGATCTGAGTCTCTTCACCTCATCAATGGTGCCAGATATATCTCTTCTTCCTAGCTCAGAATAAATATCATTCCCTCCTACTATAATCTAGTACCAATTCAATCATGACCATACCAGGACCTGGGGGTTACAGCTAATGGGTGTGGGGGAAATGGGTCAGGGAAGTCATTTCGTCGAACGCATAGGAATGGATGGATCCACTGAGGTCCAGATCATCAAATTTCAGGTAATAGTTCCTTTTAACCTCTCTGTCTTCCCCTTCTGTAGCCCCTTTCCAGATTACTCTCTCGAGTTTCCCATCCTGGGTTCCCACAAGCCAGCATTAACAGAATCCTTGAATATGTTTGAGGATTCCCTTGTGTTTGGATAAATATTTGACTTTTTCTTTCATCTTTTTCCATTTCGTTGAAATTTCGTTGAAATGGCCATCTGGATTTGTTGTTTAATAGATTATGTGACTTCTGGTCCTTCAAGACGCGCACCTTCCCATTCATAAGTACATCTTCTTTTCCATATAGCCCAGAGGATCACTCTCCTTCCCAAAGAGAAGAGGTTCTAAGTAAACTCATCATATGGATCTGAAACCCATGATTATAGTAAGATTGTCTTCCAACTCCATGGCCACCGAGCTTGAGTCCCTAGCTGGCTCCAGATTCAATTCAACCACCTCCATAGCCACACTGCCCCTGAACATTGTAAAAATATATGTTCTATTGTTTCCGAAAAAGATTTACTTGGGAAAGTAGTTCTACAAAACACACCACGGAGCTGCAACCCCCCTTTGTTTGAGAGATGATCTCCCAATCAGCCAATCATTAGTAGGGAGACAGCGATGTTCAATCAGCCATTGCAGGGAGACCACCTTTGTTGGTCCAAATTTCATAATATTAAACCATTTAATTGGTTTTAGATCATCCCTACTTGAGTTGAGGTGCTTCATCCATCTTGTCATCACTGTATCCCCCAAATGAATTTTTGGATGAAATATACGATAGGTAGATTTGACCATCAAGGTATGAAGGTTGCGATAATATACTCTTCCTTTTCCAACCGAGGAATTCCAAATCCAATCTTTGGGGTCTAGTGCCAGGTGGGAGACTGGTATAGTCGGTCTAAATGCGATCAATGTATTTTTCTGTTACAAAACCTGAATTCTAAAGATCTGATTTTTTTTTTACCCATTTTATATCTTTCTGTTGGTTTAGGATAATATAATTTTCTTGTGTTAGATAAAAAAAAGACAATAAAATGTCCCCATTTGTAAATTTATCAAGGATGTTGCCAATCAATTTTGAATAATCTCTAATTGTTACCCAATCATTGATTTTCAACTTAGGCTCCTTACGCAAGATACGGATCCATTTCAAAGGAATGAGCTCAATCACAGTTTTTCGAGTTTTATCAAGGTGATGACAATATTTCAATTGACTGTGCAAATCCTTAGTAGTAAATCGGTCATTAGTTAGTGGATTTCATAAGTCTTTAATCCTTAGGACTCCTCTCTTTACCCAACTCAACCAAGGGGAATCCATACAGTGGAGAACATACCTTTGAGCGTCCAAAATACAATTGTTATTAAAGAGAGGTTGGTGACACACTTTTCCCCATCTTTCATGTGACAATTTATCTGACAAGGGTAGTTTTCTCCATTTTTTAAGCAGGGTGATCCAGAAGGAGTCCTTACATAGGTCAAATCCAGCACCTTGTCGATCTGAAATTACTTCACCCTCATCTTCCTTGACACTACTTCTACGAAGAGATCAAGATCGATTCTCTAGTCACATGAACGGGTCAGTACCTTCCGGTGTGGGCGGTACTAACATCTTGATTTGTTCCCATGCAAGAGCACTCCAAGGGGTTTGAGGATTAAAAAACAGTTTTTTTATCCATTGCCTGAAAAGCGCTAAGGCCTGAGTGGTTGGGTCTATAATTTTCAACCCTCCTCTCGATTTCAGTTGAATCACTGATTGTCATGCTGCTCTACTGATTACATTAATGCATTCGTGATTTGCCCTCTAAAAGAATGTTCTTAATTGTTGTTGGAACAATTTAATTGTTTGTTTATTCAAAACTCAAAAAGTTGATTTGTACCATATGGAGGTCAGGGTGATATTATTGATGGAGAGAGTGCAACCTAGTAGAGAAGTATGTTTATTTTTTCATAGTTCTAGCTTTGTTTGAGCTTGTTGCATAATCCAATCATTGTTGGTTCTTGGTTTTCCTTCCATTGTTAAGGAAATACTTAGTACTCTGATATGGTTATTATTGGGCAGCCATTTGACCTTAGATTGTTATGGAGGTCGCACCCCTTGATGATGAATCCACCACCCCAAAGTTTTACTACCTCAGTTAACTACCATATCTGATAAGCAACAAAATCGTTACATTAACTTTTGAATTGTCATCAAGTTCTCGTGGGATGCATCAACCATTAGGGACAGATCACCGGCAAAGAGCGAGCATACTGAGATTGCATCTTCTGTAATGGATGTTATATGAATCCGCTTTATATTTTTATGAGTATGCAGATTTACTGCAAGAGCTTTCAATAATAATGACAAATAGTGAGGGGGCAATTGAATCACCTTGTCTAACCGATCTTTGCAAGGTTATAGGAAGAGTCATACTCTCATTAACCATAACACTAGTGGTGACATTCTTATGCAATATTCCTATCCACCTTTTGAAATTCTGACCAAAGTTGATTTTTTTCAGACATTTATTTGAAGAAAAAAAAAAAAAAAAATCCATATGATCATATGTTTTTTCAAAATCAATAAAGACGAATGCAACATTGTGTTTAGATTGGCGTGTGAGCTTGATGAGTTCATTTATCAGAAATACATTATCCTATATGTTTCTTTATGTGATAAATCCATTTTGAGATGGGTGAATGATATCTGCAATCATTTTTGTCAGTCGATTGGCTAATGCTTTAGCTATCATCTTATAGACAATTGTTAATAAAGTAATCGGGCAATAATTCCTAATATTTATTTTTTTTCCTTTTTTTGTAAAGAACTGTTAAAACACCATGCTCTACAAATTCTCTCATTTCCCCTCAGGTCTATACTGCATGATAAAAATTCATAAGATCCTGATAAATTCAGTCTCACGTAGATTCTTAAATTTTTTTTTAGGTAAATAATTTATTTACAAGGTCTTTTCTTATTCCATAAGCATCAACGCTTTCCAATTTTTTTCTTTAGTAATCGACATTTCCATCATTTCCTTTTGCTTTATAGAAAATATTTTTGTGATTGGCATTAGAAATTCATCGATTTATGTGTTTCTTTGTATTTGAGTTATAGTTTTTTTTTCGGATATAAAGAGCTCTTTGAAGAAATCCCTTGCAATCTTACTTCATGTTGCGGTTGGCGTGACCAACCATATATCTCTATTAAAGGATCAAACAATGCTTCAATGACGGTCCTTCCTCTTCTGGCTTTGACCATTGCAAAGAAACACACATCCATTGCTCCTTCCATTTAATATTTGTTAACCTCTCCTCTGATCCTTAACCCTTGCCATTTATATTCCATATGTGTCAGTAGTTGATCTTTCAATTTTTGTATTTCCTTAGCTAGCGGACAAAGTATTTCTTGGTATTCTGCAATCGTTTCTTGTTGTTGTAATTTTTAAATTATTTATTGGAGCTACGTTTTTTTTTATTGTTTATGTGCTGCAAATAATTTGGAATATTCAATGCATTTACGTCATAAAAAAGTTGGGACGTTATTGAACTAGTGGATGTCATTTTGAATCAGCGGTCTCTAGTCTCTCCAGAAGTCCTAGACATCCTGGAGATATTGTTTGAAACTATCCATTCTAATATGAGATGTGTTTAGTTTATAGAATCTTCTTCCATGGTCTGTTTTTTTCTGAAATGAGAAGACTCTCACATACATTGCATAGTCTAGACATGAAAAAGGGCTACAAGGAAAAATTTCAGCAAACTGAATTGTCCATTGCAGTTCATCCGATGCTTAAATTAAATCAATTCTGAATTTTATAGTTTGTCTAGCTTGGTTTTTCCTAAAACATGAATAAACTTTTGAATTAGGATTAAGCCTACGATATGAATCAAATAGATTTAGTGAGTGACAAAGATTTGCAATAGTTTTCTCATCAATTTCCACATAATCTGGGCGTGGGGAGGAGATCTTCCAACAATCCAAATGCATGTCTGGTGCCGCATTGAACTCTCCCGCAATAGTGACTGAATACCGACTGGAAGGCGAGGAATGATAAATTTGAAGAATGCTTGTCTGTTTTCCACGTCATTAGGACCATAAACGCAAAGGATACTAACAACCTCTAGTTCCAACAACGCTAGGACGTAAGCCCATCTCCCTTTTAGTTGATCCACATCTCAGTTGATAGGTTTCACTTCAGACGCTAGCGGAATCCATATAGTCACCACCGCACTCAGGCTACCTAGTTCGGGGGCATGTGCCCTATAACCCATATATGGCAAAATTTCCTTGTGACTATGATTATGATAATTCGTATCCATTAAGTGAGTATCCTGAATACAGATGACATTTGACCATTCCTTGCCATCAACCCCCTCAGTTGATCATAAATAGTTTGTTTTTTGCTCTGTTTGGTTGAGGTCAATCCATTGACATTGAGGGATTGAAGATCCAAGTCCGAATTCCTTTTGAGCAATTTTCATGCCTTATCCTTGTTGTATAAGGCATTGATCTTTTTAATTTCTTCCATTTATCTTTTAGTATTCCTGTAATCTTAACTGTTCTTTTTTTTCATATAGGTAGTCAGGCCTCATAGGTCGCACTAAGTCCCCGTGTCCAAGATGCCCCCTACTTCCATCGTAGCATGTCTAAGGAGCCTGATAAGGAAGGTGGTCACATCAAATTCGGGCCAGAACTTGCTTGACTTGATTTTCAGTAGTTGGAGCTCCTTGAGCATGTCAATCCTCATCCATCTCAAGTTCACATGTTTTGCTGACTCGTATTTGCGGTATATATCCTGTTCCGCAATTCTAAATGGGTCCGAGATAATTGTGAGAGTGGACGATCCTCCCTACAGGTAATTTTCCTTAATGAATTTCACTATTTCTAATCTGATTAGGGATTCCCCTACTCTTCTCCATGTTAATGAAGAGAGAGAGAGAGTAAGAGAGAGAGAGAGAGAGAGATAGGATTTAATCCCTTGGATTGTGACTTCACCATAAATAGCTCCCCGGGGTTCAGAAAGACCGATTTCCCAAAGCCTTTTCTTAAATCTGATGCGGAGGACCAATATTCCCGTTCGAGTGAGCATGGAGTCGCCCTGGTCCATCTCCACCCTTAAGCCTAGTTTTTGCCTCTTACTAGTGAGGTTTGTAATAGGTGGTAAGTTCAGTATGGTCAGGCGGAGGGACTCACTGCTAGGCCTCTCCTTATCTGGTAATCCGAGTCCTAGTAAGTCTTTAGTGAGATCGATTGTTGCATCAAAGTCTGCAGCCATCATCTTGGTCTTCTTTACTCCCACATCTTTCTCCTCCTTGTCTAAGCTTGAACTGCTTGTTGTGTTGGTTGTAGAGGCATGTTATCCACTATGGTTGGTGTCTGGGGTCAATCATCGCACTCGATCAGAAAAGAACGACTTTTGGACTCTTTGGTATTTTTTCCTTGTTGTGGCAGCATAAGATACTTGCGCTCACCTGTAAGTTAAGACACCACCTCTTTTAAGCGGTTACCTCCTTGAAACCCCTTATGTGAACTTTGAGGTTTCAAATTTCCTTTATCACTATTTTGCTCCCCCTCCAATACCACTACAACCTGGTTCATCACAACATATGTATTACCCAACCCAATTTCCTTGTGCTCAGTTTGTGCCTTCAAAGAACCTGTTGAGAAACTTGAATTTTGTGCCTTAATTGTTGAGTGTCTTATTTTTTTAGAAGGGGAGTTTTCCTCCTCATTGAACTGTTGCACAATTTTCTTCCCCATCTTCTAGTGACAACTACAAATCCTTTTGATTTCATTCCTTCTTTTGTTTCTCATCTTTAATTTTACTCTTTGTGAACTTCGTTTGCTTTGGGGTTAGAAGTAAATGTTTCATTAACTTTTTTTTTGCACGCAGGCAATTCTTTGTTTCCTCAGTTTTCAACCCACGTTTTCTTCTTCCTTGTCCTTTCCTTGCCAGTACTTTCAATTTCACAAAACCATAATAATTTAAGAAGAAGAAGATGGTGTGAGTTTTAGTATCATGACGTCATCAACTCCTCCTCCACTCTCCCCGATCCTTCACACCATCAGGGAAACTCAACCCTTCTGCTCATACGTCACTCAAGTTGAGGAAATACGAATCATTCCTACTCTATTTATACTGCTTAACTTCCGCTTTCGCTAAGTTCCCCTCCGAGGCCCTCATCCGAGCGCGGGCCCGCCGGCTCTCCCCACAGTATTTCAACCACTTTCCAGCATATGTTCATTGGAATACATCTTACCACATACGGGCCTAGATACAACATGGCCTATGGTAGTCGGACACCCCGTCCTGGTTCAGTACCAACATTTCCAACCTACTCATCATGTGCGACCAAGTTCATGATCCTATAGTTGTATTGTTTGGACCAGAAAAAACACTCAACGTTTTTCTACTACCGTACGCTGGTTTCGCGCGTCGAAGTCACTCGTTCCCTTCGCGGGTGTGGTGGCGCGTTATGCCACTTCACAAGTGTCTTGTCCTCCCTGTAGCTTCAGTTATGTCCGGAACCTCAGAAAATCAGATCTTTGTATGCTACAATCTTTTAGGACATCGGTCGCCATGCGCTTTTGGGCTCGTTGAGCGAAATGCGCGCGATCTCAGTAATTTTTCGTCAGAAACCCGAAACTTCTCGTTCACACATCCAGGCTAATCCAACAAGCACCACTTGTTCCGGATATCCTAGTTTTCGCAGTTCCTTAATCAGGGTAAGTACGTTCAAAAACGTGATCCCTTCATTGTTCGAGTTCCTGGAGATGCGAAGGATGGTATTGGCACCGTGGCATATTTGGCTTTGCGAGGGCCAAAAGATTTGAAGTCCTTGTAGGTTCTAAACTGAACGTCAGTACGCCCCCAAATTGAGTCGGCCAGTACTTTCAACCTTCGTACTCCTTTCTTTCGAAAATCCTCAGAGTCCCCCTGTGGGTTTTTTTTTTGTCTCCCAACTCAAACACAATTGATTATTCTTCTGTTGAGAGTCAATCATGGGAGTAAGGAATGACTGTTTTTTGAATGACTGTTTTTTTTTTTTTTTTTTTTTTTTTTCTCTAAGGCTACACAGCCAGTCGAAATTTTGGAGAGGGGAAAAAAATTTGCGCAAGTTGTCATAAAATGCTTCTAGACACGACCTTTCGAAAGTTGTAGAATCCCCACCCAGCCTCCTGCTACTCCGATGCTTTCCACAGTCCTCAGATGTGCCATCGACTTCTCCTCGAAATTTGACGAGTGAGTGTGAGGTCGGGATGAACTTACTAATGCTTGCCGTAGTACCCTCAGGCGCGTTCGTCTTTTTCCATTTTGCAATCACAAGAGCGTCCACTCTACTACAATGTTGTGGGGTCCACCCCTAAGTGGGATGACGCCGCATGGGCCGCGGAGGGGGCAAAGGGAAAAAAAGGGGGGGAAACCGTCGAATTTACAGTACTATGACAGTCGTCACTAATTTTTTTGTCTTTCTGTAAGCAAAACGAGTGTGTGTGGCGAACCCCTGAGATTCGATACGGTAACCAGAGACACTGTCGAGCGCATCAGTCCCGCACGGGGACCCTCCCGGCCGCGTCACGCAGGATTTTGCAGAACTTGTTGCGGAGAGCATTTGCCGCTCCGGACGAGTGCGCCAGCCGTACCTCTCGCGAGCTCCTACGACAGGACAGGGTCACGCGAGGCACCACTTACCTCCACCTGTGGGAGTTGTCACCATCCCTTAGGTGGGCGTATCCCCGCCGAGCTACTGAACCACAAGCGAAGGTTTTTCGTATGCAATTGCAGAGGTGGCCCAGCCGAGGGCGTTTCTCGTTCGCTGTAGCATAAGGGGCTACGCGCGGTCGAACGCCTGAAAACCGAACCCGCACGAGAATCGATGCACTGGGGGGTTGAGGTCCCAAACGCGACTCGGCGCTGGTCGACTAGGACGCATCACACATACCACACGTTATACCACAACACTCACATCTACCCACACATAACACATGGAAGAACATAAAACAAACACCACAAACAACACCACAACACTACAACACTCCTAGTCCCTTCAGTATCCGGCGCATAAATTTATGCCGCGAGACTCAGATAGGTACTGCGTGCTGGATTTTTGTATAAGAGTCATGCGAGCGCATGGTCCCCTCATATCGACCAGCCATGCGGGCATTCGCAAGCATTCGCGTTGATGGGGTACTACGTAGTACTCGTACCTACGAGGCCCTTGACAATCTCGAGGGTCGTTTTCGACACTCAAGCGTCGGCTGACAAGCGCGCTGAGGGGTTACCCTCTCGGCGCTAGACAACCGCCATGCGCGGTTGACGACCACACCCTCTTCTGCACCCTGTGCAGAGGGGTTGAGTAGACAGCTTCAGGGTTGTCGTGGTAGCCAAACTCAAGGGTTTTGACTTTGACGGCTACCACAGGCTACAACGTCAAACCACGAAAACTCAAAGGAGGAAGCAACCGCAGATAGGGATAGGGGGTCACCACCTTTTCTTTCTCTGTCTAGCCCATAGCCTAATGGCCATCTCAAATTGAAGGGGTAGACCAACACGAAAGATGCGTGCGGATGGTGCCCAAGATCAGGCCCATAGGTAACCCGCTGTTCGAGACACTGGGGGGTTGCCATAGGCCGACTAGGGCTGATTCCCTGCCCACGCGTCGTTTCGCGCTGCTGAAACTCGGGGCTACTGGCCATAACGTGCTTTTGCCCTTTTCGCTTGACCCATAACTTTCGAGCGC
Source organism: Chara braunii (assembly GCA_003427395.1). Taxonomy (NCBI): domain Eukaryota; kingdom Viridiplantae; phylum Streptophyta; class Charophyceae; order Charales; family Characeae; genus Chara; species Chara braunii. Next base: position 1,649,651 of record BFEA01000062.1, read on the forward strand.
GGATATCAGTAAGTGCCGCGCGTGTGTGTTAACATAAAATCACGCGGACGCAGGACCTGCGCATACCGACCAACCATGCGGACTCGCATAAGCAGTCGTGATGTTGGCGCATTGTGTGGTGCCCATACCCGAGTGGCCTCGTTTGAGCCATGGGGTCGCTCTCGACGCTCAGGCGTCGGCTGAAGCGCGCTCTAAGAGGGTAAACCTTTAGCAAGCGCAAAACCGGCATGAGGGCCTTACCATCTTCTGCACCCTGAGGTGCCCCAAAGGGCGCTGGGTGAGATGGTCACTAGGGCAGGAAGGGATTTGGGGCGGTGGTGAGTTGTCTGGTGCATCACCAGCGACACGCTAGTCCTTCCGCCCGGAACTTTATCGTTCCACCAAAATAATCTACAACAAGGAAAAAGAAAGGGGGTATTTGACGTTGGCAGGGGAAAATACGAACGTCCGCCGGATCGAGTTGCTAGGGGACAGCCCCTCCTCCTTGCAACGCTTCTGTTCCCCCGGAACAGCAAGTAAATCAACGTCCCGGACAAGCACCTTGAACTCCAGGCCTGGGACTAACGTCCGACCAGATAAAATCTTTGAGTAGGGAAAAACGTGAGCGTGCGGTCGCATAGCCCTATAAGGGTTACCCGAGCTTATGCTTACTTTGATTATCACATTATCAGGGTGGGAAAAAAACAATCTCACTCAGAAAAAAAGGTGTGGGGCAGTTCACTCTCACGACAGTTGCGTGGTTTGCCCATCTGAATCCAAGCATAATCATTCAACAAGACTTAATCGAGATTCTCTCATACATACCTGCAGTCATATGCACAACATTCAAACAACATCACACACACTAAAGTGGGCAATTTTCCAAACCTCCTGCAGCTCACACCCTGCCTTATGCACACAAACCCAACCATTTCCCCACCAATCCTCAACAAAGATACTCAGTCCTTAAGAAATGACCATTTATTAAGAAGTTGGGTGAAAACCCAAAGAAACACATTAATCCCGGCAAGGGTCAATGCCTTAGGTTAAGAGGCAGGAGAAATGAGAGAGTTGAGTCATAAACCGACAAATCGGCAACCGACCTGTTATCAGTGATAACAGAAGAGTGATCCCTTTGAAGGATCAGGCTGATCAGATCAAGCCTTTAAGCGAAATGCGAAAACCTGCATCACAGGATAGGCCAAAAGAACCACTAATACGTTCATGCCCAAAAAAAGGGAATACTCTCTGATTCGTCACCTAGCTCCTCTACTAGTACCAAGCCACGGAACGTCTTCTCTATCCAGGATAGATTTGCTAAGTAGCCCCTAGCTGAAAAATATTGCAACTTCTCAAATTCTACGAAATTTTGGCAGCGCTTCCCGTAGGAAAAGTGTCTTTTCAGAATTTCTATGAGTTCAAAAATGACTAATTCTTCTAGATTTGCAGAAATTTCGGCAGCGCTTCCCGTAGGAACAGGAGGCTGTCAAGATTTATACAAAGCTGAAAGACAGAAAGACAGAAAGACAAAGCAAGTTATACTTGGGACTGTCTTGACACCTGCTTGATGACTCAGAACCGAATGTTAGCCCGCACAACCTCAAAATGAGAGTGTGGCTAGCCCTGATCCTAACTCCTAGCAAGGTCAGTCCTATCTTCATCCCAAGTTCTCCCCCCCATTATTCATCTCATCTACCTATGGCTCCAGCACTTGGCGAGCATCTAAGCAGCTACCCTATTGAAGAGACGCCCCAAAGTGAGACCCCACAAGCATACATGAACATGCATCTCTCACAATCCCACATAAGTTTAACCCAAATAGTTCATTGGATCACTCAGTTTTTTTCCCTTAGTAACCCCTTGCCTATGGCATATGATCAGTCAATGCCCTAACTTAAGGGTATGTCCAACCTGCTTAAGTAAACAAGTAAAGGTACATACAACTGGACTGCCCTAACTTAAGGGTATGCCCGACACCACACGAACTCTAGTCATAAAACATATGACCAGACCGCCCTAACTTAAGGGTACGTCTGGCTTCTGCTTAACTGACGACGTGAAGCATAAACTAGATTGCCCTAACTTAAGGGTATGCCTAGTCAGGTCATAGACAAAGTTACGTAGGACATAGGATTAGGCTGCCCCAACTTAGGGGTGTGCCTAACCTGGCTAAAACAAGTACGAACGACGAGTGGTCAGACCGCCCTAACTTAAGGATACCCCCAACCTACATAACATCAATGACAAGAGCATATCACTAGGCCGCCCTAACTTAAGGGTACACCTAGCCAGCTTAAACAGGTTTAGGTACATAAGACAATATGACCAGGCCGTCATAACTTAAGGGTACGCCTGATCTGCCTGAACAAAGTACAAATGACGTATGATTAAGCCGCCCTAACTTAAGGGTACGCTTAGTCTCCGTAACGACAATATACGAGAACAACCATTGGTATACTTGCACAAACTTTATATTTTTTTCTCTTATTAGGCAAATGATCAGACCTACCCAACTTAGGGAGACGTCCAATCTTGCCTTGTGTTTAGAAGGAAAAATACAAGAAGATTTATACTAACTTTCTGCACCTTTGTATTATCACGAGCATAGGACTGAACCACCCTAACTTAAGGGTACGCTCAGCCTGCCCGAATTACCTTTATTATATTCTTTATTTGTTTTTCTTTTCTTCTTGTTCTACCTGATTCACTGACTGGCTTTCCCAACTTAGGGTGCCCGGTCTGCCAGACGGTATAGGTTCGTATAATATATATCAAAATTATATACTTTTGGTTAACCTTTTTGTTCATGGCTTATGACTGAGCCGCCCTAACTTAAGGGTACGCTCAACCTCATACATGTGTCCCCCTCTGAAGAAACATACATAGAACTAGGTCTACGTAACTTAGAATATTCTCAGCCCTGTTTTCAGCAACCCACAAAAGAAACATCAGGATTTTGAGCCTTCTCAACTTAGGGTGCTCATCCTCCTGTTCAGAAACCCCCAAAGAAACAGCGACTGGTCCGTCCAACTTAGGATAGGCCCAGTCCTCAAGATCATATAATCAGCCCAGCAAACATAAATAAAACACAGCACTGAACCCACTCAACTTAGAGGGATTCAGCCTTGGGTTGACCCAGTCAAACGCATGCAAAACACCTTCCTCCCACCTTCCCCCAGTTTATTTTGTCTGGATTCGCTCAAAGTATCTGAACTCTCATATATACTTGTTAATTTACTTTTCACAATACATGTCTTGACATACATAACAAAAAACAAAAAGCAATATCATTTCATAGTTATGTTTAGATAGCCCAAGGATAACAGTTAGGGAAAGGGATCACACGCGTCAAACGAGATTATACCTGCGTGTTCCCTGCCTCCAGAACCCCGCCTGGGCTCCGACAGAGCTCCCGCAAACGGTGGGTGGACCTCCCACAAGGTCTTGATGTGGACCTACGGGTTGCAATCTCGCCTGCCGCCTCCCTCTTGTAACCAAAAGATTAGACTTAGACTGAGAAGGGCAGCGAAAGAAAGTTCAGACTCCCAGATCCAAGAGAGGTGCACTCAGACTCGCCGGAGAGGGCCTTGAACTCTTCCGCGCCTGAGGGGCCCACAATGATGGCCAATAACACAGCACAGATCCTCAGCTCACAGCCTAAGTGCAAACTACCAGCCCCCCGGTGACCCCCCTAGCAGCAACAGTCCTGCCGTAAAAGGGAACAACTATGGTACACTGCTGCAGTAGCCCAGCAAGGGTTCCACCAATGCACAGTCCGCAACTGCAGTCCCCGAAAAATAGTCACGATAAAGCCACCGCAGCAGTAGCATACGACACAGACAACAGTGATCCGTGGTGGGGAGCAGCGCTCTGCTCAGCAGTAGCACTCCAAATAGCACTCAGCGCAGTCACAACCTTCCCCGCTGCAGTTGTTGTCGAGTATTCAGCAAAACGAACGACCAACAACAGTAGCAGTCCGCTTTCACTGAAGATAGCAGCCACTCCACCTACGACTACCATAGGACTACCGTGCTGTAGGTTCCTCGCAACGATCCGGTCACTGTAATCAATTCGGCCTTCAGTAGCAAGGCCGCTCCAACTTTCATAGCTTATTTAACAACGATCAGCAATGCGACTCAGCAGCAGTCGGCCACCAGTAGGCTGATCCCACCAACCAACCTGAACTGAGTATCCTAGCAGCCAACCTCATCCTTAAAGGCCGAGCACCCCTTGCAATATCCGAAAGGGTCCTCAATCTACCAATCCTTGCTATGTCCGGACAACATGAGTCTCGCGAAGGCCATGCAGGTGAGCTCCCCCTCTTCTCTGTTGTTTATCGCGCTAGTTTGCTCCTTTCTTCTTACCCATAGCCCCCGTTTTATTTGAGGCGCATACGAAACACAGACAACAGTCGTGCGCAGTACTAAGGCTCAGCAGCATTATTCAGTAGCAATGCCTAATAAGGAACAACGTCTTCCACAGTAGCGGTGCACAACAAGAGTTACCACTTCTTGATAGGAGTACGGAGCCTGCCTCCTGCAAGCTCAAGGTACAAGCCTACAGTGCTGTCCAACCAGGCTCAGCAAGTGTAATGGTCGCCTCGCACACCCCCAAGCACAACAATATAGCAGCATTGGCCGGTAACCGATCAACAACAGCAACCAAAATAACTTCCGCCGGAATCTAGCCAGGTGCATGCCAGGTAAGTGCGCAGCCTTCCTCTCATGATTCCCTCCCCCCTGTGCTCAACTCCGTTTAGAAGTCACGAAGTTGAAGAAAAATAACATCAAGGCAGTCGGAATACCACTCCTTACTGAACGTGAGAGAATGAAAACGACTCTTCTACTGAGACATGGGGAGATGTGTTGTCAATGAACGCGAGCACCAGGATGAGCAAAGTCGGAATTTACGACGACCAATACGAACAGCCCCCGAACCGTTGAGTAGCACTTCAATTCCATCCACCCATGACCGCTATCATGACAAACGCTGCACGTATGCATCATCACAAAGATACTAGAATTGCCTATGGGGACGGGAAGCATGCGATCCCGCTCCACCACTGTGCTACATAATCCTACTCCCCGTTTTCCTCTCTCGTCGTTCTATATGTTTTCTCCTTCCCTACTCGTGCCCGTACTTAAGACTGAGGACCACCGCGATGTTGAAACTGACCGCATTGAATGCCCGATTGAGGATGAACCACTATAATCGCCACAGCTACAAAAACGACGAGGGAGGACTTATTGTGAGGAGGGCGGCCGGAAGCAGCGTGATCCACTCCAAAGGTATTACAGCGCCGATGAGCACGACGAAGGAGGTGAGTATCCCGACCCCCCCCCCGTCTCCCTCTCGTTCATGCGCGCGCGCGCTCCTGTCAACTGGCAAGCCTGTGACCCTGTGGCCAACCTCACGCTACTTTCATTGGTGGAATGAGCATCGGAATGAGTCCCCTGCCAAAACGCGAAAGCATATGCTGCACCCCTACTGCTCCTTCCCGAGCACAACGAGATTGAGAGAAACCTCTTCCTTTCTCCTATGACACTTCCCCTGTCGTAGACCCCCACGCATTAGTTTGCCCGATGCTCAATGGTTCCAGTTACTCATGTCGCCTGATATACCCAGAGGAGGCGGCAACTTGACTCCCAAAATGAGGGCGGCGATGGTACGAGTAGTGTGGCAACAATCCCAATGATGAAGGTCAACTAGTAGCACGCAGCCTGCCCAGTGGATGAAGACAGAGGTCACGACACCATCGCCCTTTTAAATTGTACAAAAAGATAATGTACCTTCCGCTAAGATACGGGAAGGTACCTCACTGTTTTTTAAGAATTTTTCACGGCGCCCTTTCCCCTCTATCTCCCGCTATATTCTGCCATCATCTTCACCACCCTGCTCGCCTTGTCTTAGAATCATGAAATGACACCTTGGTTCGTCCAAACTGGCCGAGAAACGACTGACAAACAGCGTTTCCCCTCGCTCTCCTGCTTCTCCGTCGTTCTCGATTCCCCCGTACACACCTTTTTCTACTATTTCCTCACCCTTCGCACTATCAGCAAATCCGCCTCCACCAATCGACTCGCCTTACCATAAAGCCCGTGGATCGTGTCTTGGCTCGCTCGAGTTCATCAAGGATCGGGTGACAACCACGTTCTGCGCTCCTCCACATTCACCATCTCCCCCTCACCCGTAGGCTCTCCTACATCCGATGCTTACAGCATAGTGCCGTAGACCGGTCTCTGCCGACAAGCACCGCCCGTCGGTAGCGCACTACTCAAAAACATCGAGCTATTCTATTTTATACATGCTATCTGTGCGCAGGGCCATGCTAATCCTCTCTATATCGTTCCAATTTGAACGGATGTCCCAAAGGACTACTTTGTGGGCAGAGACCCTGAGTCGTCGGGCCAGCTGCCTCGGGACAACTCCACTATCTGGAGCAGGACACCGGTCTGTAGTTCAGAAGTTCGTGGGAGTATCCACTGATCTAGGTTGTCGGCTTTACAACCGGTCCGGGTACCGGTCCTCGCCCCAAATAGAAAATAAAAATTTAGGATAATAAAAAACTTGAAGATAAAATGTAATAATAATAGTAAAAAACGAATGGGGGAGGGGACCCGTTGACACTCGCGGGCCCACGGTCAGACTCCCCCAACAAAACTAAGGGGATAGTCCCGCGGGACCCTCAACCCCTTAGTTTCCTTCACATTGCGCTCCTCTGCTCCTCTGCTGCAGACTGCTGGCCTCGATCCCGGGATCCGTAGGTTGAGAATCTAGTGCTGTAACCAATAGGCTTAAGCCCAAGTCTGGATGCAGCGGGCCCAAACTCGTATATCAATAGCACCTGCGGTTACCCGGGCCTGCAGAGGTGCACTAAGGCTCCCGGTTGGCTTATTTCCTGCACCCATGGCCTTGAAGTGTTGCCTCAAGGGCAGGGCTTTGCTCGTCTCACCACGTACGCTGCCTTGCCATGCCGCGGCCGCGGCCAAGGCTCTCACAACTTGCCATACTCGTCAAACGAGTGCCCTTCTATCCCCTCTTTGCCGGAAAACCCCGGCCTCCACTTCTACTAAGTCCAACCCGCACCACGTTTCCCTTAGCCTCTCCGACGACTCCAACTCCCGCTAGTACACAGTTGAACTTAGTGTTTACGCACTCCACACTATGCGGTCTCAAAAAAAAATGCCGCCTTTCAGCGAGTCAACGAAAACTCTCCTCTAGCCGTAGTCTCATTGGTTAACTCTGCGCCGACCGTGTCACTGTCAGTGGGCGCGAGGTTGCAGCCCACGCAACTCTATCCAAGTTTCTTATTTTCTTCTAGTCTAGACTACCGGTGGTTAGTTGTTTATACTGAACTTATGCATGCCCACAAAGTGCATGCTCACACACTCTCTAATCAAACCATCCGTGCGTCCGCCACTTCTGACTTCCAGGAGTCAGTTGCGGCTGAACGAAATACACGCCACTCTCTCAAATATCAACTCAGTTGCATTTTCTGTGAGGTGCACAAAACACGCACAATTACCCTTGTAAGGGTATTGGTGCCGACAACGTAATGATATAAAAAAAAGACAAAACACACATACTCGCAAACCGAAACGACTTAACGCCTCCCCACACAGCACATGAAACGAAAACGAAACGAGTGCATCTGTCCAAGGAAGGTGGCAAAATACACTCGTTACTATTTATAGCAAACCAATGAACCTGGTCATTTTCGGGCGGAAGATGCATTCGTTTCATTTTTCGTTTCGTGTGCTGTGCAGCGACGTCCTTAGGGTAAGGAATGACTGGTGGATCCGATTGGTCACAATAAAGAGTAGTTTGTTACTGATACCAATCAAGTTAGCTCCTTCAAAAAAAAAGATGGTAGGCCTATACCTTGTAGAAGTTCAAAGGTATATCCGCAACAGTGAGCTGAGGGGTGCCCGCAGGGCTACAACTGACAATCAGACCAAAACTGGGAAAGAAACAAGAAGGGTTGGTAGAAGGGTGAAAGGAGGGTTTAGGCAGGGCTTAGAAGATAAAAGAAAGCAATAGGAAAATGGGGGCCTGTAGAATGTTGGGGGGGTAGGGCATGGGAAGAGAACACTAACAGCCCCGGAGAGCAAGAGGGTTAAGAGGACATGGGAAACTAACAGGAGAAAAAGGGGGCTGCATGCAGCTGGAACCGACAGGAACTAAAGGGTATAAGGGAGCAGAAGGTCAAATATGACAGGCAACACGCGCGGGAATGGAGCAGAGTATGGGAAGGAAAACGCTCACACCTCTGAGGGAAAGAGGCAGGGCTTGTGAGGGTCTAGAACTTAAAGAGACAGACATAGCAACAACAAATATGGGAACTGCGAAATCTTGGAACTAGTAAGGCTAAATGGAGTTGGAAATAGGGATTGACAAATATGTTTGTCTCCGATCCCAGGAATGGGGTTGGGACATTGGATAGGGGGTGCTCAACCCCTAAGGGGGGCAGGCATAGTAACAACAAAAAAAAGGGAGTTGCGAAACACTGGAATTGGTCAGGCTAAATAGACTTACGGGTGGAATTGGTCGAGCTACATGGACTTAAGGGTGGGAGTGACAAATATGTTAGATTCCAATCCAAGGAATGAGACTGGGACCTTAGATAGGAGCGCTCCAAGTTGGGATGGGTAAGATTAGCAGCTCCAAGGGAGACTGGAGCCCCGGGGTAAGAAACGAAATGACGACAGCCCCAGTGAACAAAAAACAGGAAGCACTGAACTATGTGGTGTATCAATGGGACACTGAACCCAGTTTCCAGCAGGTGAAGCTCCCCACCAACAGATGGAGCAATCCGACAGATAACCCCTCAATTTTGGCGGTTCTCTCACCACCGTTGGGATAAAGGGCTTACACAAGGGTCATTTCCTTAAAAAAAAAAAAAAAAAAAAAAAAAAAAAAAAAACCAACAACAACAATGATCTGAGTAATCATCCAATGCCCACACACACACACACAAGGAAAAGAAGGATGAAAGTTGAAAAGAGGTTGAAGATGTCGAAAATATCTTACAAATTGATTAGGAGGGGCAGCGGGCCAGTAGTGCTAATTCGTTGCGCTAATCGCATTGTTAATCATGAGTGTTAAACTTGCCCATGGAGGAGAATTGTGCCAAACGGTAACTTTCTCCCTTTCCCGAGAAAGTAGTCGCCCGTAAGTTAGGGTTTTTTCGACCTGCTACCATAGTTGCTTTCCCATTGGAGCAGGCTCGGAGGCACGTGGCATGGCTGCTTCATAGCCGCTTATCATTAACCAGTATACCATATCACTCGGGGAGGGCCGAACCCCCTAAGGAGGCTCAGTACTGCGAAGTTTTCGGCATGGGACAAGACCATCATGTCTTCTAAATGGTAAGAGCAAGTTACCCCCAGCGAGTTGAAGACACAGCAAGGTAACCTTCTTCCAGCTTGATCCCGTCTTCTCTCATAGTCAGTAGGAACGAACCTCCCTACCTCTTAAATACTTGCATAGCGGAACGGTGAACTGACCCACTCTGGAATTAATAACCCATGTCTTCTACAATAATTATGGACTGTTATCTTTCTCTCTATGCGAATACAATGGTAAATGAATTCTTGCGTGGTTTCATCTCCCCGCCACTACTATTCACTAGTTTTTTTAGGTAGAGGACAGTTCATTCCTCCTCGGTATCAGGGAAAACGGAGGCCCTGCCATGGCCATGTTTCAGACCCAAACTCGTTTCGGTCCTCCGCTTGACGTTGGGCCATGCACGGGTTCTCGCTGAAATTCAGTCGTCATATCTAGGGGTTCTAGGCCCAAAGGCACAACAAATATAGCCACGATTCATAGTGACTCAATATTCCACTTCAGGATCAAGCTGCACATCCTTTCTCTCACCGTCGGAGCAAAAAGCGTTCGGCCCATATGCATGGTCCATAAGCAGGAACAAGAGTTCAAGTTCATGACGACCAACTGCCCACTCGCCATCAACAAAAGAGAAATAGTCCAAGTTACCAAGGCAACGAGTGTTCCAGTTGTCGGTCAGATACATAACTTGTCAGCCCCAGTTCTCTCCAAGTTGGGTCAGTGGTTGGTCGATACCCCTCAGGGTACAAACCAGCCCACTCATCCCTCAAGACTAGTTCACTCATGTGATCCACTCACAATGAAGCGAGTCACCCTTTTCTCTGTGATCAGGCCCAAGCATGGAGCTTTGAGTCAGGTCCTTGATAGTCACTCGATGTGGGGATCTTTGTGCAACACATCTCTGAGCATTCTCGGGCTTAGTCGGCACTAAGCCTCACCATGGCAGCTATGAATGCTTCGGCCTCGGGGTCGATCACGGAAGTTGAGAAGCCGAGAATTAGAGGCGTAATGAAGGACTGTTATGCAAAAGGTATACTCCCTGAGGATTTCGCCCCTAGCCTAGCTGACACTGGTCAAGACTTCGTCCGTGTAGTAGTTCACAACGAATTTTATGACATCCAAGTCGAATGGCTTGCAGAACATGTTGTCTCAATTCACTTTGAAAATGAGTCAAACGCCCTCCCAGCATCAGTGAAGAATTGGATTATCTGAATCTATAAGGAGGGATGGGTGCAGGCTTCAGAATTCAATATTGTCTCCATACGAGGAGTATTCAGATATGATGGCAAAATTTTGGTCACATACGTTGCCAGCGCTAAGGAGATTACCTTCTGGATTATCAGGAAAGACTCAGATAAGATTGAATTGGATAGCAAAACGTACTCAGGCAGATTCCGCCACTGGATGACTGAGAACGAGCGCTTTGAGTGGAATGAAGCTCAAAAGCTTCGATACTTTTGGGTGAAGGCTATCCCGGTTCCAATATCAATCTTACAACATCTGAGAGGAGCAATTTTGAAGACCTTTGGCAGAATCATTCAAGTACATGAGGCCTTTGCAGATCCAATTTCTCAGAATCTCTGGAATGTACAATTCGATATGGAGGCGGTTGCTTACGTCTGGTATAAGCAACACCTAATTCTTGATGTACAATTCGATATGGAGGCGGCTGCTCACGTCAGGTATAAGCAACACCTGATTATTGATTTAAAGAAAGATGGTTGGGTATACTTAAATATTGCATGCTATGATTCTCTGTGAAGTAAAAAGTGTCATCGGTATTTTCACTCAGATGAGGATAAAAACTGCTTCATTAATATGAGGTTTGTTGCACGAAGGAAATCCTTTAAAGAAGTGGTAAAAAAAGATCGTATGAAGCATAATGAAACTATCAAAAGAACCAGTGGACAAACAGAAAATCGCGAGGCATAAAGTGATTGAGGTCCCCAAAGATAAGACTAGAAACTGCCTAGATTCTGAGGAAGATGATACTGGGATAGACGACAGACTGACTGTAAAACATAGGAGAACAAGCTCAAAGTCCTTTGATAGGACAGGTGGACTCCCATAAAACCAGGGTGCAAGAGTTAAAATTCGTCGTGTCATTAAAGGGAAGGAGAAAAAACCTCTCTCGTGGCGCGCCAAAAATTCTCCAAACAACCCTAGAGAGAAAAAGGTAAAGATCACGGCCTCGTCAGACGACTCTTAAAAAATGACAGAATGGAAGGGACTGGAAAGCAGAGAGGGAGGCGTGGGGGTGGGTGGAGACAAAGAGACGAGTCAAGGCAAGAAGAGTGTTGCCAATCAGGGCAGCCAAGGCTTGATGGATATGGACATATCCTCTTACCCTCTTCCTTTGTGCCTTCTCCCCCTCCCCCCTAGCCACCTCTCATTCCCGCCCCTCCTCCCCCAATAATAATTTTTGCAAATTCGAAGGAAAACACAGATGAAGCTCTAATGGGTTTCTCTCCCGACTCTACTCGGGGCCAGGTCCAAGTTCCCCCCTCCTCCCTCCCCTCCCCCAAGGTTGTTGTCCCTGATAAGCCCAATCATTCCCCCCCTACTAGTGAGAAAGGTAAAGATGGGGAAGAAGAGGAGGTCAGATGAGGAGAAGAGGAGAAAGTGATCTTTAAGGCCAAACCATCTAACCAGGGGGTCTTGCCCAAAAAGGGGAAAAAAAAAAAAAAGTCGGAGCTAAAAAGTACACAGATTCAGCAAGGGGTAATAAAGTTGTCACCAGCCCCCATACAATGTTAAGAGGCCCATCCAAGAAACTCAAAGCAAATGATGCTTCTGCCATTCCTCGTCCCACCTCCCAGCAGGAAGTCAGGGATGAGGACTCTGACTCCCCAGATCGAAGAAAAAAAACCCTTCAGCAGAGACAGACGAAGAAAGCCTTAAGCTTCACCATACCTATTAAAACCTTGTCTCGCAATAACAAGGGTTCGAAGAAAAATTCTCAGTTTTCAGTCTCACTCATCGTATTCAAAAGAAACTCCGTAACAGAAATTCTCACAGCACAGGGTAAGGATGACTTAGTATTGTTGCCTTCCATTTTTGTTCAATTGCAACTGTCTGATTCACTAGCAGTGGATCTGACAAACACCCAGATTCTCAAAACAACAGGTAAAGCGTTGGGTTTCCCACATTTCGGGATGGGCCGCCACACAATATTGGTTGATGCCAGCTCATTGAACTTAACAATTATGTTGCACATGGCCATTTTGAAACTCGGTAATTGGACGGGACAGAATGGCACATAAAATGTTTACCAACTGCAATGGATAGGTTTGTCCCCATTTATATCGATCTCCTCCTCAGCGTTGTCGGGGCAAATACCCTGACAAAGGTATTTGCCGGGGATTTAAAACGTCGGTCGTTGTCCGACTCTTTCGTTGGATTGAAGGACCTGATGAGACTGAGGTTGCCAAAAAGCTTATTCAGACTTGACCTATGATTGAGAGACTAGAAGTTTTGAACTTCAGTCCGGGCGCGTGTGGCGTCCGGGAGTAACGAATGCGAACGGCAATGCTTCGCTTATGTCGAAGTCGCAGGAATGTGCGGACATGAGAACGGTAAAACTAGACCTATTCTACCTAAAGTAACAGCCGCACGATTCAGGGCCTAAATGGGCTAAAAAGGGGGATGCGTCGGGTATGGGGCTACAGAGCGAAAGGAATAGCAAGGTTTTTTTTTTTTTTTTTGGCCTGCCGAGTTGACCTCGAACCGGGGGTGGGGCCAGCAGGCCTCTGGCGAGGCCTACCCGATGGGTGGCCCCGGAGTTGTGGATGGGCAGCCATCCACGGGGAGGTAGCAGGCAGGCAGAGTCTGCTAAGGCATGCTGGACCACAGACAGGCGGGGCCTGCAAGGCCACAGGCAGGGTGGGCCTGCGGAGCCATAGGCAGGCGGGGCCTGCAAGGCCACGACAAGGAGATAGGGACAAGGCTGAGCTCTTCATATAGAAAAGTTGCTCTTATCACGATAGTGATAGGAGCTAGCCCAGTAGGTTACAGTGCCAGACTATTACCCAGCAAGTACTGGGATCGAATCTGACATACTGCGCTATCGGGCTAGCTCCTTTTGGAGCAGCCCACTATGTTGGGGCAGTGGGGCGCGGCCTGTTTCAGCCGTGTGATCTTCGAGATCGCGCGGCTGAAATCAGCCGCGCCATAGATAAGCATGGCCCCTGCGCAAGGATGACACACATAAAATGCGAAATGGTCCGAAATCCTGGTAGGGATTTGAACCCGGGTCTGTATCCCGATGTGCCGTAGCAGGCCACGATGGGACGTGACCGTTGGCAAAGCCAACGGAAAAAAAGGGGGAAAAGCAAACGAGGCATTCGTGCCTCACTGTTGGAGAACCGCCATATGGGCTGTGTGGGAGCACACCAGGCTCCCAACCTGTTTCAGGGTCGAATATTTTCGACCCTGGGATCTTCGATCCCACGATCGGTATCGCCGCGCGTGAGGGAGGAGTTGAGTGGAGAGTGAGAGAGAGAGAAATGGGAGGATAGGAGAGAGGAGGACCTGCTCCTCCCGACCTGCTAGCTGCCTCCCCGTTGTCAGGGGGGAAGAAGAAAAAGAAAAAAAAAAAAAGAAAAGAAAAGAAAAGAAAAGAAAACGAAA
>BFEA01000062.1:1693161-1708339 GCA_003427395.1 Chara braunii
AATCTCAACACCATTTCTGCACATCACCGCGAAAACGTCCAGATTCAGGCGTTGAGGTAGCTCAACGCTGCTAGTGGGACTTGGCCCCCGTGAGAGAGAGAGAGAGAGAGAGAGTGAGAGAGAGAGAGAGACCCAACGCGCCGTGACTTCTCGGAACACCTGTCGCATGACTTCCATTCTTTTCTTTTCTTTCCGTTCTGTTTTTTTTTTCTTTTTTTTTTCTTTTTTTTTTTCATACTTTTTTCTTTTTTTTCGTACTTACCGGTCGCCCGCCCCCCCGACCACCGCAAGGCGCGGCGCCTATACGGCCGCGCCAAAAAAAAAATGGCTGGCCGAGGTACTGGTGGTTTAAATGGTGTGGCATTCGATGCACGTTGTGCCCTGCCCCCCCCCCCTGTGCTTATCCCTCCATCTGGGCAAGTCATCTCTGTAAGGACATAGGCATAGTCGGACATGCCTGTATCTATCTGACTGCGAGCACAGTCGAATGCAACTGCAACAGGTAAAGAGCGCGGATACACTGATATTGGGCCTCGGCAGACTAAGTATGAAACGAAACGAAACGAAACGAAACGAAACGAAACGAAACGAATATCCAATTTGTGAGGGCACACAAAAGGTAAAAGTTGTTTTTTTCCCCCTTGACGGCTGCACCAGACAGGAGAAGGGAGAAATCGAAGGACAAATGCAGAAAAAGAAAAGAAAACAAAACAGCAAGAAAACTGTTTGGCATTTTCGTCTTCACTTGCGCATTAGCCCTCCTCCCGCACGTCCGTAAAAGAGCGCCCTCGAAATTGGTGAGGGTGCAGGCGGGGCAATCTTGAGCAGCACATGACTCACTACACTGACACCCTTCTTTCAATCCGCGAACGTTAGTTCACAATATAGTAGAATGATGGTAGTGAGGCCATGAAGAAACGGCATGAAATGTTTTGCGCTCGTTTCGTGCTTAGAATGGTGAGACCCATTGTGAATGACTGCAATTGTGGATTTAGGAGTTTTGCAGGGTGTATAGCTCACGGTAGTTCTTGGCAGCTCAGTCAAGCATTCCTTAATGCCATTGTTAGTGCGAGCTTGCCCTTAGGCCATACTCGCACCAGGAATTTCGGACTGAATGTTCCCCATTTTGTCCAAATTAAGTAGAAAAAGTGCATAGTGTGAGTATGTCTGAGGATTGAGAATAAGGGTGTCCCAATGCTGGGTCTCGTCTGAATGCACTTGAGTGCAATTACGGCCAGATGCAGCGTAGGCTGTCTTAGCGTGAGCGTCTGAGTTGTTATATCCTTTAATGTGCTGCAGCAAAGTAAGGGGTTTGTGCCATAAAAAGTTGAGGGACTACCTGTAGTATCCAATCACCTTGGGATCAACGGTCCAGTCTTGCCAAGGGATCTGACTGATCTGGTGGACAAGACATGGTGGGTCTGGAAGTATAAGGACCCCTCCACCCCCGGCCCTCCACTCCCCTCCCCTCCCCTCCCCTTCCCTCCTGGCTTTGAACATTGAAAGAAAACTTCAGAAAAGCAACCAAGAACAGAGAAACTCGTGATGCATAGAGGGTTTCCGAACAAATCTGACAGACCCTAGACGTTGAGAACCCCCTTTGTTTCTTTCTGCTGCCCCCCCCCCCCCTCCCCCTCCACCTCCACCACCACTTTTTGAGCCATTCGGCCCTGCCACACAGGAAAAAGACAAGTGATTACTGCCAAAGTCGATCCCAGCCCTCTTTTAATGGAATTATGAAATTTGAAGGAACTCTGTGGCCAGGCCGGAGGACCCACAAATTTCACGACTTTGCTGGCAAGTGTCCATAACCCTCTTCACAATCACACACAAAATCCTGCTTCCGACAGGCCGCAAATGTTGTTTTTTTCCCCCCCTCAAAAAGCTTTTCACTGTTGCCACGCCCTTGGATTTGGGAGCTTCTGACTCAAGCACCTGACAATCTCTCAGCTCGCTTTCTCATAGTTTGCTGGTAAAGTTTCATTGGTGGGTTAGCTCTCTGAGCCCCTCTGTACTTCATCATGACAGCTGGTGAGGCATATCTTGTCTCCAATATTTTTGGTTGTTCCATTTCCTTAAAATTGAAAATGCTGGTCGGTTTGGTACAGGCCGAGATCTCTACTACAGTTTGCAGTTTTATTGGCCAGATGGGGCCCCCTCCTACCCCCCCAGTCTCCTTCCCCTGAAATACCTGTGAAAAGTGCCACATAGGGAAAGGAAACAAACTTGCCACTCTTAATGGGAATGCCAGGACCCTGGTGGCGCAGAGGGGAAGTGTGTGGGAGTGGCCTACTTCCAGCCCTTTTTTGTTTTCCTTCCTAAGCCAGTTGTGACTACAAGGTTCTTGCAGAAACTCCCACGTGAAGGTGTTTTTTTCTCCCTCCTGCTGTCTCTCACTTAATCTCTTTATTTCTCCTACATGCTCTCCTGCTCCTGCTCTCTCTCTCTCTCTCTCTCTCTCTCTCTCTCTCTCCTACTGTCATTCTCTGATCTCCTTTGCTGTCTTGGTCTCGCTCTCTTTCTGTCTCTGTCAAACATACGCATGGTTGCACGTCGACGGAAACCATTCTTCAGGCTAACCTACCGTCTTCACCCGAATAGAACGCCCGGTCATTATCGCTGGACCGAAAGTTGTGCCAAATACAGCTATAATGACCGGGCGTTCTATTCGGGTGAAGACGGTAGGTTAGAGAAGTGTAGTGAGGTTTAGAAGGTGGGCATGGTTACTATATTCCCAGTTATAGATCTCAGTTCCACTATTACAGACTCTCCTCTCACAGACCGGTGTCCTTGTATTTGACCAACTTTAGAGGGCTGTGCGCTGTCCGATATTCCATCTTCTGTCTTAAACCACCAGTACACGGTCGTAGATTGGCCGCGGGCGCCTCCGTGAGTTTTGGAGGCCCGAAACGCGACGCCGACCATTGATGAATTTTATCAACGGCGCGTTGGCGCACCAGCCTTGTCTTTTTCAGCGGTGGCTTTGAGTTTCTTTTCTGCAAAGCTTGGGTCGTGTACCGGTGGTTTAATCTTCTCTTCTTGTACAGACCTCTGTTTTCCTATTTGACCGGCTTTAGAGGAATGGGTGTTGCCATGAGACCCCTTTCGCTTTTTTGCTGAAATCATCCCTCTCTCTCTCAGGGCATACTCACACTAGCACGTACTTCCACCTATTTTACGTATGTGATTTGCATTTATATCGCACCTGCGGGTCACACTGGTCACCCGTTTGTTGCCCAAAGCAGAAAAGACAGGGTCGCGACCTGGCCTTGAGATGCCAAAATACGTTGTCTGCTGTCAGACAGCACAATGCACTTTTGTTTTTTGTTTGTTTGGCTTCCAGAAAGCAGTAGAGGAGAAAAAAATAATATTTTGCGGGGACCTCCAGAGGTCCCCGCAAAATATGTAAGCCCGCGGCTGTCCAGACCGCTGACATTTACGTGCCCTTTTGTGTGAACACTCAAAATACGTGCCTCTTGTGACCCGAAAAACTACATAAAATTTGCAATTTTGCGAAAATACGTGGTAGTGTGAGTGTGCTCTCACACACACATGCACTTAAGGTGTCCATGGTATTATAACAGCAGGTTGGTCAAGTAATTCCAAATATGCTTTTCTAGGAGCAATACGATCTGCTGCTCAAATGGTTTCTTATGAAGTTTCTATTCGTTTTATTACAGTTACTGTATTGATTTGCGTATGTTCTTCTAATTTCACGGAAATCGGCTTAGCACAATAACAGATATGGTTTGGCATTCCCATTTTTCCTTCAAAAACGGTTCCCGTTTTCCCTTCTCTTATCCAAATCTCCCTATGTTCTGATTCTTCCCATGCGCTCGGCTCGAAGGCTCATCACATAAATTGTGAAGTAAGCGCTCCTCACCTTTCAGATTTCCGAATGCGAATGAACATGGACCACCTGTATGCGCCCGTCGCACCTATTTTGCATGTATGTCCAGGCGACACCTGTTGTGCCTGTATGTCCGGGTGCCCGTTTGTCCGGGTGACACCTATTTTGTCTGTTTCTAAGGTGACCGTTGCCCACTCGCTGATCTGTAGCAAGAAATCCATTGTTAAACCTGTGAAGAGCTGAAAGCCTAAGCTTCTGAAGAATCACACCACCACTACTCCTGACGTGTCCGTATAGCCATGCTGGGTGCCATGCTACCCGTGGGACGAGTGACCGGTAGCAGTGCCTGAAATCTTGAGCTTGCCAACATCCACGATTTTTCATGCTCATAATTTTTTGTAAAAGAAGTCTGAGCTCAGCTAGTTTAGCACGCAAGTGGTACACAAGAGGTCGTGGGTTCGATTCCCCACGGCATCCATTCGATTCCCCGCAACCCTCTGCGTGGTATGCTTCGGGTGCACCAACTGAGAAAGTCGGCTTGTCCCACCTGGCTGGTTGTGGAAGCATCTGTCCACTTTCCAGCTCCGGCCAGGTGTTACGAGCCTCGGTAGCGTGCCCCGCATAGCCCACGGGATATGCTGAGGCAAAAATTCTGGAGGCCTGGAATCCAACAAATAACCCCAGCATCCCCTGCTAAGCTAGTAGTATATAGGTAGGTAGTGGGAGGCATATTGAGGGAAAAATGTAGGTTAGCTTTTCCAAAAAAAAAAGAAAAAAAAGAAACAGGGGACGCAGCTGGAGTGCTGATTTATTTGAGAAAAGTATCACAAAAATCCGAAATAAATCTGAATGACAAAAACAAAACTTTGGTGGCAGGAGCATCCATCTTTTTGCTCCCTGCCACTAGATGTAGGCGCGGCAGTTGTTAGTTTGGGGAATGCGCTGTCGTTGGATGTGTAGGAAGCAGCGGTAGTTTAAACGACAAGTACATGGCCCCACCCTTGCAGTCCAAAACTTGTCGCCACAAGAAAATGAGGCCGAAACGCCAAACACTAGGCCCGCCGTTGATAAATTCGATCGGCAGCCCTGTTTTTGTTTTGCGCCTCCAGAATTCAAGGTGTCAGACCCGCGGCCCAGGTGTCCCTGTACTGGTGGTTTAAAGCACCAGTCCATCCGCAGCAAAACTGACAAACCAAAATTGCATCTTGCCGGACCTAAAAGTGACAGATGAACTCAGTTGGTACACCCATGAGCTGTTAAAATACGGGGCTGAGTTCGAATCCAGATGCAACCAGATAAATAAAATAGACTAATTCTGAATTACCTGGGGCTGGTTGGTTTGACAAAGATGTCTCCGGGCTGTGGGCCCTTTTTGTTCTTAAACCACCAGTACTTGGCCCAGCTATCGGCTGTGGCTCTTTCTTGTTAACGCGCCGCACCTTTAGGGCTTTGGGGTACCGGACCACAATGGCTGGAAGCGCCAGCCAAAAAAAAATTGAAATGGTACCCCGGCGCTTCGGCAAAAATTGGCGCGCAGGGCCATTCCGGGCTCGGCATCGATAGCTGGGCCAAGTAATGGTGGCTTAAGAAGAAGAAAAACAAAACGAAAGTGACCAGTACTGGCCTCTGGAAAAAAATAAAGGCGGGCTGGTACAGTCCTTTGTATGAATGACAAGTCTGGACCCTTGGCGAGCAGGTGGACCGAAAAATGGGCCACTCCACAGTCATGCCATTCCCCGCCTGTAGTACTAATCCTGCTCCTACTACTACCACCAGAGTAACATATCTGGTCATTACAGCTGCATCTGGACTGGAACTTGCCAGAAACAGCTGCAGTGACCAGGTGTTTTCGAGTGAAGGTGGCACACTTTTTTCGCCCCTCTTTTAGTACACATCATAAGTGTGTGTGTGTGTGTGTGTGTGTGTGTGTGCTGTCTCTTATACACATCTAGATGTGTATAAGAGACAGCTTCTGCAGTTTCGTCGTCTGCTAGACGCGCTTCTTTTTCGGTGTCGTCAACATCTTCTTTGGATAAACATTCGCACTCAACGGCAGCAAACTCGGCATTGCGGAGGCGCTCTCTCCCCGCAGCCGGCGCGTCGTCGGGAGGAGGTAGTCAGGGAGGACATCACGCTCGATCTGCCGACGAAACTTCGGTCAGTTGTCATATGCCTCCTTCCCCCCCCAATCCCCCCCAACCCCCCCCTTCTTGCAGATTCACTCCTCTTGTTGAAGGTCTAGGCCATTCCTCCCGCTCCCCTACTTCTTCCTCCTCCTCCTCTCCCCCAACCGTTCTTACTTTCCTCTTCCCTGAGCCTCCGTTCACACGCTCTTCCTCCTTCACTACCCTTCCCCCCACCCCTGCCCCCCTCCATTCATACTAGCCTTCTTCTTGAGTTTCTTTTCTACACCTCTCCTCCCTCACCCTTCTCCTCCTCCTCCACCCCTTCCTTCATGCATGCCGTTCCTTCTTCTTGAGCTTCCGCTCTCAACCTCTCGTCTCCTCGTCTTCCCCCCTCCCTCCTCTCCCTCCGCCCCTTCCGTGCTGCTGGAGCCTCCGCTTATACCTTCCTCCGTTGATACCCTTTTGCATCTGCGCGTTCTATATACTTTTCTTCCTCCTCTCCAATCATACCCGTCCTCTCCTGTCGTCCTGTCATACCCTTCTTCTCCTTAAAACTTCGTTTCTACCCTCCTCCTCCCTATACATTCTTCTCTCTTTCTCCTTGAGCCCGCGTTCATGGACCCCCTCCTTGAGCACCCAACTTTTTTTTTTTTTTTTTTTTTTTTTTTTTTTTTTAATTTGGACCGGTTCTTGACATTCCGATCTGCTGGAACGCCTCCGTGCACCGTACTTCTACTGTCTTGATTTTTTGTTGAAAATTTTAAATTCGACTTTTTCTCGATATATGTTGTCGTCTTTGCGCGGGGGCCAGGCTAATCTTCTGTGTATCGTTCCAATCCTTTTTCAACGGATGTCGACGCACTATATGCCCTGCTTATGTAGGAAGCTATGGCGCTCGCTCTTCAATCCACTCCTGCCACCCTCAACTAATCTTCCCAAATTATCCTTGTTTAACCTCTTTACAGTATTAATAGCGCCCCTTTGTGAAAGCATCATTGCCCCATGAATATCCAATTCCATGCCCTCACGCCTTTCCCCGCGGTCACCCTAATGTTTTTTTTTTTTTTTTTTCAAACAATATTACATTATATCGTACTTATAAAAATGGCAAAGGCATTTAGTTCTCTTAGTAACTTGACTGCTTCTCCTACACTACATATCCTCCCGCATCCGGCGCCGGCTGGAGGCCTTCTAGCTTCGTATATATATATATACGTCCTGATGAGTAGGTAGGTGAAACTCCGACGAAACAGTTTGTCACAGCCCCTAGTTTGTTGTCCTCTTCTCCTCTCTCCCTCTCTCTCTCTCTATATATATGTATATTGTCACAACAATATCAGAGCGCAAATGCGAAAAAAAGAAAGAAAAAAAGGAAGAAAAACAGAAAAAATGAATTCAGTTTTTTATCTTCTTGCTTATAACTCCCCCTGTTCAGAACCTCTTGCGTACAAGGCCGCCCACGTGGATGTATCGTCAAACAGAGCTGCCTACGGTAAACCGTAGGCAGACAGGGAGAAGAGGACAACAAACGAGGGGCTGTGACAAACTGTTTCGTCGGAGTTCCACTGACTCATCAGGAGGCTGAACCCTCAACAGTCTGCAGAATAGATAGATAGATAGATAGGTAGATAGATAGATAGATAACCATCATCCACGTGGCCGGCCTTGTACGTAAGAGGTGATGAACAGGTGGAGCTTTCCAACCTTCTTTCCTTTTTCTGTTTTGTTTTTTTCGCCTTCGCGCTCTGATTCACAGTGTGACAATATATATATCATCACATGAATATGAGAGCGCAAAAGCGAAAAAAAGAAAAAAAAGAATGAATTCGTTTTTTTGTATCTTCTTCCTTGTAACTCCCCCTCGTTTGTTGTCCTCTTCTCCCTCTCTGCCTACGGTTTACCGGGCAGTTCTATTTGACGATTTATATACTGAATTCATTTTTTCCTGTTTTTCTTTTTTTCGCATTTGCGCTCTGATATTTATGTGATAATATATATATTCTATTTGACGATATATGTTTACCGGGCAGTTCTATTTGTGACGATATATATATATATATATCTATATATTTGCCACAGCCCCTCGTTTGTTGTCCTCTTCTCTCTCTCTGCCTACGGTTTACCGGTTTACCGGGCAGTTCTGTTTGTGACGATATATATATGAGGACAACAAACGAGGGGCCGTGACAAACTGTTTCGTCGGAGTTTCACCGACTCATCAGGAGGCTGAACCCTCAACAGTCTGCAGAATCCCCTCACTGATTACACTGTAAATGATAATCTACCTTAACCAAAATCAAAGTAGACTATCACTCACCCACACNGTGTGTGTGTGTGTGTGTGTGTGTGTGTGTGTGAGAGAGAGAGAGAGAGAGAGAGAGAGAGAGAGAGAGAGAGAGAGAGAGAGAGCACTGACAGTGCTGCCAGTCCAAGGACTCTGACGTTCTGAATTGAACTGCAAAGTTCAAACTTTTACTCCTTTGACCAGGTAAGTTAGATGCATACTGCCGCTATTTGGAAATCTCGTGAACCGAAATGGGCAGGCCCTACCGGGTTCTCGCCAAAAACAATACCGTATTGGATTTTCTTTTTATCAAATTAGGTGAACGCGCCTAAGTTAGAGAAACAGTGAACCGATTTTGAATTCGGTGGAAGCTTCTTGGACCGGTAGATTGGAATCGGGCATGTAGTCCAAATGTTTTTGATTTTTGTAGAAGCTTCTTGGAACCGTCGATTAGAATTGGACACCTTGTGAATCGATATGGACAGGTATTCTAGAAACTAGGACAGACCCACTGTGCCTTTCGTCAATGGACCGAACGATTTAGACTGACGAGTGCATAAATTGGTGGGCCCCACAGAAAATCGTGCGTCACTCACGTGTGTGCTGCGCACGTCCACCTCGGTCGATAGTTTACGGGAGCTGCAGGCCCGTGATTCAGACGCATGTGACTAACATGCAAAATCGATTCCACTAAATTGATATCTTTGTTGGTCCCGATGGTGTGCGCAGAATCTCAAATCGGTTGACTGTTGAACTAAATGTGGTATTGGCAATACTAATTTGTTAAATCAATCTGCCTAACTCCGTCATGCGTCCAAACTGTTAAATCGTTTTGTCCAAAATGGTAATCATTTATCCCAACCTATATCCAGTATGTCCAAAATGCTCATCGTTTCTCCCAACCTAAATCTGAATGTCCAAAATGCTCAATACGTCTCCGAACCTATGTCGGCTGTCCAAATCGGGTCCGATCATGTACTAAATAGGAAAATTGAACTGACCAATTCGGTTTGATGATTGTCCAATTGAATTTTCGTTTGTCCCAATCGCTTCACCTTGATCCCAACTTACCTGGTCAAAGGAGTAAGTTGTACGAAGTTATGGTTTGTGCCTACACACTTAAACCACCAGTACTTGGCCCAGCTATCGGCCGCGGAAAAAAATAGAGTAGAAACGTTTCTAGTTGGATGAATCTGGGCGCTCGTGTAGTGACCCGTACGTTTCCTAAAACCATGTAGCGTTTACGGGCACAACTTTAGGAAGTACTGGTGGTTTAAACCATCTTGCCAGTACACATGTTGTGCTGAGTAAGTGCATGGTTTGTTCCAAACTTACTAGTTACCAAGTAGATAGAAAGGTCGGAGCGTCACTTATCGGCTTAGTCCACTAGTTCTGGAAGGGGAGGAGTTCCGTGGTCTAGAGTAATCAGAGGTGCCCCCTCCCCTCTTTTAAGGCACCCCTGCATCCCAACCCTTCTTTTGTGGGTGCTTTGCTGTGGACTTGTTGAGGCCCTCCCACTCGCCTTATTTCTTAAAGAACTATTTTTGGTTCGTATTAATTCTGTGAAGTAACATCAAGCACGATGATCTTTCTCTAACCACTCCCTTGCTTCTCTGGCATGTGGGCTCCATGTGGGCTTGCGGGTTTCAGCTAGTAGGAAGAAAACATGGATATCATGAATATCTACGTTGTGGCAGATGCCAGGGCTGGGCTCCTGGTTGTGCCTTTCAATGCTTGCACTACTTCTGTGTCTCTGGTGTGGTTGATATCTCCATTTTTTTGTGAATGGTGGCCATCTTGTCAGAATGTGTTCGTGCTGCTCTACAGTACATGTAGGCATCTGTCTAGCAGCATTTCAACCCTTTATAAGGGAATGGTTGTGCTTCCTGGAATGGGAAGTACTGGAGTTCTCATCTGTGCTGCCTCGAAGTCAGAGCCAGGCTACTTGGCCGTGTGGGAATCAGTGAGATCTTTATTTTAGCGAAGCTCTTTTGCAGTGGCCCCAGTCATTGGTAAGCGGGGCCCAACACACCTGACTGTGACTGTCTAGAATAGGCAATAGGTGATGGTCCAAACTAGTGTCTTCCCCCAAAAATAACGCATGGTCATTATTCCTGTATATCTCTAGATTGAAAGCTTGCCTCGAATGCAGTGACCTGCACGTCCAATCGCTGGCTGTTCCGAGGAGTTCATCGAAGATGCCAGGAGCATGACCATCTCATAGGATCTGTTGTAGGGCTTGTGCTTTGGCCATTGAGCCACCACTGCCTTGCATGGCCTCTGTGAACTGCACCCATATACCAGGCGAGGGGTAGTCTGGCAGCAGTCTGGTGCTTGCCACCCACCGGTAGAAAGGTTTCGGCGTAGCGCTGTTTCAAGCTGAATGCTGACCTCCAAGGTTGGCTGACAGTTATTGACAGTCCGCACTGGAGCAAAAGAGGGATTTGGCGGAATTGTTTGGAAATAGTGCCGGCTCAAGCTGACTGCGGACGTCCAGTGCTGGCTGGTTATCGCTCCCAAGTAGGCCACGGACCGATCCCCAGAGGCTTACTGTGAGGATGAGAGGAGGTTGATGTTTTGTTGTCCAATGCTGGCTGGTTATCGCTCCCAAGTAGGCCACAGGCCAATTCCCATAGGCTTACTGTGAGGATGAGAGGAGGTTGATGTTTTGTTGTGCATGGTTGACAAGTTGGTGGATAAAGAAGTGATTGAAAAGGGAAGACGTGACAAGAAAATTGCCCCTTGCAAGACAGAGACACCAAACCAGTGTGGAAGGATTGACATACTACTTTCTAGCCAGGGCATAAGTGCAGTGAGCTTGCACTCATGCGGTGGTGGTTTGGCACTGGCATTGCTATGCATATTTTCATATTTTGTGGGCTCCCAATGATGACGTGCCATTGTCAATTAGTTTGATTTGTTTGTGTATAGAGGTTATTTTGCGGGCTTGCAGGAAGGACATGGCTGCCACTAGATCCCGGGTACTTGTAGTTAGGTCTTGTCCGACCTCTGAAAGGGCCTCATCTGTCATGGGCGTGGTCACTTATAGCAAGATGGTCAACTGTTTGGTTTAGAATTTGGAACTGACCAGTTGGGGTCAGGGACCCCATATGTTTTTTTTTGGGTTATTATTTCCTTGTTTAGCTTGAAGCTTGTTCAGAATTCGACACGTGCACTCTGCCAGCAACTGTCGGAAGCTTTCCACGGTTCGTGGTGGTGGTGCCCAAACTTCGGTGGGGGTGCGCCGACCGACAGGCTCCCTCTCCCTCTCCCTCTCCCTCTCTCACACACCGCAAACAGATCCACACAGAGGATAGCAGGGGTGGTGTGAATAGAATGGACCACCTTTTTCATGGGTATTGCTAAGTCTGGTTGATGGGGTGAGTCCCTCTGCATCCGTCAAATGCATCCTGGATAGATTGTTGGGATTCAACTGCCTGACTGGTCGGTGAAATTCTGACCAAACAGTCTGGCACAGTCATGCGTTTTATGTGGAGTTGCATATGGCAAATATGACAGCACACACATTAAAAAGTTTATAAGAAGAAAATATGATAAAAAAAGGAAAGAAAAACAAAATAGTCAAGGGGCAAGCATTGGGATTCCCCCTACAAGGCCGGTTTCGGCCGGTTAGGGGCAGTGAGATGAGCATCTTCCCCGAGCAGGCCTACTCCTGCTACTCCGGTGGGGATTGTTTTTTAAGGGTTATTCTAATACTCTGAGAACTGGTAGGTATGTACAAGGCCAGTTTCGGCCGGTTAGGGGCAGTGAGATGAGCATCTTCCCCGAGCAGCCCTGCTCCTGCTCACTCCGGTCTATTGGTGGGGATTGTTTTTTAAGGGTTACTCTAATCCTCTGAGAACTGGTAGGTATGTAGCTTGTATCGTGGACAACTTGGGGGGGGGAAAGTCGAAAAAAGAAAGCCGAGAAAGCCGAAAAGACCCCCCAAATAACTTTTGGGGGGTCCGCCCTAACATGAAACCCCAAACATTCAGTGGCTGTCTCTTATACACATCTAGATGTGTATAAGAGACAGGGACAACCCCCTCCCCCCCCCCACCACACACACACACACCCAACGTTCGGTCAGGTGACACGGAATGTCAATGTCAAACCACCAGTATGTTTGCCAGGCATTTTTCTCCAACGCGGCGTGGCTGCGACTTGGTCTACCTGACCAAAATGGCTGGCGGCGCCCGCCAAAAGGGGACCTGTGCCACTTTGTTTGTTGTTGTTGTTGTTGTTGTTTTTTTTTTTTTTTTTTTTTTTTTTTTTTTTAAAGCATGCCTTATTATATGTGGAGCAAAATGAGGCCGTGAATCCCTCCACATCTCAACCCGGAATTGTTTTATTTTGGCGTGCAAAGCGTTTCCTGACTCGGCAAGGAAAGGCTCAAAAGTACTGGTCGTTTAAGCGATGAGCAATATGTTTATAACTTGGCGTAGCAAACAAGGTTAACGGTCCCAAACAATGTCAAGATTTCTTTCAGAAAATGTTTGGAATACCCCGCTGTTGGGCTGGAAAACTCTGCCAGAAATTTGGGGTCATCCTTCGTGTGTCATGGGCAAACCTCGGCAAGGTGTCCATGAACATTCATTATATGTGTGAATAGTAAAGCTATCATTGTATCCAATGACGCATGCAAATAAATTATATGGAGAAAGCTAATCCCTTGGCTGTTACTTGGATTTTTTGGTGTGAAACTGGCCGTAATCAATGTCAGATACTTCTGTAGTCCATGTACGAGTATATGCCCGAGAAATCTAATCCCTTGGCTGTTACTTGGATTTTTTGGTGTGAAACTGGCCGTAATTGATGTCAGATACTTCTGTAGTCCATGTACGAGTATATGCCGTAGACTCGACTAGAGTGTGTTTTCCATGTCATCAATGGCTGCTGGAATATCGATGAAATTTCCATGCCCTTTCCATCGTTAGTACATGTCAAGGTCGTCCCACAGTCCGTTTTTTTTTTCTTTTTTGAACAACACTCTATGTAGGATTGATGTTTCCCAATTGTTTTAATGTTTGCACATTCCTCTAGTGGATAATAGTACGCACAGGCTGGACCCCTACGGTTGCATACTCGTGAAACACAGTCATAAGTACGCCGCAGATCCCCAGAACCGACCAGATAATACAGAGCAAATACAAATACAGCGGAAGACTTGATACACATGGACTGACTCAAACCTGACTCAGACTGCTCACAAACATGCATCGGTGGTGTGAAAGCCCTGGCCTTGGACATGGAAGAAAAGGCCAGGGTCAACTCTCATACACAGATAAATGGAGGGGAGGGGAGATGAAGGGAGGAGGAGAGGGAAGACGACGTCAACTCAACGTTTCCAAAAATAGTATCTCAAAAAGAGGGAGGAAAGGGAGAGCCTTTCTCCCTGATACCTGAAAGGCCGCGCTGTCCCGGCTAATGTCCGCTGAGGCCGAGCCCGGCGGTGCAGCTATGGCGCTGCAATGCTGGGCGTTGGGCTGCGGGCTGAGCCAGAGGGCTGGCGCTACTCGCTGCTGCTGCGCTAAACGCTGCTGCGCTAATCCTTCTCTCTGCTGCGCTAATTCTCCCTGCTCCTGCGTGATGACAACCGAAACACTGTCTGACCTGTAGACTAACCTCCTGTCGACTAACCTACCGACTGAGGCTGGTACCCAGCTCATATAGTGCTGGGTCGGCCTCAGTACTACTGGTGCCTTCGGGTCTGGACCGTTGATCAGGCCCAACGGTTCAGATCTGATTTCAAAATCTGAAGAGTGGAGCCTAAACTGTGCTGCTGGCCGGTCCCACCGATGGACTGGTACCTGGCCTATCCAACTACTGTCTTCCCCCGAACACAACGCACCTTTATTTTGGCTGTATCTGGCCGCAAACACAGCTTGTATACATTCATTTTTAGGGTGCGTTATGTTCAGGGGAAGACGGTAGCCGTTGGGTCTGGTGGGGTCTAAACGAGGCCTATCGGACTCTGAACTGAACCGATGGTTCCTACGCCTACCTGGACCTAGCTGGGACCGTCATGACCCAGTACCTAGGCCTAACCCGTGCCTACTACAAAACCGGGCCCTAACTGGGTCCCGTGTGGTATCAGTATGCCACACCTACCGTCTTCCCCTGAACACATCGCACCGTCAATTTTGACTGTATGGAACCTGAAAGGCAGTTTAGTTTGCATTCGTTCATGATTAGGGTCGTTATGTTCGGGGGACGCCAGTAGCTGGCCTCCTGATCCTTGTCCCGGATAATCTCTTCTTTTACCTGTCATATATGATCTCAAGCAAAATTATACAGTCGACCCAAAAGGGCGCTTGCATTCATTCATGATCAGGGTTCGTTATGTTCGGGGGACGATGGTAGCCTCCTGATCTTCTCCTGGATGGTCTCTCCTTCAATTTTTGTTTGTTCGTTCAGCACTGGTTTCTATTTAGCTGCCGTTGTTTTCTTTTTTGAATACGGGACACCTCATCATGTTGGGATGCTCTATTTCCTTTACCTCATCATGTTGGGATGCTCTGTTTCCTTTCTGCGGCGGTGAATTTGGCGCATGCAATGCAATAATTTTAGGCATGAAGAAGGAAAAGAACGTGGTCACGTGTATTTATATCATACTTGCGACGCACCTGCCCTGTGCGCTGTGCGCGGACCTGAGGTGCGCGCGCACACTTGTGCGCCGCGCATCTGAGTGCGGCATGCACACTGCGCACATGTCCGCATATGCGCCAGGTGCGCACATTCTTTTTTTTTTGTTAATGGTACGTTGGACAACACACACACACACACACACATACTCTGCAGGATTGATGCTGGCGGCGATTAGAACTTACCTTGGATGAGCAAAATCGAATGAATCTACCGCTCGAACATGGAAATATACACTGCCACGCTTGGATTTTTTTTTTTTTTTTTTTTTTT
>BFEA01000062.1:1763886-1785741 GCA_003427395.1 Chara braunii
AGAGAGAGAGAGAGAGAGAGAGAGAGAGAGAGAGAGAGAGAGAGAGAGAGAGAGAGAGAGAGACCGAGAGAGAGAGAGAGAGACCGACCTGCTGGCAAGCTGG
The DNA here is from genome assembly GCA_003427395.1 of Chara braunii. Classification (NCBI taxonomy): domain Eukaryota; kingdom Viridiplantae; phylum Streptophyta; class Charophyceae; order Charales; family Characeae; genus Chara; species Chara braunii. Next base: position 1,763,990 of record BFEA01000062.1, read on the forward strand.
CGGCGGCGTCGACTGGGGGCGGCTGGCTGCGACTCCTAGCGGCAGCTGCTCGACGGTGGCTTCAGCGAGGCTTCACTCGTGGCGGCTGGTTGGCGATGGCTACAGCGCGGGCTTCGGCAGATGCAGCGAGGAGTCGAGGACACATGAGGGAACTGGCAGCAATGGCGGGCGGGGGATTCGAAATCGGCAACTTTGAAATTACCCCGCCAACAACCCAATACCCCGCCTCGAACACCCAACACCCATCCGGACTCACCTGTGTCCGGTAGGCCGAAACGTACCTGAAAAATCAGGCCCGTATTTTTCAGGGGGCGCCCAGGGTTGCCCCTTGTTTTTTTCCGAATTTTTGCCTGGCCCACTCTCGCCGGACGTTCGGTACCGGACACTGGACCCGGACATTTGGATCCGGACTTTCTGGAACCGGGTCTGGATGTCCTGTCGGTTACCATTCTGTAGATCCTTCCAATGGGAAGCAATCGATCTGTCACAATTCACCGGGCCGTAACGCGGGGAAGTGCTCAAATGGGGTGCGTATGTATTGCTGACTTGCCGGTGGAACAGGAACCGGACTGACGCTCTCCAGAACCAGGCTCAAGAGGGCCAGTCTTTGAAAATGAATTAAAGAAAAGAAAAGAAAAGAAAAGAAAAAATGCCAGAACCAAATGAACGAAATTCTTGAATTACCGAGGGGCCGGCAGTTCCACTATGAGAGCTCAAGGCTGCTGCCCTTTTTTTTTTTTTTCGAATGCCAGTTCATTGTTTTTGTAGTATGCATGCTCGGTAACTAAAATCTCTGTGGGGGGCAGGCCATGCTGAAGGATGGTACACATGCTGAAATCCTGGTTAGATTAGATGGGTGCAGTGATACTAAGGCTACTTTGACAGAAAGAGAAAATGTTGGTATTGCTCTGGTGTAAGTGGCTTCTGTTTGCTGTTCATCTATCCCGATTTTCAGCAGTTTGTTTATGATCTTGGAGGATACTCTCAAGCCGAAACCGGGCAATGGCCCCGGTACTTCAGTTTGTTAAAAAAAAAAAAAAAAGGCTGGGCTGGGAACCGGCTGGTTCAGCTCGCCTTTAACCGGGGGGGACCTTGCCAGGGGGGGTGAACCGGGAAACTGGTTTAACCGTTTAACAAAAAAATGCAGATTTTTTTTTTCTTTTTTTCTTGGCGGATTCTGACTGCGCTGCCCTCGATCTGTCGAAATCCGCTATAAACTTTTGAAATTTGAATGTGCGAAGTTTTTTGAGGGGGGGTTCCCAGGGGAGGGCGGGGTATTACTGGGATGACCAGGTATAGCTTTCAGGGGGTGGGGTCGAGTAAGCAAGCTTACTGGGATGAGCAGGTATAGCTTTCAGGGGGAGGGGTCGAGTAAGCAAGCTTACTTATCTGACCCGTCTGTGGCCCATAAATTGCAATTCAGGGGTTATTCAGCACCATAAGGATATTATGGCATATGCCACCATACATCAGTACCCCATAGGCTGAACGACATGTGCTGGGAGAAGGACCTTGCCAAAAGTTACAGCTCTTCCAGAGTATGGTTCGACAGCGGAAAACTTATGGGTTTAGGTCTCAGCTCATAACTCTTTCCCCAGAGCATAGGGACGTCGCAGAAGCTTATAATTTCAGCAAAGCCACATTAATTGGAGTCTGCTTTCCTCCTGGCTCGGGGTGGACTAGCATCGAGACCTCCCAAATACATGTGGTCCATGGTCTGCTAAACCACATGGTGCCAAATTGACAAATGGGTCCTATTGGACCCTGCAGCTTCAGAAAAACGCGCGGCTGTTCTCCGCCGCTGATCTTCACGATCCTCCGCCCGTTCTTTTCAAGAAGTGGGGTGTAGGTAGAGCGTTTTCTGTTTTTTTTTTTTTTTTTTTTTTTTTTTACATATGGTGGTCTTCAGTCTGAAAGTATCTTGCCTGGCTGTCTGTCGAGATACATGTAGTGGAGGGAGGTCGATTCTTGGGCTTGCACCTTGGACAGCGTTCTTACTCTGACTGCTCGACCTGAAACCCAAACCCATAACTCTTTCTGCGTAGCGTAGGGACGTTGCAGACGCATATAACTTCAGGAAAGCCACATAAATTGCAGTCTGCTTTCCTCCCGGCTCGGGGTGGACGAGCATCGAGGCCTCCCAAGTACATGGTCCATGGTCTGCTAAACCACATTATGCCAAATTGACAAATGGGTTTTATTGGACCCTGCAGCTTCAGAAAAAACTTGCAGCGGTTCTCCGCCACTGATCTGCGAAGATCAGCGGCGGAGATCCTCCGTCCGATCTTTTCAAGAAGCGGGGTCCAAAAGAACCCAATTTTTTTTTTGAGTAGGTAGCAGCCTCCCGGAGGCTGGACAATCGTGGGGACGGCTGCAAATCGCTGGTACCCCCCCTCCCAACTTCATGCACTGGGTTGGACCGGGGGCCTTCTGTGGGGGGCGGTGGACCACCCGGTCCGATCGGATCGCTCCCGGTCGGAGGAGGGCCCCCCGGTCCATCCGGGGGACCAGCACTGGTTTGTAACAGTTTTCAGTGTTTTCCCTAACGAACAGGGCCTACTATAACAGAAAGAGAAGATGCTGGTATTGCTCGGGTGCAAGTGGCTTCTGCTCTTTCCCTTTTGCTGTTTATGCCTTTTCCCAAATCAACAGGGCCTGGTGGTGTCGCTCGTGGTTGTGGCTCGTTTCTATTCTTGGGAGCTTGACTGGTACATACATGTTGATGGAGACTGGAATCCTGATTATATTACATGGATGCGATAACGTTAGGGGCTCGTGCATTGGAAAGGTTGCTTCGGTTCTTGTGGCCACTAGGGTCCATTTATTTATTTTTTGAAGAACCTCCATGGCCTTTAATGTCAGCCATCGATGTCACCATATCGGCTGCTGAGACTTGGAGGCGGGCCTTTGTGAATGCTGTGGAATTGTTGTATGTCCATTGGAATTGAATGCAGTGCAACCATTCCCATCTGACACGGCGCACAGCCAGTCAGTTCAGTTTTTTCTAGTCATCACCTTTGTCCTGCCATCATTGCCTTCATCCATTTGCCGCCGCCATTGTCCTGGGAGACCCCTCGCACCATCATCGTTGGCCTCGTCCTATCCTCACCTCTCCCGTTGATGCCTTTCTTGCCCAGCTCGTCTCCCTGTTGCCACAAATGTTGCCATACTCGCCAGTGTCCTGCCATCATTGCCATCATCCAGTTGCCGTCGCCATTGTCCTGGGAGGCCCCTTGCACCATCATCGGCGCCATCGTCCTATCATCACCTCCTGTCATTGCCTCCCTTGCCCAGCTCCTCCTCATGTGATCTTTTGTTTTTCTTCTGCCTCTTCTTTCTCTTCTTCTACATCACTCTCCATCTCCTCCCATCTTCTCCATTCCTCCTCCTTCCTCCACGTGTTGCCTGTCCACACGGCCCTATCGTAGAGAGAGAGAGAGAGAGAGAGAGAGAGAGAGAGAGAGAGAGAGGAGAGGAATTCTTATTTTTTCTGCTTCTGCCTTCTACATCGCCCGATCGCCTCCCAGCTCTCCCGTCCCAGCTCCCAACAAAGTCCAAAATTATAAAACAGCCCAGTTTTGAGCAAATCTCAGTGGGCGCAGTACATCCCCACTCCGAAAAAAGGTAAAATGGTACTTTTTGCTTGCCTAGAATACCGTCGGTGGGGGGCCAGCCCAGGCGACTGGGCGGGCCTGTAACCCATACCTACATGTATGTCATTGTGACTTGTTGTACAAGTCGTGCTCTTTCTCTGGGCGACAGCCAGCGGGGGCAACTCGACTGGGTGGTTGGCTGGGTGGGCCAGGTAACCCAGTTGGTGTATTTGACTTATTGTACAAGTTTGGCCTGTGATCTTTCTTGCAGGAAGTGGGTGCCCTAAGTTGCTAGAAATAAAGGTGGAGGGTACTCCAATGGAGGGCTGTACTGTAAAGGGTGTGGTGAAGATTGCTTGGTGTGGAGGTGTTCCTGCAAATGGCGTTATCAGGTCAGCCATAGTTTGCGCTACGAGTTCAGGCCCTTGATGTTTCATCCCTGCTTGAATACTTTGCCACCGGAAAGCTGTGTTTCCTATTCTGGCATGTCCACCCTCATTTCTGGAACTTGCTGTGGATATGAAACTAGTACTGATCCCCCCCGGCTTCCTCAACTAGAATGTGCCGGCATTGCTTTTTCTTCCCTTTTAGTATGCTTCCCATGTGTTTTGATGTGCCATTGAGTATATATGGGTGAATCATCTAATGCAGTGTTTCATGGAAAGCTTTCTCAGGGTTGCACAATATTGTTGATTGCAAATTTCTCAAATGGTCATGGTTTTGATACGAAAGGCAGTTATGCCATGAAGAGCTTTTTCCTCTTTGCACCATCCTTTTTGGGTCTCGCTCGCTTGCAGATGGCGTGATCTCCCTTGCATGCCCGTGGTTCTAACAGTGAAACCCTTCTGGAATTTTAGTTTTAGTTAATTAATGCAGATTGCGTGCTGCTTTGAGAAATTCAAAGTGCATCCTCCCTCTCCCTGATTGTGTCCCTGCTTCTATTCTCATCTCAGGTGTCAAACCCTGTTCTGACATGCCGCTTCTGTATGCAAATTAGAACCGGTTATCACCGAATAACTTACCTGTTGCCGCTCCGCCCGCAAAGAAAACCTAAAATTTGCAAATGAAAGCCAAGAGTATTAGAGGTATAAAATATGAATAAAGTATTCAATCTATCTGCTTGGCGTTTGCTGTTCAATACAAAACATACGAGCACCCGTAATGGTAGTCGTGCATCTTGGGCATTTCTCGGAAGACTTAGGGCGAAGACGAAACCGAGCGGCAAGTGTCCGGATCAGATTGTGGACAGATGTGCGTGTCCGTGTTGTGGGTGGGTGGGTATGTACGTGTGTGTGTGTGTGTGTGTGTGTGTGTGTGTGTGTGTGTGTGTGTGTGTGTGTGTGTGTGTGTGAGCAAACTCCCAAGTAGCGTTGACGTCGAGCGAAGTTGAGCATCGAGCCCGCCCAAAATAAAAACACGCTGCGCTCAACTTCCCGCCCCCCTCTATTGACCAAAGAGAGAGAGAGAGAGAGAGAGAGAGAGAGAGAGAGAGAGAGAGAGAGAGAGAGAGAGAGAGAGACCCGCCCCCTCTATGGACCAAACAAAAAGAGAGAGAGAGAGAGTAGCAAAGTTGAGCATAGGAGCATAGAGTAAGAATATTCTTTAAAAGACAATTTATGCAAGGAAAATGAACAGAAGCGAGATGATAATATTCAGATTGCACAATCACATTGAAAGCCAAATCGTAAGACAGTGTACGGGAAGCAGCATTGCACCAATATAACACCAATGGAGAATCGTAGTACTGAATGTCAATATCAATGAGAGCTTGCTCTCGCCACCACCAACACATGTATCCAGTCTCTATCTCCCTACCTGGCGCTCGGCAGCCAGCCTATTCCCTACACAGCGACTATTAGCCTACTAATTGACAATGCAACTGTTGACGTCAGCAGCACCCGAAGTACTCAAGATGTCGCCCATGCAGAACCATCGCCAATACCAGGTATGTGCTCTCACATCATCGTCATCATCATCCTTCTCTCTCTCTCCCTTGTCTCTCCCTTATGTCTTCCCTTCTCTACAACCGAAGACCACCCCTGCGCCTCACTGTATGTCCAAGGCCACAGCCAGCTATGGAGGCTGGGCTATGGCGCTGCCCTCAGTAGTGCCATGCTTCACCACACGACCGCACGTGCGCAGCCTCTTGCTCCAATGCTAGCAGCCAGCACGCGAGCTATCGCTCCAGCAGCGCTGCCGCCAGCCAGCAAGAGGCTGCACATGTCAGAGCTCGCAAACATTGTTCTACCTAAGACTACACTAGTCGCAATTGTATGTAAGTCTGCATATTGGGACAGTGCGCAGCGGCTAAGGCAATCTGTAGTATCTAGCTTAGCCATTACGAAAGCATTAGTGTGTCAGGACTACATAACAGATGTAGCCGGTGCTTCCTCCTATGGGGGAAGCCAGCTAAAGACAATATTTTAGCTGCCGAAAAGTCCTAACCTTCGTGTTAGGTACCACTTCAAGGTTGCAATGTTCCTAGTTGGACAGAGGCAATCACGGTGGGAAATAGACTTAGTCTTTAATCCTTGGAGGGGCAGGTCCTCCAAACCTCTGTAAAGTAAGAAAATAAGTGTTACAGAGAGTTCAAACCTTCTTACTTACCTTCAGGCGTTGAAACCAGAGAGGGTGTTCAAAAGATAGGAACAATTCCTCCTATTGTGGGATAGACCTATAGAATACTGCCTATAATGCTGGACAGCGACTGGCAAAGCTAGGGAAGAAGGAATGGATAAGGCCATATGCGTTTTCCTATAAATCTTCAAGTGTATTAATTGATAAGAAAAAGAAACAGGGACGTAGAGACCAAGGATCCAAAGAATAAAAGAATATAAAAATTAATAACATGAATTTATAGGAGTATCCTATAATAAATGATTGAGAATAACTTATTTTTAGAAAGACAATGTGATGTGGCAGCATACGTCAGGAACGAGGGAACTTCAAAGACTCGACTCTAACTGTTTGGGATATCGGGTATGATAGTTAATGTCCTTCATTGTTTAATCCGATCTGTGCATCAAATATATTTACAACTGGAGAGATGACAAGAGCAGGATGTTTACATAGAGGACCAGTTCCCAAAGTATCTTAGGAGAGTCGCCATCTCTCAGATCACCGGGAATGCGTTGCTGGACTGCACAAAGACCGTTAGTACTAGAGATGATCTCTTCTCCAGCGAAGGTAAAAGAAAGTGAAACAAACAGATAGTTGTGTTGAAAGCGTAGACCAACGACAGACTTACTCACATTAGAAAACCAATCAACGGCGGCGCATGTCAGCTTAAAAAGAGCTGACGAGCGGCTACAATAGGTTTTCAATTTACATATGGGATCAAAGACGATCCACAGTCCACACTTCATGTAGGAGGAGTCTGATTGTTGTTTCCTCACTTCACGTCACTAAGAATACTATATTCTGGTTAATGAGTAGTCCAACATGCAATGCAGATGCCTGAAGTCTTTGGAAGAACATCTTGAGGTCATCGATGGAGTCGTCAAATGATTCATGCTCTTTCCTGCGATGTCCAGATCACTAGTTACCTAACCATCTATCCTGCCATCTATACAACTGTTTCGGACTCCAAATACATGCCTGAAGAAGGTGCATGCTGCCCCCAACCATAGCTGAACACATCAACGACAAGCTCTGGAGCTGTGAAGCTGTATGTTCCAAAGTTCAAACCACGGAGAAGGCTTCAAATTCCATCAGAGATTCTCAACAAGCTGACAACTTTAAGCTGAATAACAGATGGAGTCAACAAAAGGCTTTCTCATGGGACTTTCGAAGCTAAGGGGGAAGGTATTGGAGGGTTTAGTTCCTCGGCAGTGTCTGAAAGTGCCGTGCCCGCCCTAAGTGAAGGCGGGCCTGCAAATATGTGCCTATGCCTGTTTATAGGGCTATGAGACCAGGCTGAGGGGGCCCAAGCAGAGCCTGTTGTAAACCCCATGTGGGCATGGATCTTCGACAAGGCCTTGATATGAGTTGCCTCCTTGGCATGCCCCTGTAGAGCCTTTTCAGCAAGCATGAGCCCGCCCTAAGTGAAGGCGGGCCCTGAATTTCAATATGGCCTGAGTTCGTCAATTTTGGCAAAGTTTGGTGGGCGCCAAACAGTTGCCATGCGCCGGTTGGTTACATCCTCCATACTCGTGAGAATCAGAAATAACTCTTGAGCCTTCTAGGCTCTTCCAGCAGCACAGGCGAAGCAGGGAGAACCTCACGTTTACTCCTGGGTAGTTGGGCAGGCTCAACCAATTCGGTCCCAGGCCACTGTCTGAATGGGCCTGGGCGCAGACACTTTGGCCCGATTGGAAGCTACCGGAAATACACGAGGCCCAGCCAGGGAGCAGACTGGGCGAGCACTTTCCATAAAGGAAAGAGCTCGCCACTGGTGGAGGCATTCGGGCACTAGGCAGTGCATGCGGCAGCGCTGCTTGAGCGTGCGCTCACAGGCTGTGCGTTGTGCGCTAGCGCTAGCTGCCAGGCAGTGCACGCGGGCACTGGAGGGAGGCAGGGCACTGCCGAGGGCAGCTCCACAGCCAGCCCTACATAGCCAGGGCTTGGCTTGGACAGCCAGTGGAGGTGGTGGTGGTCTTCATGCATAAGGGAGAAGACGTGGGAGGAAGACAAGGATAGGGAGAGAGTGAAAGAGATGAGGATGATGATGTGAGGGCGCATGCCTGGTATTGGCGATGGTCTGCATTGGTCGACATCTTCAAGTACTTCGGTGGCTGCTGACGTCAACAGTTGCATTGTCAATTCGTAGGCAGGAAGTAGCTGTGTAGGGATTAGCCTGGGCGCTGAGCGCCAAGTAGGGAGAGAGGGCCTGGATACGTATGTTGGTGGGGACGAGAGTAAAGCTCTCATTGACATTCGGTTTCAGTGTTTCAATTCTCCATTGGTGTAATATTGGTGCAATGCTGCTTATCTGGACACTGTGGGACTTTCTTGCTTTCAATGTGATTGTGCTATCTGGAGTCTGTCATCTCGCTATCTCTCATTTTCCTTGCATTTACCACTCCATAAATAATTCACCACGAACTAATACAGGGGGGGCCAGGAGTACGTTGATCGTAGAGAGTCGTAGTAAGGCCGAGCGTAGAGTAGCCCATCTGCGCCCACCTTCCCCCTCCGCTGAGTCCTCCTGCCCACCGCCGCCACCTTCCCACCTCCCTGGCCGCCTTTCCTGTCTTGAGAGAGAGAGTAGCAAAGTTTTTTTTTTTTCTTTTTTTTTTTTTTAAACTATACTCTTCTCTCAATTTTTTCCTCACACTACCTACCTACCTCTAGGCATACGGGGAAACCCGTAGCATACCAGAGCCGTGTTTTTACGGCCCCTCGAGCCTGCAGGATACCGGCCAGGGGACAGCCGGTAGCACCAGGGATAAAGCGGACCAATCCCCCATGCCTCCCCTCAGGCCCCTCCCCTACGAACATAGCAGACTCTGCTTGATGCCGATCGGGGGATCCAGTGGTCTATCTCTTGGGTAGCGGGTGCCAAGTAAGCCCAGGAAGGCATGAGGCCAATGGGGATTGAACCCATGACCTCCTGAATGCCACTTGCGAGCCTTGCCAACTGAGCTAGGCCGCTGGATAGAGTAGCAAAGTTGAGCATAGGAGCATAGAGTAAGAAAAACAATTTAGTAATTTACCACTGAATAAATAATTCACCACTAACTAATACAGAGGGGGGGGCAGGAGTACGTTGATCGTAGAGAGTCGTAGTAAGGCTGAGCGTAGAGTAGCCCATGTGCGCCCACCTTCCCCTCGACTGAGCCCTCCTCTGCCCACCACTTCATAGGCCGCACCTGTCCTACTCCACGCCGACCCTATTCCCCCACTGTCCATTCATCCTCCGCCACTGACGCTGTGGATTCTACTCGGCCAGTGGAGGGATTTCTCTCTCTCTCTCTCTCTCTCTCTCTCTCTCTCNCCACTATACACTACACTGCGCTGGCCTTAGATCCACTACAGACTAAGCTGGTCTGTGTCCTGAGAGCTACAGCTTGCCCTGCATGGAGCTATTGATGTGCATATTCATGCAGCTACTCGCCAGTTAAACCACCACTCCAATAGGAGCGCTTTTTTTTTTTTTTGTTATATACATACAGGGCCTTATGGTCCTGGCTCCATATCCATTCAGGGGAACGTTAGTCCGGTTCCTTTCTCCCGGTAAGTCATAAAATACAGTAATTCACACACCAACGCTTCCTTCCGTCTGGCCGAAGGACCCCTGAACAGCATCCAACAGGATCTGTTTTGACAAGCCAACAGTCGCATTTCCCTGATCCTGGAGTCTACAGTGTCACCATGAGGAAAAATAATTGTGGTACCCTTCCCCACTGAACCTCCACTGGGCCTTGGAAATGTAGATTTTGACCCGGCACTTGTAGGCAAAGAAAATGAACAGTGCAGAGGCCATTGGAGTCGTGGTTTAAACTACATAGCTAGCCTCCGCAACATTACAGTTCCCAGTATACTGTTGTGCATCACAATTGCTGATGTACAGAGCAGAATCGTTCTCTGTGCACAATATTTTTCACCATCATGGCTCTCGTTATCAATTCTTGGTGTCAAGCGCACACAAATGATCCCAGGACTCAGTTCGATCAGCTTTTCAATTGAAAGGCCACGAAGTCGGTCCGGGTACTGGTAACGTCCTGTATACTACATTAACTCGGCAGCATGGACCAGAAGGTTTATCTGAGCACAAAGAAGAAAATTTCTCTGGTCAGCAAATGTGGACACGTGGTTAATGGAAGGCCCAAAATTCGGGGGTTTTCGCCGCATCACTACAAGCAATGTCGTGGAAAATTTTGCGAACAAACTATGCAGGCTCATAATACAAACATCAAAAAACAAAACAGGCAAAAAAAAAGTAAAAAAAAAAAAGGACTATAAAACCCTATCCGGAGTAGCTTTCGGAGTTCGCCAAATTTTTTCCTGAATTCGGTGTTTTTGCCAACTTCTTTGTTACTCGTCCAAATACGCTGAAACTGAATACAAATATACCCTCAAGCCCATTCATATCAGACAAAAAGAAAACAAGAAAAAAGCAAAAATTCAGGGAATATGGCAGTTTCGGTGAAAACTTTGCCGAAAATAGCACCACCCATTAACCACGAGTGGAAATGTGGCCAGCAAATGTTCACATTGTTCCAGTATAAAAGACCAGCTGGTGTGGAAAGTGGTCCAATTTTATTTTATTTTGGCTTTGGGGCTTTACTACACCATGTTGAATCCATGCTTTAAACCACCACTACCTTTCCAGCTGTTGGGAAAACGGGCAAATATCCTACTCCAAAAAAATCAGAGGCCAGGCCCGTTGTTGATAAATCTCATTGGTTGACTTTGTTTCGTTTTGGCCTCCTAAAGATTAAGGGGCCCGACGGCGGCCCACATGGGAAAAGGTAGTGGTGATTTAATTGTAGTTGGCGAAGGGGGAGCTGTGGGGGATGTGAGTGAGAGTGCTTCACACGTATACGATTAAACAGGAGTGTAAGCTGTGAAACACTGAAACAGCAACAGGAAGCTTATTTTTCTGATGATGATGATCATTATCATCTTAGTGAAAGAAGAAGAAGAAGAGGAAGAGGAAGAAAATTTGTGCCACCCTTCAATTTCAGTTTGCGCTAAGGTGAGATAGGGCGGGCAGGGGGGATTGGAGGTTGGGGGTGAAGCAACCTTTTCTGTGCAGAAATGGGTCTGCCATGGGGGTTGTGCTATTTTTCAGTGTTGATGATGATGATGAGAATGATTTGAATGGGCACGGTGGGTGGTGGTGCAAAGAAGAAGAAGAATAAGGAAGAAAAAAAAGAAGAAGACACTGAGGAAGAAAGAAGGGAAAAAGAAAGGAGAAGAAGAAGTGAGAAGTAGAAGAAAGAAGAGGAAGGACAGGAAAAGGTAAGCAGAAGATGGAAAAAGAGAAAAATGGAAGAGTAAAAGGATAGGAAGAAGATGGAAAGGGGGTTGAGTGGTTAGATTCCGCTCTCGCGCCTTCCGGTTAGCGCACAGCAGCGCTAATTTTCTTCGCGTTCGCGCCCGCAGCCCCGCCGCTGCGCGGGGCAATTTTGAATTTAGCCTTTCGAAAACGACAACCATCGCGTCGTGAAGCGCCCTGCCCACGGCCCCGCACGACATCGACGAGGATCGACCCTGCCATAGCTCATCACGTCCGACAAAGAAGCCCTAAGGGCGCGCGCGCGCACGCCTGACACGCGCGTTTAGGACACTAGGACTACGAGCCAAGGTGACGGGAAGACAGCGGGCTACCTACGAGTCCTACCATGCACCTAACAGCGAACTTGGCAAAAGGGGATGCTGACGACCGACTTAAGGTTTCTCAGCTTCGCTCCTCCACCAAGGGACATCCGGGAGGAACTCAAAGGAGAATCTATTGTTCATCAAGCCGTTTTGTCCGTCTTTTGTCCTCAATGCGGTACTTTTCAACGAGCAGGACAAGGACGACTCTTGTCTCACGAGGAACTCAAGACTTTTGAGACAAAAATGTCAGGAGAAGAGGCCAGATGATGAGGCTGTATCTAGCTGAAACATGGTCCAGGTGAGGACAGTGGAGATCGAGATTGGTTACCGCTTGGTTTTCAGCGAAGCTCAGACGGCGAACTCTCCTCCATCACTCGAGTGAAGTCGAACGTCATCAAGCAGCCGCAATGTCGTTTACATTCTGTCTACATTTTGTCTTCAGCGAAGAGGACGGCCAGTACCGCCAAACACGCATCTCCAAGTGTCCCCTACTACAAGACCAAGAACCAATCGAGTGAGCTCTAACCACGACAGTCCAATACCCCAATTTCTAACCGATCAAACACGGACTATCTACTATCCGTCTACTATCCGTCACGTCACCTACTCTCTCCCCCCTAATGCAGCCTTTCCTCCATCACCCCCGACTTTCCTCGTTTTCGTCTCTACCCTCCCCCCCCCTCCCCTCCTCGCCAGTTCGACTTTCCAATACTGCCCTCGTGCCACCCAGTTTTTCCCAGTTTTTCCCCCCCTCTGTCCCCCTGGTCAGCACTCCACCGCGCTCTTTCAACCAGTCTTCCGCTCATATTCTAACCCCCTTTTAACCCCCATCTAACCCTCATCTCCCTTATTCGACAAGTCGACTCCACCCATCCTCTGACCCATCTAACTCCATCTAACTCACCCCCCTACTGCCGACTCTACCATACTGATCTATTCAAACCATCCCTCATCCCCCAATACCTCCCCAGACCCCCACACTTAGGCCATACCTCCATCTCGTACCATCTCTAATCCTGTCTCTTATACACATCTAGATGTGTATAAGAGACAGCACACACACACAGAGGAGTGGTGCGGTCTTCTGAAAGAGCCGATGCAATACACAGCGGCCACAGCCCAATCCTCAGTGTCCAACCTTCAGGGGGCACAGCCCAACCTCTAGCATGTAAAAAAGCCAGAAAAAGCAATGTGCGTGTGTGTTCTGGGCAGGTGGGTGGGTGGGTGGGTGGGGGTATGTACGTGGGTGCATGTGTGTGTGTGTGTGTATGTGTGTGTAGAGCAAAGTCGAAGCAGTGTCGAAGTTGAGTGATGTTGAGCATCGAGGCCCCCACTCCAAAAAAAAAAATGTTGCGGGCCTTCCCCGCGCCCTCTATTGACACAGAGAGAGAGAGAGAGAGAGAGAGAGAGAGAGAGAGAGAGAGAGAGAGAGAGAGAGAGAGAGAGAGAGGCCAGCAATTATCGATTGTTAGAATGTAGTGAAGTTGGCTTGCCTCAAATGTGGTCAGGGTTCATGACACCTGAAATCTGAAAGATTGCGTTCGAGGAAGGGCTTAAACCACCGGTACTTTCCCAGCTATTTTGCTGAGAGGCGCTGGGTAATGCAGGGGTCAAGCAGGGGAGGGCCACCCTCGTTAAATCGAATACGTTTCGCCCGTCTAAAACTGCCCGCGGCCGACATATTGGAAAGGTACTGGTGGTTTAAACGTCTAGTACACTGCCCCAGCCTTGTGGAGATGTGTTTGTCACCTAGTTTGTAATTTTCGCGTTTCGGGCCTATCGGACCACGGCGGGTGGCGGCGCCAGCCGGAAAATAAAAAAATTGCATCCCTGGCAATTCGGAAAAGCTCGGCGTGCAGTGCAGTGGCTCCAGGCCCGGGTGTACTGGTGGTTTAAGGCTTACTACTGTGGTAGGTGAGGCCATAGTCCTAACCAGCCCTGGCCTCATAAACCTCAATTTTTTGTTTTTTTGTTTTTTTTTTTGTTTGTAAAACAAATAGCATGCTTCATTATGTACAGAGCAAAAGGAGGCCGGGAATCCAACCGGAAGACTGGGGCCATTACCCAGATTAGGCTCATACTGGAAACCGGGCCTAGTGTCCCTTCCTGCCAAGCTACATGCTATTCCTGAACAAGGACGAAGCTGGATTTTAACAAAAGACAAATAGCTATAGACGAAAGAACCTGCCAACCTGCCTCTAGGTTGCAATTAGGAGCCGAAAGAACGGACCATCTTACCCTCAGGTTGATATGCTAACCGCTACACCTACCTCTATTTTCCTCTACCTAACTTCTCCCTCCCCTTTCACTTTCCGGATATTTCCAACACGGCTGTCAATGCTCCCCATCCTTCGGGCCTCAGCCTGACGAACCAAAATGGCCAGCGGCACCAGGCACATAAAAGAAAAAAGACCCAGCTCTGGCTCGTTTATTAGCGTACATTCACATGTCTCATGGTATCATTTAGTATACGGGTGCCGGGTGGTTTAAGGCTTACTACTGTAGTACTTTGGGAGGTGAGGCTACAGTCCTAACCAGCCATGGCCTCTTTAACATCCAATTATTCCATCATGGCCGTTAATGTGCCTCATCCTTTGGGGCTCAGCCTACTGAACCGAAATGGCCAGCGGCAGCAGGCGCGTAAAAGAAAAAAGACCCAGCGCCGGCTCGTTCATTAGCGTACATTATCAGGTATTAAGCAAATGTGGAAGCATTCACGTGACTGGTGCCAGGTATTATTTATTTAACAATTTTCTTTTTCGGTCTTTCAATGTTCGTCATACTTCGCAGATGGTTTGGGCCTGTGCCTACTGAACCGAAACGGCCAGCGGCACGAGCCTCATACGTCTCATGGTATCATTTATTAAACAAATTTGGGAGCATTCACGTGACTGGTGCCAGGTGTCATTTATTTAACAATTTTCTTTGTCTTTCAATGTCCGTCATACTTTGCAGATGGTGGCGATGTCAGGATAATGAATGCCCTGTTACCATTCCTGGAGCAGAAGAATCCGAGTATACTTTGACGCTTGAGGATGTTGCCCACCACGTATGGTTCATGTACACTCCTGTGACAAAGGCAGGTGTAAAGGGTGAAGGAAGACATGCTGAGACAGAGGTGGTCATTGCAGGTAAGGTTTGGCAATCTATAATTGTGTGTCTTTTCTGAACGTACCAACATAAAACAAAACAAGACAGAGACAAATCAAACAACGATATGCGAAGAACAAAAACATAGACGCAAGGTAGAGTTCGTATGTTTTCGTTGTTAATATGAGAGACCTGTGACATGCCTTACGAGAATGCTTGGGAAGTTTCAAGATTGCATCTCGGCCTGCCGACGCTCGAAAACAGGCCTGAAAGAAATCGGGCAGGCTTAGCAGCCGATCCCTGGAAGTAGCTATGGTGCAACCCACTGTGCTGTAGAATTCCCACCTTGGAAAGTATGAAGCGAATTATGTATCCACGGTCAAGAACTCTTGGTGGTTGTCTTGAAGAATGAACAGTAAGGAATTGTCATGGCTATTGCCCGACTAACAGATGACTTCGATTGCGGCCTCTGCAGCATCAGTAGCCATCAACCAGATGAGGGAGATTGCCCTATGCATTGTCCTCTCACCTTGACTTTTCATTCTCGTCTTGTTCTTCTTGCTCCTTTCCTGCTGTAAAATTTTTGGTGTCTTTGACCAATTAGTATTCATGCCGTCTAATGTCTAGAAATTTATAATTACCCAATTTACCGGATGAAAGACTCCGCCAAAAAAAATAAAAATAAAAAAATAAATATTAAATAAATAAAATTCATGCCTTCCTGCTTATTCCCTTTCCTTCTCGTCCTATCATATGTGCTCTCCCCCCAGGAGGGAGAGAGAGAGAGAGAGAGAGAAAAGAGAGAGAGAGAGAGAGAGAGAGAGAGAGAGAGAGAGAGAGAGAGAGAGAGGGGGGGCAACAGACTGATTTCTTGTTATTCAAAGGGCTCTTGTTGTGGAACCACAATTTCAATGGTTGAGATTGACGGTGTGCGACCCAGGGTGGTGCCAGGGTGAAACCATCGAGTGGCAGAGGCCCTAGTTGCCATTCAAGGCAGTGGTGGTGTAAGAGGTACAAGTCAGGTGCCAAGCTGTCTTGAAATCACAACATCGTTGCCGGTGATAAGTAACTGGACTGCTGCCCCCCAGAATAGATGGGGCCTTGGTATTTAAAAATTAATAAATAAATAAATAATAAAAATCACAACGTGTCAAGTACGTTGTGATGTTGTGGAGCAGTGTGGTTCACACGTTGCCTGGTCTTGTTCCTCATATCTGTTTTAAAAGCTAAGAGTGGGATGTGTCATCCACATGCTGAGGCTGTGAGCAGTTGGTGAGCATGTTATGATGATGTGGAGAGTGGTGCTTCACAGCCTTCACTGAGGGTCATGTGTGTTGTTATGTATGATTGTAGCGCCGCCGTCTGTCACGGATGTTCAAGTGGTTGGGAGGATGACACAGGGATGCACCGTCAAAGGAGTGGGCAAATATACTGGAGGGGTGGAAGGTGAAAGTGAACTCCAATGGCTGAGGGAAGATAAAGATACAGGGTATGTTTCCCATTCCCTTGTCCTCATAGAGGCGAATTCTGTTTGTGCTTCCTTTTCTGTGACTTGGACAGAGCACTCACTATGCCTGTTGTGAATGAAAATGCGTCTTCTTCTCATTACGGCTTTCGAATGAAAAGGGGAGTAACCCCTAAAGTTATTATATCGTCTGATTCCGGCAACTCATGAGCTGCTTACTAACAATTGCATGTGTGTACATCAGCTACATGGGTGATGTGACTCTTTCTGTGGCCGTTCGGTTACTGCACACACGAGTTCAGCTCAGCTCACACCAACATCAGGCGCCTTGTTGCTTTGCTCTATTCCCCTCAGCTCCCCCACTTATTCTCTCTATATATCTCCCTCTCTGGCCTCTCTCATTTCCCTCTGCCTCTCACTCCCTCATTCTCCAGCTGCATCTAGTATGGCAGGTTCGCCCTCACCCATGCCTGGAAGAATACTCCTGTATTGCGCACGCTCTGTATGAAATTACTTGAAATTGACTCTTTGCACAGAGCTTGCAGAATAACTCGCCATGGCAAATGTAGCTGCGAGTAGAGAGGGTAAGGGGGAGAGTTTTGCGCAGCTTTGTCTAATACACATGCGAATGACTGCTCTCTCTCTCTCTCTCTCTCTCTCTCTCTCTCTCTCTCTCTCTCTCTCTCTCTCTCTCTCTCTCTCTCTCTCTCTCTCTCTCTCTCTCTCTTTTCTTTTTTTTTTAACAACATGCCGGTTGTGGTTTGCTAGAAGGGGTGATATGAGCATCCCCGTCTAGCAAGCATCCGTGGCCGCTCCTGTCTATTGGTGGGGAACTTCACCTGGTGGAAATCGGGTCCAGCGTCCCTAAATCGTACACCACATCAGAATTCCAGGTCTTACCCGGTTTCGGCTCAGTGGGAAATCCCAGGTCTACTTCCTGCGACACCTCTGGTCCTGCCGCCCGAGGGTGGTCCGCTTCCTCTCTCTCTCTCTCTCTCTCTCTCTCTCTCTCTCTCTCTCTCTCTCTCTCTCTCTCTCTCTCTCTCTCTCTCTCTTGCTGTCTGTACGTTTATATCAATTACATTATCACACTACCATCACAGAGTGGTCTTTCTACTTTCATGACTCGGCCGTTACAGTACCAGCAATAAGTTCAAGTTTTTATTTTTGGTTGCACGTAGACCTGCTCTGTTTTTGAAAACAGTTATTGCGTGTGGTGGGGGTATGTGATGGTTTTTCCCATGAATTGTGCATCCCTCAATCCCTTGCTCTATGTGTGGCCTCACCGCTAGTGTGGGTGTGTGGCCTCACTGCTAGTGTGGGTTTGTGTCCATGCATGCACTTCGCCCCCCAGGATGACCACTGTGTCAGACAATTTTCCTTGTGTGTTGTGCTTGGTTTGCCCCTCCTTATGCTTGCACGTCCATCCTGCAACCCTTCCCCCCCAACATACACAGAAGCTGATGAAATCAGCTGGCACAGTCGGTTCTTTTTGCAGAGTTGTATACAGCGAACATGCTGACACACATTTATGGTTGGTGTGAGTAAAGTCAGCCGCCTTTCTCGAGGGAACACTGAGTTTGGGCGAGATGGTTAGTAGTCCTCACCCAGTGTTCGAATCCTTTGCGCACAGACTGTTGAGGTTCACCTCCTGAGGAGTCGCTGGGCGTCCAACGAAACAGTCTCTCACAGGTGGTTGGACCTTGTGGGAAGCTACTCCCCCTTCCAGCCAGGCTGCACATGAGTGCTAGCGTATTTTCAATATCACACATGCAAACAAAAGCACCAATTCCCTTTCCTCCCACTCTCTCAGCTCGTGTGTGTGAACATGGTCATTCCAAACATGAATCCGAGGTCATTCCAAACATGAATCCGAGGTCATTCCAAACATGAATCCGAGGTCATTCCAAACATGAATCCGTTGCACAGCCCCCTACCTGGAACGCAGGGCACGTGCATTCAGTCACCTGCACACAAGAATATCTTGCGGCTTCTGCCTCTGCAACCACCACCACCTCCAAGGTCGAACATGGTGCGATTCCTCCTGTGGCACATTCTGAATCTGGTGTCTCGTCATGCGACATCACTGTCATGTCAGCTAACCTACATTTCTTACTGCCGTCATGATCATCATCATCACTAACACCACCTCCATGTCAACCATCTCCTCCACCTCCCTCATCTCCTCCACCACCACCTCCTGTATGTCATCCATGTCCTCCACCTCATGCATCTCCTCCAACACCACCTCTTCCGCCATGTTGACGCACTTATTTTTGTCATGACCTTAACTAACACTGTATGTGTGGCCATAACACGATCATCATCGGCATCATCATCCTCATCAACCTCGTCCTTGTCCATAGTGCATGGAGTCCCCCTTCCCTCTTCTCTACACCACGAGGCCCGCAAACCATAAACAAGGCACCCCGGTGTATGACTGGCCCTGGAGTTTCGACCTGGCGCAAATGAGGCCCGCAGCCTATTTCTGGAAGCTTCCGTTCTCAGAGGGTAGACCTGAGTTGCCGACCAGTTATAGTGGACAGTTGAAGCCTGAATGGCTGGGCTTACCTTTCTTTTGGTAACCAATGGAACAATGAAATCTCTGCCGAGGGAGCTCGGGTGGGGCTCTGTTTTACTCAAAAGCATTGGTGGTTCAATGCACTGATGGCCATATTGTGCCCAAGGTCATGCTTTCCAACAATCCCAGTTAGAGTGGAAAACCGGCGCGTGAACGAGTGGGTTTAGGTTTTCCTATCGCCACCAGCCCACAATGAAGTGTCTGTCGAAGGGCATATGCTGTAGTTTTTCACGAAGTCACTGGTGTTTCGATTCACTGATGTGCGCGGATTCAAGCACCGATGTTTATGCTTATCTTGTGACCAAGATTTTGCTTCTTGAAAATACCAGCTAGAGCGCGACTTCGGGCCTGAACGGTGGGGTTTGCGTTTTGTACAAGCGGACAGCGCAGGCTACGCCTGCATGAAACACCTGCTCGTCCTCCTGACATCGCCCCACTTAAAAAGAAAAAAAAACACAGGCAAACTCAGCAGAGGTGTATCTTCCCATGTTCGTTTGGGAGGTTCATTATTTTGCACATTTGGTGCCCAACAGGATCTGCACGTGTAGTATCAAGTGTAGTATCTGTTCTGATCAGTTTAATTTAAAAAAAAAGAAAAAGCCCGCCAAAGTCCCAGGTGCGGAAACTGAAACACCAAGCAGTTTCATATCTTTTTATTATTGTCTTGGCTGCACTGAATCCGAAAGCGCTCGCACGCGCTGCTCTGTACTTGTATTAGAACATGACTTGGACCTGCGCTACGAGAAAAGGAATTGGGTGCAGGCCCTTTGCGACAAAAAAAAGCAAACAGCCACGTGCCACAAAACAAATTGTGGGAACGCCCCAACATTGGGCCCAGGTCTTGCAGCACCCCGAGTTTCGCGTGGGCCCATTACGGCAGACCTGGGTTTGCTTTTATAAGGATAGAGAAGCACTAGTGTTTCAATGCATTGAAGTGCAAATCTGAGCACTGATGTGCGTGATTATCTTGTAACGCCTGTCACGCTTCTTGATAATAGTCCTGTTGCATGTGGGGTGCGGTTCCAGCAAACTAGCAAGTCTTGCCTAGGTGGCCAACATAACATTTCTGGCGTTTGAGCTATTCAGCATTATCCCTGTTAAGACTCAGGAATAGTAGGCATTCTATTTTTTCTTGAACTCTGTCCCTTCGCACTGTTGTTGTCCTTTTAATGCCCAATCACACGCTTTGATACGGCACAAGGAATTAAGAACAGAGATCCATGATGAATTTGTGGCCATCTGTTACCTCCCTGTTACTTTGGGCTTCAAAGATGAGAAGGTGCTTTGGGTATTGGCACACTGAATGGTAGTCATACCTTCCGGGTACACCTTAGTAGTATCCGTGTGCACATTACTATGGAGTGGAGTAGACAAAGTGATGTACTCCTACCTCTCCTGTACCTTATGCCCAATCACACGCTCTGATAAGGAATTAACAACAGAGATCCATGATGAATTTGTGGCCGTTTGTAACCTGACCGTTACTTTGGGCTTCAAAGTTCAAAGATGAAAAGGGGCCTTTGGTGTTGCCACACTGGATGGTCGTCATACGTTCCGGATATAGTTTAGCAGTATTGGTGTGCACACTATGGAGTGGATAAAGAAATGTACTCCTCTACCTCTCCTGCTGCTAAGGTTTTCAAACGTTACTCTCTTCCTGTGACAAGTTTTCCAAAAAATTGTGCATGCTACCTCATGCCCAATCACACGCTCTGATAGGCAACAAGGAAATAAGAACAGAGATCCATGATGAATTTGTGGCCATCTGTAGCCTGCCTGTTACTTTGGGCTTCAAAGATGGGAAGGGGCCTTGGGGGTAATTATTACAGAATGGTCGTCATACCTTCCGGGTATACTTAGGCAGTATCTGTGCGAGCATTACTATGGAGTGACTAGGATCCACTCCGATAGCCACTTAGATCCCTACATATTCAGCCTCCTGATGAGTCGGTGAAACTCCGATGAAACAGTTTGTCACAGCCCCTCGTTTGTTGTCCTCTTCTCCCTCTCTGCCTACGGTTTACCGGGCAGTTCTATTTGACGATATATAACTATCCCTAATTTTCGGCCTGTGACAAGCAGACGATCGGGGCCCTCCGATTTTACACTCCCAGACGGTCCCGATCGTCTGCTGATCGTTTTTTCTTAGAAGTTCAAGCGGCGCCAGGGCCAGTACCGGTGCCGCATGCCAGTGCTATCACGATGCTTGGTACCGGGCCCGTGCACCGGAGCCGGTACCACACAAGGTACTGGGCCCCCGCACCGGTATTGTCGGACGTTGCCGGGCCAGCGCCAAGCAGCCACACGTAACAAACTTTTTCCGATTTTGGGAGGCGGTGCGGGAAAAACTGCGTGGCCCCACACCCACCTGCCCTCCAATCGACTTTTCTGCTACAGCGCTCGACTACGACGGACTGCTACGCTGCTACTTTCGAGTACGACTTCGCTCTACGTTGGACACGCGCACGCTCTTACACACACCAACACACGCGCACACACACACACACACACACACACACACACACACACACACACACAAGCACGCACACACGCACGCATGCACGCAAGCACACAGGCATGCACGCACGCACGCACACACACACACAGACGAACGCGGTGAGTCCTTGGCCATCAGTACAGTTCGTCTTGGGCGGACTGTGGGGGTTCAACCTCCTGATGAATCAGTGGAAGTCCGACGAAACAGTATGGCTGAGTCATTTTCTGAGTTCTGTATAGCGAACATAACAACACTCACACA
>BFEA01000062.1:1799485-1813682 GCA_003427395.1 Chara braunii
AAAGGAGCCAAAGGAACTTTAAAAGAATCTGGCTCAGCAAAAACAGAGTTGCAGAGATAGTGAATGGCAAAATCCAATTTAAAAATTGGTCTTAAACAAAAGATCCAGACTCCGAACCCCTCCTACTCCACACTATGCCCTGCAGAACCCTTTCAATAGTTCAGAAACATGCACAGTCTGCACGGAGGGGGCGGTAGAGGACATAGTTCACTGTCTAGTGTATTCCAAGGAGGCGACAGAATACTGGGCGAGAGCCTTGGCACTCTGGGACTCACTCTTCTCAACCCCCTTCCCTGAGCAACCCATCCAGCTTCTCCTTTTGACTAACATCCCTGATCAGATTCGAAAGACAGAGAAGGTCTGGACCAGACTCATCAGGAAGGTAACGCTACGGGTCAAATGGAAAAAGAGATGCAGCGGAACAATTGAAGGACGGTCAAGCCCACGGGAGAAAGTTTGGGTGGAAACCAGAACGATGATACAAGCCGAGATCCTTTGCAGTTGGAGGAAGATCAAGCAAGCCTGGACAGAAGACAAAGAACAGCGTAAGAACGAGAGACTGAGGTTTACAAGAGTTGGTTGTTAAACGGCAAGATTGCAGAGATATGAGAGGACCGTACCTGCTGAAAAGAGTGGCATAACTCAATGCCAGAAAGGAGCTTCCAACAGCGGTTAATGGAGGTTGGACCAATCACTTCTTGAACACGAGATGACTGCAATTGCCGGAAAGACTGGCACAACTCAAACTCAGGAAGAGGCTATCGACAACAGATAACGGTGGACGGGCAAAACACCTCCTGATCAGACTTCCACGGGAGTTTGACAAGCCTAAAATACCACAGCTATGGATGGATAACATGGAGATGAAMGGATGGCACCAAAAGACCAGAACAAGGGGAAACGGCTGACTCCAAGGGCTGTTGGAGTAYGAGTACMCAGGTTGAGATGTTAGGGTTTTGGGTTTTAGTGATGATTTAAAAAAAAAAGGGGACAGATAAAGTGGAACAGGGGACATCATGCYTCAGGAGCAGGGCAGATGAGTAGGGAGGACACAGGCCAACAGGGATAAAGGATGAGCTCTTTCCAGGTGGCATTGCATTATTGGGCAGATCTGGTCTCCAGATCTGAGAGGAAAGAGATGGACATGGCAAGCTGACAGTCAATCCTCCACCAAGGTGGAGCAATCAATGCTGTTCAGGGGTCCTTCGGCCTAACGGAAGGAAGTGTGTGTGTTTTTTTTCAATGTAATGTATACTCTGACTTGCCGGTGGAATAGGAACCGGACTGACGCTCCGCAGAATAGAAGGAGCCAGGACCATAAGGCCCGGTTTAAAAAGAAAAAAGAAAAAAAGGAAAGGGGGTTGAGTGGTGATACTTGCCACATGGCGTGGCGGGGCAGGCCTGATTAATTGTTGCTTGTGAGCTCCATAGTGTGCTGTTGAGAATGAACTGGAACACAGAATAGCTCTCAGCTTCAGTCCCTCTCCACTCCTTTACAGTATCCTTCCTCAACTTGACACCGCGTACCAATTCTAGGTATGGTGGGAGTCTCTCTCCATCGAGGAAATCTCTCTCTAGTGTGGCCAATCTAATGTTTTTCCTCCCCAAACATCCGTTTCTCCATGAATGCTGCTATTTCTCCATCTCCCCGGTCTCAGACTGCGTCAACAGAAGTGCACAGGAGAGCCTAAAAACCACCTCGACCCCGCCCAAACGCACCCCACAACCAACAAATCCCCACCCATCCGCATTTGAACACTATTTCCTTTATTTTATTGCGGGCGAAGCAGAAACATGTAACCTTGTCTCCATGAATGCAGCTATTTCTCCATCTCTCTGGTCTCTTCTCTCTCCCAATCCTTCCCCTGGTCGTCCCCCTTCTGTTCCCTTATTCATACTCTCCCACTGGCGATGGCGATCACCGACACACGCAGCTGTGGCTGCCTGCCCACACTCTCTCCTTTCCAACAGGTGGCAGCAGGGCAGCATGATACACTCCTCCAGCTTGAGCTGTGGCTGCCTGCCCACACTCTCTCCTTTCCAACAGGTGCCTGCCCAAACAGTCACACCTAGGGAATATCTGATGCATACCCGCAGAAGTTCACATGCCGGAATGCTGGTGATGGATATAGTGCCAACCCAAATCCAGGGACAAGCATGGGTTACCTGCTTGTCTTATTCAGACCTAAACATGATAGTGTGTACTTCTCGGCTGAGCATGATAGTGTGTACTTCTCGGCCGAGCATGATAGTGTGTGCTTCTCGGCGGAGCATGATAGTGTGTACTTCTCGGCGGAGCATGATAGTGATGTACTTCTCGGCTGAGCATGATAGCGTGTATTTCTCGGCTGAGCACAATAGTGCGTGCTTCTCAGCTGAGCATGGGTGGATTACCTTTGCATCCTTTCAGGAAAAACAACTCTCACCATGATTTGTGTTTGATGAAGGACAACTTTGAAGTAGCTGGTTCATTTGGAGGAAAAAGATTCTCTGACATTTGTTTACACAACACATAGGATGGTTCAGGCAAATTGTCGGATACTACCAGAGTCTCACCCAGTATCCCTCGTCTTGCGGAAGATACAAGCATGCTTAATGCAATTAGCTAAGCTCAAAAGAACCTGCCTGGTTACTGGATTTGTAAAGCTTAGGTCGTAAAAGGGCTGTTGCACAGCACAATACGCATGGCAGCCTTTCTTTTTTTTTTCGTTTTTCAAACCACCACTACTTTTCCCATTGGTGGGGAAATGGGAAAATAGCCTAATCCTAAAGAATTGGAGGCTGGGCCCAACGACGGCTGTCGTTAGTAAATCTCATCGGCGGCTGATGTTTCGTAGGGTCCTAAAAGATCTGAGGCCCACCCGAGGCTGGCATGGGAAAAGGTAGTGGTGCTTTAAATGAAAAACATCCTGCAATTTCCTGCGTTTCCCGGATGATAAGAGAACCACCAGGATCGAGGACTTGTTGCGGATGGCTCCGGTCCATTGGTGGGGAGTGGCACCTGCTGGAAACCGGGTCCAGTGTCCCTTGTGCAACATGTTTCAAGGAAAATACTGGGAGCATTACCCAGGTTCGCTTGTATTTTCTCTACAGCTCTGCCGCTTGCCTGCTTCACTGCCTCCCCTGACCTGGCGAGACCAGTCTTACCGCCATCCTTTAAACCCTAAACCATTCCTGAGCCCAACCTACCGGCTCTATACGACCCAACCCTTGGCGTGCACCTTCTAAAAAAATAGAAAATAGAAATTGGAACATCGTGTGCAAACCCACCAACATTTGCACACCAGCAAGATAGTGTACATAACTTTATTGTCATCAGTAGAACAGACTTAAATGAGGGACTGTAGTATGGGATGCTGTAGTATTGAGGACTGGACAGCAGACACCGGAAGAGTCGTTTGCTTGCTGTCCCGTGTTTTGGACCTGTGGGCCAGTTACCTGCTGGGTGTCCTGACTGGCAAGGAGCGGGAATGTACCCTATGGCAGTCACATGTATTCTGTATTGGGGCAGTATGGCCTTGTTTTCACCGTTTTGTTTTGATAGTAACTGTGGTCAATGATTTGGGGAAATCTCTCACCAAACAGATATTGTTGTGTGCGGATGATTGATGCAGTGATTGCATCAATTGACACAGTTGAAGGGTCAGGATTTCCAATTTTAGGTATGTTTATTTATCATATGCTGCTGGGAAAGTGAAGGGAAATGTGCATATAAACCTTGTTCTCTTCATTCAGTTTGCCCAACAGGGGAGCAGCGAATGTGGCTAAGGGTACACACATGTCACACACATGTAATTGTTCATGAACAGATCAGGGGCCGGGATCCTGATGGAACTTGATGAAAAGAAAAAAAGAAAAAAAGAAAAGGACGACAGTGAAGGTAAGAAAGGAAAGGGCTTCTCTAAGGCCATACTCAGACTAGATGTTTTTGGGCTTATTTGTGCACTTACTGCTGTCACACATATCCAGCGCTGACTGTAATTGTAGTCAGATACATCCAGAAAATCCCTAGTGTGAGTGAGCTTAACAGTAGCCTCTACCAATATTCTATGGTTGATTTGAGCTTGAGAGAAACAAGGAATGTAAATGTAAAAAAATCAGAATCCCCTCCCTCTCCGTCCTGACTGGCCGTTCCCTCCCCCTTGTCCCTGTTGCCTCCGTAGGTTCTTAGCGCCCGGGCCAGTTGGCTCATTCCGAAGGTCGTTGGCAGTTCTGTGGGGGTCCATAGTGACAAGGCGGGTCGGGGATACCTGCGCTCTCGACGGCACTGGAGGGATTCAATCCTTGCGGAAGACATCGTAGCGGGCACATGCTTGCTCTTGCTCGTCGCTTGCCGAGGTGAGGGGGCATGCAGGATCCGATATCATCCCACTTAGCCTACAGCTGGTGAAGAGAGTTGACTGTAGCACGGTTGTGTCCTTAGCACGGCTGATAGCAACTGCTCGATAGCTCCACTGATGACTGGGTTCAAGGGGTGGGGGGGGGACAGGGCTGTCATCACTCATTGTCATTCATATCTTTCTTTTCTTTCAAATCTCTGCCAGAATTCTGTGAATACCGAATATGATACAATGCACGCAAAGCCTGCACATAGGACGAAGTGTACAGGAAAAGTACAACAGTGATTGTATGGATGAATGGCTTTTTTTCAAAGGCGCGAAGGTTTGATCAATCAACACTCTTCAGTCGTGTATATGTTTCCCTCTCATCTGTTTCGTAGAGCTTGTTTTTCAGTAGTTCGGTTTTCTGTAATTGTCCTGGTGCCGGTTGTTCAAAATATAATACAGAATTCTTTAAGCTGGTTGCTCAAAACTTTCCTCATTGTACACACATTGTTGGTGCTCGCATTTGATAAGTGATTACTTCTTTCAAAATCTCCTATCCTTTCTTCCTGTGCACTGCCTCTTTTTCCTGACATGAGTTCATGTCATGCTTTTCATGCGACTTTGTGTTTCTTGGCCAGCGTATACATCCTAGTGAAAAAGGGATCATCAGAGTATCAGCTATCGGAGGAGGATGTTGGTGCCAAAATAATGTTCCAATACACACCTGTCAATTCAGAAGGTAAATGGAAATTCCAAATGAACTTCCAATGAATGGAGTGGTTTGATTCGTTTCCCAGACAGGATGACTGGATTGTGAACTGCGTACAGTGCGTAGGAGATTTTTGAAGTTCTTATGGGTCTAATCCTTATGTACCTGGCAAAAGTTACCTGGCATCACTGCTGATCAGAATAAAGCGGAACAACTAAGTGCTTGCAGAACACCGTTGACGCTCAAGTGTCATTAAATGAGCAATCAAGCACATGATGGTCGCTGATATGTCCCAGCACAGCAGATGTTCGACTTCTTTTTCTCCAGTTGGCCCACAGGGATCCTTCTGGCACAGATGTCTGACATTTTTTGCTCCAGGTGGTCCCCACCTTACCGAGTGTTCATTAGGATAGACCTCAATACTGTTCATTACGATAGACCCGAATACTGTTGGTAGCTGCAAAGTGATTAAGCAGTGAAGCAGTTCCTGTGAAAAAGTCGAGTCAAGGCAGTAGAATGGAGGGGAAACAGTGAAGTGAGAGGGTGTTATGCAGAATAAAGGCGAGGGAAGATCGAGAGGGAGGGGGAGGAAGGGTGGGGCATATATATATATATATATATATCGTCACAAACAGAACTGCCCGGTAAACCGTAGGCAGAGAGAGAGAAGAGGACAACAAACGAGGGGCTGTGACAAACTGTTATATATATATACTGCCTTGTACGTGAGAGGCATGGTGAAAGGGGAGTTAAAATAAGAATGAGAAAAATGAATGGTTTCAGTGTGCCCTTCATGTTTGTCTTCTCTTTTTTTTTTTTTTTCTTTTTTTTTTTGCGGCTTGCTTCGCAAAGTGCGCTCTTTTAGTTCATAGTTATGTGACAATAATACAATATGTATATACTATGTGACAATATTTACACATATGGAGGGTGGGGGGCAAGGATGATCGCTTGTTCTCTCCGACGGACTTCAACACTAGTTGGAATAAATCAGACTGGAGGCGGGCTTGAAGTAGGTGCTCTTGTGGTGTAGATATCCGGATCGGGGAAGTGGGAACAGCAGCCATATGGGAGAAAGTGGGCGCCCTAGTGTGCCATCATTCTCATAGCGTGTGCTTTGTTGCTTCTGTTTTTTCACTTTCCCTGTGTGTGTGTGTGTTCAAGTCTCTCTCTCTCACACACACACATACACCTGTTCATGGAATTGTCAGGCCCTGAAAAATGAGAGAGAGAGAGAGAGAGAGAGAGAGAGAGAGAGAGAGATTCTCCTGTTCGTGGAATTGTCAGGCCCTGAAAAATTAGTGTTTATGTTGATTAGCATGTAGGCTAGGCAGGATCATTCGTTGTTTTTTCAATGGTTTTCGTATTGACCATGCTGTCTCAGGTACATTCTTTTTTTCTGAAAAGGCGCTTTGGTCTTTAAATTGCTAACTAGGCACCATAATGCTCTTGTTCTTTTCGCTTTTCAAGAACTCGATAAAACAGATGTCATCACAAAGAGTTTATGTATATACTGATTCTTTTCTCCCCGGGCATCTACATACCTGGTATGCAGGCTTCGGACATCCCGATTCCAAATATCTCTGGATGGGTCTGGTTCCTGCCTTGCCACCGAACTTTGTTGTGTTCGTTTTCTGGTGCAAAATGGATATCTGGGGTAAAGACATTGGCAGTAAGGATAAGTTTATTTAGTATTGTTTACTCCAGCATCTGGTTTGTACTTGGAAAGCTGACGATCGTTCTTTTCTGGCAGGTGTGAAAGGCGAGTGTCAAAGTGTTACTACACCAGTGGCAACATTAGGTGAGTTTGTTAATTGCAGGAAAATGGATGCGCACTGTGCACACTCACGGTCCTTTTGCCCCTTCCATTGCATTTCATCAGGAGTCTTCAGCAGACTTTATCGATGTTTCCAAGGTGCTTAGTTTGGAGTGGAAATGCTATAAGCTGTTTTGGTATCCTCTGGCTTCCCTCAAGCACCAGCCCCATCAAACGCCGGGCACGATAACGGCAACGTCGTGAGGCCAGCAATTGATGAGACTCCAAGTGGAAGGAGACTGCTTGTCTGCTGGCCACAGGCGTCAGGTGGTGCCACTTGATTTCCTTTGGCAGGAAAATCATCCCTGGTATCTATCCATCTGCTTATGAAACCAGATCCGTCGATGACCCAATCCTCTCCCTGACCTGTGTGTTTAAACCACCAGTGCTTGGCCCATACATCAGCCCCGTGGCGTTGTCGTTTCCCTGCAACTTCCGGAGGCTCGGGGTACCGGCCCTCAAAGGCCGGATCCGCCAGCCAAAACAATTTTTTCTTGTTGCGCTAGGGGGTCGGCATGAAACGGCGCGCAGCCCGTTTTCAGGCTCGGTCGATAGCTGGGCCAAGTACTGGTGGTTTAAGACTTCACCTCCCTCCTCTCCCATTGGGGCAAGAGCTCGGGTAGAAGGGATTAGAGGGATTAGTATGGAGACGATGTGCAACATCAGCCAGGTTGGTAGTACCAAAGGGTTCATCATCAACATTGTGGAAAATGGGCCCTCTTCCATAGGTCAATTGCAAAACCTTGCAAATTATCCTCTCTTGAATCTCTTTCTTGAAAGTTATTAACCCTCCCCGGGTCACGCTCTGTAAAGTGGACTGCATTTAAGCCTGCCATAGATGAACCTATGCTGTTATCTGGGTGGTGTCGACTGGCTCTGGCTGCTGTGGTATCCACAAGGGTGGCCCTGACCAGGTGGGCCCCATGGTGGGTCACGGGTAGTCCCAGCTCAAAATATATTTTTTATAAATCAGAAATAAAAATATGACGGGCCGAGCTCAGGTTGCACATCCACGAATTGTTGAAATACAGACCCAAGTTCAAATCCAGATACAATCAGATGACCAGAATAAATCATTCTTAATTACCTGTGGCCCATCAGTTCGATGATGATATCTCAAGGCCGTCACCCTTTTCAAAATATGAAAAAGTATTTTGTGGCAAATTTATGCAACATTGGAGTAAAAGCAACTTTTGCCCGAGGGTCTCCACAAAGTGCCTTCGAGATAAAAAAAGTGTTAAAATATACCTCCTGAGTCCTTACTAGTCCTTAGCCCCTTTCAAAAACCTGGTCATACCTCCCAGCACCCCCTGGGAAGGCCTGATTTCCCACTGTTCACCCATGTACAGTCCCAGCCTGATGTCAGACTTTTGTTTTCCAAAGCACACCTGGATTTACCAGGCAGAGAACCCCCAATGCCCACCTGGCCAGTATGCCGGGTAGGGCGTGCGGGTAGTCTAGTAATGACCATGAGTGTATTTCTGATCAGTGTGTCTGTAAATCGTCATTGATTCAACTGCACAAAGTAATCCAATATTTGTGGCGTATGTGATGTTTCTTGTAGAATGGGTAATGAGGTAAACAAATAGGATTTTAATTATGTCTTCTTGTGGAATGGGTAATGAGGTAAACAAATAGGATTTCAATTATTTTCACAAATGTCCAGAAACCCTTGGTTACCAACATGCCTGGCTGGTCACCAGTCTGGAGTACCCCAGGCGGACCTGGGGTACCTCAGGCAAATGAGAAAGTCTTGTGGCCACCAAGCGAAATAGAGAACGGGCTCCTCTTCTTCAAGGAGAAGAAGAGTAATGAAGAAGGAAGGAGTAGAAGAGGAAGAAGAATAAAGGTGGGAGATGAAGAACGAAGAAGGACAGAGAAGAAGAGGAAGAGGAACGGAGACCAGATGAGAAAACGAGGAATGGAGGGCGAAGAGGAAGACAAAGAGGAACAAGGATCAGAGAAGAAGAAGATGAAGAGCTGGCACAACATGGGGGGTGGACAGGGGGTTCAGGGGGGAAAGAGGGGGGAGGGTGGCATGATGCCGGAATAGGCAGCATGATGGGGGAGGGGAGAAGTGGAACGGTGAGGGGGAAGAAGTGATGCAATGGGAGGAGAGGTGGTGTGATGGGGAAGAGAGCCTGCCTAATCAGGGAGCGGTGGTGAGGGTGGCACAATTGGCATGATTCGCGAGGTGGGGTGGGGGGCTGGGGGAGGCGGTTTGTGGGTAGAGTGGTGGAGTTCAGGGATGGGATGGGGGTAAGTGGCGGATGTGGGGGCAGGGTGTGGCCAGGGGTTGGAGAGAGGTGTTGCGATGGGGGGTGGAGAGGTGCTATGAGGGGAGAGAGCGGGAACAATGGCATGCCAGAGGTGGTGGGATGTTGGGTAGGGGCTGAGGGTGCGACCGACGGAAGATCTGGGGGGAGAGTATGGAAGGATGGGGGACGAGAGGTGGTGCAATGTGGGGGGAGACGATGGAGTGGGGACCGGGCGTAATGGGGGGGAAAGAGGTCTTGGATGCAGGGGAAGAGGTGGTGTATGTAGGCAGAGAGGTGATGCAAAGGACTCTCTCTACCTACCTAAACAAAGGAGAGCGAGAGGAACAAGGAGAAGAAGAGGAAGAGGAATGAAGAAGGACGAATAAGCTGCAGAGGAATGGAGATGGTAGGAGGAGAAGCGGAATGAAGAAGGATAGGAAGACGAAGAAGAACGAGGATGGGGGGAGAAGAAGATGAAGAGGAAGGAAGTTGGACGAAGGTGGTGGAGAAGGGGGGAAATAAAAAGTAGGGGTGAGAGGGTGCGATGAGGTGAGAGAGTTGGAATGATGGCTAGGGCAGAGGTGGTAGGACAGGGAGAGGGGTGCTATGGAGGGGTGAGGTGGCATGATTGATTGAAAGCAAGGGCGCGAGATGTGGGAGGCTAGAGGGGGTGCAATGTGTGGGTGGAGAGGGTGCGATGGGGGTAAGAGAGTTGGAACCATGGTGCAGCAGAGGGGGCATGCGATGGGGGGAGTGCGAGGGAGGGGAGAGAAGGTGTGAATAATTGGAGAAGATTTGGCAAGATGTGGAGGGGTAGAGGTAGTGTGATGGGGGGAAAGCCATGACGGGTGCTGGGAAGAGGAGGACGCAGGGGACGAGATGTGGGCAGCGAGGTGGCAGGAAGGGCTCTATATCTCTATCTACAGGAAGAAGAAGAAGAGCAACAAAGATGAGGAAGAGGAAACAAGATGGGAGGAGAAGAGGAACAAAGGGCTCTTTCTCTCTACGTACACAAAGAACAAGAGGAACAAAGAAGGATGGGAGGACAAGAAGATCAAGAGGAGTGGAGGAAGAAGAAAACGAAGGTGAAGGTGGAGGAGGAGGAGGAGAAGTCAAATTACCTTCCTCGTGGCAAATGCTTGTGAGGGGAGGAGGTGATGCTGTGGGAGCTTCTTCGCGTGGTGGTTGTTCTGTGTGATGAAGACAGAGGCAGCAGGGCGACAATGGCTGCATGAACGCACAGTTTGGTGCCCAGTTTGCTCCGTTTTGACATTCGAATACCCAGAAAACTGGGCGTGTTAAATCGGAGCATTCTGATCTCCGCTAAGGTTCCATAGCCAAAGAAAAAAAAAAAAAAAAACAGGGTTCTGCTGGCCCCTCAGAAAGATTTCAGGCAGCCTGGTTGTGGACCTGGACCTCCCAATGGCCTTGCTCCAGTTGGTGCTGAGTCAGCCTGGGAACCCAGCCAGGCGGCCGGGTGACCTTCCTGTCAGGTCCAGGGTGCCCTGGTGTCCGACCAGGTATCCTAGCAGAAACCATTATTGATTTGGAACCAAAATGAAAGATTTCCGCTTGCCATTGTTGCAGTGTATAGTGAACAGAATCTTCTAGTTCTGGTCAATGTGTCTGTAAATGATGACTGAAGTACGCACCAGATTCATTTTTTTTGCTTTTACACTGGATTTTTCTCAATGCTGGGATGCTGGGCCTGGTTTCTGGCAGGTGCTGCTCCCCACAAATAGAAAGGAGCTCGAGGTTCGGGAGAAAAAAAGAATCCGAATGAACAAAAGAAGTTCCTAAAAGACTGAATAAAAATGTAACAATGTGTAGAAAGGTCCAGGAATTCAACTGAAATGAAATGACTCAATGAATACAAGCTGTAGCTAATACCCAAGGCATCAAAGATGCATTTTCTACGGGATCCCAAAACCACCAACCGCCCCAACCTAGCTCATGGTAAGCCCACCAACTTCCCAGTAGTATTCCTACTGATAAAAAAACACCAGCGCGTTAAATCCAAATTCGTATCAGCCTGCTGTTGTGACAGGTCTGTGCTCTGTGATTTTGTTGTTTTCCCATCAGCACCACCAAGAGTGGTTGAACTGAATGTCCTTGGAGATGTGAGGGAAGGTAGCACTCTCTCAGTTACTGGCAAGTACGTTGGAGGAGACGAGGGTCCCAGCCGCATCCAGTGGTTCAAGACGAAGCACAAGAGTGAAGATAACATGTACCTGGCTTCTGAACTAGAACCAATCAGCAATTCCAGAGTTGCTCGTGTGAGTTTCTAGCTGTCCGTTCTCACTCCAACAGATGGCTAGCAAATATTCTGACTCTGCTTCTTATGCTCTGTGACTGACAGGCTGATGTTATCTCTGATAGGATAATGACATTGTTGAAGGTGGTAGTCCTTATAGGGTCGAGTTCCAACAAACCTAAACATGAGGAGTAAAAAGCAGAAAGCGAGAAGCAGCCATAGCGTGTTTTTTCAACTTTTTTGGTTTTACATACATGCCAGTGATGCCACGATCTTGCTTTCTGCATAATATTGCAGCCATAGTGTGTGTTTTTGTGGTTTTAGACTTCTATTTCCGTTTTGCATACATGCCACGATCTTGCTTTTGCATAATACTGCCATGATATGCTATGTACAAAGTGCGCCGCGGTGTGTGCCTGGACCTCGCAAAACCACACTTGATGGTATGCTTGTGTGAAACATATTTTAGCTAGAACATTCCTGGTTGCTGTAGTGTTGCTTGCACAGGTGGATAGTACAATGTGTAAAGAAGGGAATAAGGGCAGGGACGTGGGCACTATGTGGGGTTAGGGAGGTGGGGACTCTGTGCATGTAGGCTTTGTTTTTTTTTTTTTTCAGTTGTTGTTTTCTCATGCCTGCATTTTTTGGTTCAACATCATGTGCTCTGTGGTCAAAAGACTGAATCAACTGCTCCATTTTCCAGAGGGGAAGGGAACTTAGCAGTGTTCTTTTTTTTAAGTGCATCCAGGCTGTTTTTTTAGTTGTATTTTTTGCTGCCTGCAAGGCCCTGCATTATTAACTTCAACATCAGCTGCTCTGCAGTCAGAAGATTGAATCAACTGTTCCTTTTTCCAGAGGAGAAGGGAAGGAGCTTAGCCTTCTTTTTTGGATGACTGTGATATATGTATGTGGGTGTTGTCTATTTGCTATACGCATGTATTGTCCTGTCAGTATTAGTGTGTGTGCTATCTATGTGATGTATGTCCTAGGTATATGTTTATTACGTATATGCACCATGCTTGTGTGCTTTTTTTTTTTTTGTTGAACGGGGCCCTTGTACAAGGCCTCTATCCTTGTGTGCTTATACTAAGTCTGTTTGTTTATGTGATGCAATATGTAGTGAATTCCGTGCACTCTTTGATGTACAGTATGCATTGTGTGGTATGCACAGTATAAATAAAATGTGATGGAGGATGTCCTATGTCTGTGCTTTGTGTCGTTCATGACTTCCTCTTTGTCTTCTGTGTATGTTTGTGTGTGTTCATGGTTGCATGATCATTCGTGCTTTTCGTGGCCATTGTGATCCTTTATTACCATGCCTATATGTCTGTGCTATATCTACCTGTTCTTTGGGCACTGCACTTGTACTGTGTGTGTTTGAGCCCTGTGGACGTGCCACTAATGACATCTCCTATCTGAAGTGATGCATAAGGATGAACCCTGGACAAGTATGGCAAGTGTGTTAGGGGATTAGCGTGAACCCTCGACAAGTAAGGAAAGTCCACCGTTTGTGAACAAGAAGCAAATGTTTTGTTACAGATGGCAATTTCGATAGCGAACAGTTTTTTTCCTAGTCATAGGAGCTCATATTCAACTCGAAAGACAGAGTTTCAGAAGAACACTGAAGTTGCTTTGGATCTGTCTGACGTTTTCCCCTTGATAATGCCATTCACTCAGGAGTTCTGCGTTCCACTGGAGGCGGTGGGTTATTACCTAGTGGCCAAGTACACACCTTATCGAGTAAATGGTGAAGCAGGAGAACCGATGTATGTTACATCACCTGGACCAGTTGAAAGTGAGTCTGTACCTTCCTTGGCACTTAGAATTGATATGTTTTGTCACTTTTGTCACTTCTTCAATACATATACCTTCCTTGGCACTTCCCTACACTATTAAAATCGCTAAGGGGACAAATCTAACATCCGGGCCGTCGTTGGTCCTACCGACCCACGGCCCAGATCGACCGAATCATGTAACAAATCTGTCATCCGGGCCGTCGGGTCCTGCCGGATCGACGGGCCGGATTGGAGCGCGGTCTTAAGATCACGCGTCAATCCAGGCTGTTGGCCCGGTACCTTGGGCCCGACGGCCCAGATTGATCAGGCARGACCCGATCGAGGCCTTTCGCCGGAAACCGGTTTGCTTGCCCGTTGGAGCGGGCCGTTTCTGTGCACGGGCTTCCCAACGGGCAAAGTGGTTCCCGTAGGCTGCCCTTTTGGGTGGCGGCACGGGAAATCCTACGCACGGCGGCGCGCACAACACACACACACGCACACACACACGACATGGTGAGACTGTCGGGGTTCAACCTCCTGATGAGTCGGTGGAAGTTTGACGAAACAGTTTAGCTTAGTCGTGCTTTTTTTATGGAGTTGTGTATAGCGAACATAACTACACAGACACAGACACTAACACACCCAGAGAGAGAGAGAGAGAGAGAGAGAGAGAGAGAGAGAGAGAGAGAGAGAGAGAGAGAGAGATGGGACACGTCTTGCAGCACAAACTACTAGGCTTGATGGATCGAACGGGGCATGAGAGAGAGAGAGAGAGAGAGAGAGAGAGAGAGAGAGAGAGAGATTGATCGACTGCAGTCGGCCGTTGGATGTGGTGAGTGGTTGGCTGGCGTCACGGGTAGGCCGTGAGATGTGGTGGGCACAGTGATTGGCATGCAATGTTCGACTGTCGATGCCTGAACGACGCACAAAAAGATGGGAGATTCAAGTCAGTGGTCCCCCTCCCCCTCCTCCCAAGAACCCCCTCCTCCTCCTCCTCTGCCCCTCCCTCCCCAGCCTCCGCTCCTCCGCTGCCCCTCCATTCCATCCCCTCCTCCGCCGC
>BFEA01000062.1:1856625-1868525 GCA_003427395.1 Chara braunii
GTGTGTGTGTGTGTGTGTGTGTGTGTGTGTGTGTGTGTGTGTGTACTCTGTGACAGCTATGTGGCCATTTCTGAAGAATCCAGGGACGAAGGTCTCTG
The DNA here is from genome assembly GCA_003427395.1 of Chara braunii. NCBI lineage: Eukaryota > Viridiplantae > Streptophyta > Charophyceae > Charales > Characeae > Chara > Chara braunii. The sequence goes on from BFEA01000062.1 coordinate 1,856,724, forward strand.
GCCCTATTTCTATACGGCGCACAGTGCTATTTGAAAAAAAAAGAGGCAGTGTCGTCCACAAGGGAAAGAAGAGCGTGGGTTGTTGGGTGATGTGTAAAAAGGGGATGGGAGGGGCAAGGAAAGGAAAGAACGAGGGGACAGATTGAGCGACGGGTTACCCAAAGTCTTCTACATGACTGTTTGCGTTTCCTTGGAGAAGCACTCATGCAGGACAACAATGATGATATCGATGTTACATCTCCAGAGACATGTTCAGAAGTTCATGAAACACAGTTTTTTCACTTACATTCAATGTCTCAGCGGTAATACCCTACCTCCCGTGCGGCAGGGGTCAAAGACCCTGCAAACCCACCCGCCTCCCCGTGATTTAGGGAAAACCACTTCCACTAACCTGCACCTCCTCACAAGGAAACCCCACTGCCCACCATAATGGCGTTTCTACAGAGCAGCACTCTCTCTTTCATTCCATCCCATGCAAAACCCTACACAAGAGTCGCAACAAATTAGGACAACTGTTACCCAAACGGCGGAAAAGGACTCAGGTAACTACAGAAACCAAATCCTGTCACAAAAAGATGGAAACCCAACCCACGATTGCTCGACCCGAATATGTAACCAAACCCAATATCTTCATAAACCAGCAGTGATACCCCACCACCCGCGTGGCAGTGGTCGAAGACCCCGCAAACCCACCCTCCTCCTCGCGATGCAGGGTATTAAACCACTCCACCCAAAGAGACCCCGCCGCCCACCGTGATGGAATCCCCGCGGAGCGTCACTCACCTATTCGTGGCAGATTTCCTAAACCAAAGCAAAGGGTCACATCAGAATTCCTCACAGAATCGGAGATAAAAAAAATATCACAGAATCACACTAAGGCACCCCCCTTCAATCCCCTTCAGCCCCTTTAAAACCAATTTATACCCCCCTTAGCCCCTTGACAGCCAACTCTCAAAAAAAGAAATGAGCCCGGTTGTGGGGTCCTCTAGGAGAGCGCAGAAGAGCAAAAAAAAAAAGAAGTTTTTTTTTTTTCAGCCGGGTGCCCGGCTGTGCAGGTCGGCCGGGCATAAAAATCTTCCTAGATTTATTAAAAAATTCGAAATTAATTCGAGAGCAGGGTTACCGGCGTTCGGGACGGGCCGAACGCCCGAACGTACGGGGCCCCTTCGGGAGGCGTTCGGCCGTTCGGGCTGAACGTGGACCAAAAAAAAAAAAGTTTTCAGAAAATTCCGAAAAAAACTATGTTATGGAGAAACATACAATAAACAACATTTGCCTGGGCACTACATCCAAATTCTTTACCAAATTTGAATTAAAAATCCAATACCGAAAATAAACACTATGATAAAAATAAGAAAAAATAAAAACAGAATTAAAATGAGTGAGTGTGCCAGCACCTTTTTGACACCGCCATCTTTGCCGATTTTTAATTATTTTTTGGCATTGACAAATGCCCTGAAAATTTACAGATATGTAGTTTACATAATCAATAACTCATTAATTTTTTTTCAAAAAATAATAGGCCCCGAAATAAAGTGAAAACAAAAAGTTAAAAGTGAAAAAAAACAAAATAGTGAGTGGGCGAGCACGTTTTGACACCCCCATCTTTGACGATTTTTAATGTTTTTTTGGCTTAGCAGAATGGCTTCAAAATTTATAGGCGTGTAGGTTACATCATAGAGAACTCACAAACAAAATTTCAGAAAAAAAAAACTTATTTTTAGGCCCCGAAATATTTTTTGGCGGGAGCCGAACCTGGAGGTGTTCGGCCCCCGAACGGGACCCCGAACGCCCGAACGTTCGGGGGCCAGCCCAGGGCCCCCCGAACGTTCGGTCAGGTAACCCTGTTCGAGAGTGTATTTTTCAAGAAAATTCTAAAAGGTTTGAGAGAGAAATCGTATTTTTCAGGAATTTTCAAATGAAGAAAAAGAATAATTAATTCCAAGAATAAAAATAAATCTGACTAAATTTATTCAGATTTATGTTTGGGTTAGAATTTATAATCAAAGAAAGATGTTGAAGTTTCGAAAAAGGATGATTAATTCCAAGTAAAGAAATTAATTCCTTCGCGATTTAATTGAATTTAGTCAAAATTAATTGAGGAGTTCAGAGTGACATTTTCAAAAGAAAAGTACTTACAAAAAAAAAGAATTTCGAGAGAGAATTATGAAAAATTTGTTTTCGAATTTCAAGAAAATTTTTGAAAAGGAATTTAAGGATTTTAAAATATACGAGAAAAGGGAAAACTTGGCGATGGTGTGACCATGGCGGCGCAGGGAAGAACACGGGGGTATTAGGGGAGCGTGCCGAGGGATCCGTGATATGCTCCTGGTCGTTGGTGGTCTCACTTGACTTCTGTCAGGAATCCTAGTCCGGTGGAGGAAGGAGAGCGTGATACGTGGGGGCCATCGGCGGGTGGGATCCGGGCGCTGCACCATACCTGATGAGACCGATCGGGGGTTCTGCCCCTCGATCTTTGATATGGAGGTTTCTGCAGGGTCAGCCCGCGAAGCTGAGGAAGACAGGAGCTACGGGAGATCGCTGGACTTCTCATGTTCGCTGCACAGCGGGGATACGTGGGGATTTCGCTTACGATCTCCAGCAGGAGTGCACATCGACTTCGTGGATTGGGTGTGCTCACCTGTCGCGGCCCGTGTTAGGGTCTGAGAGAGAGAGAGAGAGAGAGAGAGAGAGAGAGAGAGAGAGAGAGTGTTGGATCGTTTTTGATGGTTTGGTGTAAGTTTTTGCTTTGGTTTAGGAAATCGGCGACGAATAGGTGAATGTCTCTCCGCGGGGATTCCATCATGGTGGGTGGTGGGGTTTCTTTGGGAGCCGACACAAATTGGTGTAGTTTAATACCCTGAATCTCGAGGAGGAGCGTGGATTTTGCGGGGTCTTTGACCCCTGGCGCACGGGTGGTGGGGTATCACTGCTGGTTTATGAAGATATTGGGTTTGGCTACCTATTCGGGTCGAGCAATCGCGGGTCTGATTTACATCTTTTTGTGACAGGATTTAGTTTCTGTAGTTATCTGAGTCCTTTTAAGCCATTTGGGTAACAGTTGTCATAATTTGTTGCGATTCTTGTGTAGCGTTTTGCATGCGATGGAATGAAACACAGTGCCACTCTGTAGAAACGCCATTATGGTGGGCAGTGGGATTTCCTTGTGAGAAGGTGCAGATTAGCGGAAGTGGTTTTCCCTAAATCCCGAGGAGGTGGGTGGGTTTGCGGGGTCTTTGACCCCTGCCGCGCGGGAGGTAGGGTATTACCGCTGAGACGTTGAAAATGGGTCAGATATTCATTTCATCTTGATAGGCTGCTGTTTGCTGTCATCTGAATTCTTAAGGAGAAGTGGTGAGCATTGCTTCACAGGGGCTTCATCATGGAGGGAGGGGAATCATCCGTTAGGGGGTGTATGCAGATTGAGGGAGAGGCTTACCCTAAATCGCGAGGAGGTGGGTGGGTTTTGCGGGGCTTTTTAGCCCCTGCCGCGCGGAAGGTAGGGTAATCCTGTGGTTAGTGAAAACAGCATCGTGGTGGGAGTTGGTGTTTTCGTAAAGAGGAGTGTGGGGAGGTAGGGTAATGCTCTGGTTAGGCTGCTGTTTGCTGTCATGTGAATTCTTAAGGAGAAGTGGTGGTGAGCATTGCTTCACAGGGGCTTCGTCATGGAGGGAGGGGAAGCATTCGTTAGGGGGTGTATGCAGATTGAGGGAGAGGCTTACCCTAAATTGCGAGGAGAAAGGTAGGGTAATCCTGTGGTTAGTGAAAACAGCATCGTGGTGGGAGTTGGTGTTTTAGTAAAGAGGAGTGTGGGAAGGTGCTATCCGCTTTGAATCGCGAGGAGTTGGGTGGGATTGCGGGGTCTCTGCCAGCAGTTTGGGGCCTTGCAGGCACAGACCCCTGCCGCACGGGGGGCAGGGCGGATTGGCAGGGGTTGATAATAACTCCGGATGAATGGCGGGCATGATCACGCAGCGCCTACCGCTCGTTTCTTTTTTTGTGGTTTTGATTCGTTTTCTTTGGTAGTTCCTTTTTGCACATGATTTCTTAATGGTCGGTGGAATTTTATAAATGTTGTTCGGTTAATGGTCGGTGGAATTTAGGTCACTAAATTAGGGTTGACATGACTATTGTGATTAAAGTTTTTGGCGATGAACTTTAGATTTTGCTGATAAATTTCGTTGAATTTTCAGTGGTGGGGCTGTGGAGTTGGCTGTAGAATGAAATTTAGTGGTACCCTTGATGTGCTTGGCCGGTGATGCTTAGCCCGCTGAGGGCTCCACCTAATTTTGTGAGGGACGCCGGTCCCGTTTCCCGACTTTTATAAATGTTGTTCTTCTATAAAAAAAAAAAAAAAAAAAAAAAGTAATGTTGAGAAAGAACTAATTCAACGTATTTCCGATTTTTTTTTTGTTGAAAAAAAGAACTAATTTAATTAATATTATTTTCGAATTTGAAACAAATGTCGAAAAATAATTAATTAATCTGAATGTATTTTCGAATTACGAAAAAGAAAAGAATTTAATTAATCCCTGAGCTACCAGAATGGCCTGGGGTGAAGTCCCACCGCCGAAGTTGAGTTTTCTCAACCCTGAGCTTTCTATCATTGGTGGGATGGTGGGACGGAGCTCTGCCGTTGATGTATTGAGAATCTCAGGGTACCGAAATACAGGAGAATAACCTAGTAGATTTGGTAGTTTTGTACATTTTTTCTCTGACGTGAAATCCGTTTTGTCGTATGCTTTGGCCCTTTCTGTTTGGTCGGGAAACCATTTTCCATTGAGAAAACTACCCTACCGAGGGTAGGGTACATTTCTCAACTTATGTGCCTTTCGTTTTTTTGCTTTTTTAGACATCATTACACCCTGAAACGGAGGAACTCTGACAGCTGTGTATGGCTCTCTGGCATCTGTTTTCCTTCCTTCTTTGGGCAATGAACGCATCTGGCCATCCATGTTGTCCCTGTCCATTTTACGAATGGTGGCCTCATGTCCCCTCACCACGGGAAGTATCCTTTTTCCACGGAGACATTCACTCCGACTGGGCCAGAAGTGTTTCATTTCTCCGAGTTACTTAATAAAAAATGAGGAGAAAAGCTGTTTCTAGCGCTTTTTATCAGTTTTTTAATTTCTTGTTTCAAATTTATTAATGTCAAAATGGTGTCACACGGTTGCGTTTTCTAAACTTAAACTTGGGCGGTGGGACTTCACCCCTGGGGTCACTTGCCCGGCCAACCGCAAAAAAATTAAAAAATACAAATAAAATTTAATAAAGGAATCATTTTTTAATTTTATTTTTTATTCTAAATTTGGTGTAGAATTTCGATAAAACCCTGAGGCAAAAGTTGTTCAGTTTATTTTTCTGCATAACTTTTTTTCTGATTTTTGGATTTTTTTTTGTTTTTCTTTTTGCTGGGACCGTCCCTTGTCCTTGCATGGGCTGGCCACCCAGGACCCGGGCGGCCCGACTGGTAACCTAGATTAATTTTGAAATATTTCCGAATTACAAAAATTCCGAAAAAGAATTAATCAAAATTATTGTCGAAGTTCGAGGAAGAAATGCCGAGGAAGAATAATTTAATCTATGTACTTTCAAAATTTTCGAAAAATAATTAATTAGAAAATTAGATTTTTATCATATTCTTTTTTTTAACTTGGACCATTTCTTGATTTATGTGTGTCATCCTTGCGCAGGGGCCATGCTAATCTTCTCTTGTATCGTTCCAATTTTAGCGGATGTCCCGAAGGACAATAATAAATATTTTTAAACTAGGCTACCAGCCGGGCCGCCCGGGTCCCGGGTGGCCAGCCCGTGCAAGGACCAGGGAGGGTCCCAGCAAAAAAAAAAATCCAAAAAATGCGAAAAAAAAACTATGTTATGCAGAAAAATAAAACTTTTGCCTCAGGGTCACATCGAAATTCTTCACCAAATGTAGAATAAAAAATAAAAAATGAAAATATATATTTTTCTAATTTCTTTTTGGCCCGGCCGGGCAAGTGACCCCGGGCCACTCTGGTAGCCCAGTTTTTAAAATTTTAAAATGCCGAAAAATAACCAGGTTGTTTTTCTGGGCGCCCGGGCACCCAACTTGTGGTTGGATACACGCCCGGGCGCCCGGCCAGGAATGACCCCCGGGCAGGGTTCTGGGCAGCCCCAGGCCCCCCCCCCCCCCCCAAAAAAAAAAAAACGAGAGTCAAAAAATTCCCGAAAAGAAGTTGTGTAGAATTGCAATACAAACAACTTTTGACTGAGGGTCAGGTCAAAATTGCTCACTGAATCAGAGATAAAAAAAAAATAACAAAATCATGCTAAAGGACCCCCCTTTCCCCCCTTTCCCCCCTTGACAGCCAACTCTCAAAAAATGAGACGAGCCCAGATTTGGGTTCCTTTGGGAAAGCGCAGAAACGCAAAAGAAATTTATTTATTTATTATTATTACTATTTTTCGACGCCCAGATTTGGGTTCCTTTGGGCATGAAAAACTTCCTAGAGAAATAATTAATTACTTCCAACTTTCCAAGGTATTTTCGTATTACAAGAATTTCAAAGGAATTTTGAAGAAAAAATAATAATAATAAAGGAATAAACGTGTATTGTAGTATATCAAGGGTGGGGCGATCCTATCTATGATTGATTGGGTGGTAGCGTATTAGGTAGGGATAAAAAAGGGGGGTTGCACGGGTAGGCTAATCACGATGACGATGATGGGGGGGAAGGTGCGGGGAAAGTCGCGCAAGGGGGGGGCCATGTAGAGCATGGCGGGGGGGAATCAGGCGCGAGGAATCGTGCGGGTTGCGCATGGGGAGGAGGAAGTTCGAAAAAGGAGATCCTGGTTGGGGTCGGGGGTGGGGGCGCGGAATGGAGGTTGGGGAGTCGGGGAAGGATGGGGGGAAGTCGAGGGGGGGGGAAGGTTGGGGTGTGAGTGCATAGGTGGGGGAGTCGGGATCGGAGGAGGGAGTGGGGGGCGGGGGAGGCAGGAAGAAGGCGGGGGAAGCGGGAGCGGGGTCGGGATCGGAGGAGGGAGGTTTGGGGGGGGGATGATCGCGGGGGGGAACGCGTGGGAGGTGGGAGATGGTGGTGCACGGAGGAAGAAGCGCGCGAAGGGGGAACTGGCGCATGGGGGGGGGAAGAAGATAGCGTGGGGGTCAGAGATTTGGAGTTGGGAAGGGTCGGGGGCCGTGTCCTTCACTTGTGCTGGTCCAGTCCTTCTCTCACTTGGCGATACTTCCTAACTTCTCCATAGCTCATGTATGTGTGTGTTGCTGTCTCATTGGTGCAAGTTCAATCTTCCTCTCACTTGGTGATGTGTCGTTGCTTTCCTAGTTGCTCCATGGCTCATTTATATGTGTGTTGTAGCCTCATTGGTGCTAGTTCAATCTTTCTTTACTTGGTGATGCACCGGCTCCTTCCTAGTTGCTCCGTAGCTCATGTATGTGTGTGTTGTAGTCTCATTAGTGCAAGTTTAGTCTTTCTCTCACTTGGTGATGTACCGGTTCCTTCCTAGTTGCTCCATAGCTCACATGTATGTATGATGCACTCTCACTTGTGCAAGTTCAGTCTTCTCTCACTTGGGGATGTGGCGGTGCTTTCCTAGTTGCTCCATAGTTCATTCGTGTATGTGCTGGAGTGTCAATGATGCAAGTTCAATCTTTCTCTCACTTGGTGATGTACCGGTGCTTTCCTAGTTGCTCCATGGCTCATGTATGTGTGTGTTGTAGCCTCATTGGTGCTAGTTCAGTCTTTCTCTCACTCGGTGATGTACCGGTTCCTTCCTAGTTGCTCCGTAGCTCATGTATGTGTGTGTTGTAGTCTCATTAGTGCAAGTTCAGTCTTTCTTTCACTTGGTGATGTACCGGTTCCTTCCTAGTTGCTCCATAGCTCACATGTATGTATGTTGCACTCTCACTTGTGCAAGTTCAGTCTTCCCTTACTTGGTGATGTGGCGGTGCTTTCCTAGTTGCTCCATACCTCATATGTGTATGTGCTGAAGTCTCAATGGCACAAGTTCAGTTTTTCTCTCACTTGGTGATGTACCGGTGCTTCCCTAGTTACTCCATAGCTCATGTATGTGTGTGTTGTAGTCTCATTGGTGCTAGTTCAGTCTTTCTCTCACTTGGTGATGTGTCGGTTCCTTCCTAGCTGCTCCATAGCTCACGTATGTGCGTGCTGCGCTCTCACTTGTGCAAGTTCAGTCTTCTTCCCAGTTATTGATGTGTCGGTTTCTTCCTAATTACTCCATAACTCACATACATGTATGATGTACTTTCACTTGTGCTGGTCCAGTCCTTCTCTCACTTGATGATGTACCGATTTAGATCTTGGTGCCTCCATTGTCATGTGCATATGTAGGCTAGGTGCACTTGTGCTATTCAAATCTTTCTTTCACTTAATGATGTGCGGATTCTGATCTTGAATGGGGGACGGTAGATCGAGTAAGGGCAAGGCTTGACTAGGATTAGGGAGTCTCTTTCTCTCTCTCTCTCTCTCCCGCGCGCGCGCTCTCACTCTTCCTCTCTCACTTTCGTCTTTTGGTCTCTTTTTTTACCTCTCCCATAACCCAAGTCTAAACCTTCTTCTCTCCCCACTTGGCATGCAAATAACCTCATCCTCTCACTTATTACATTGCAAGGGGACAAACGGTAAAGGAAGGTTGACCTCACTTGGTGGAGAAAGAGGGCAAGGGACGGATTGTCTGTCCCTCGTGCCACCAAGAAGGTAAAAAAAGGGAATACTTGAGAACGGTAAACGAAAAACGCGGGGAGGTTGGAAGCAGTCTAGTCCGAAGAGGACTAAAGAAAGAGATTGCTGTTGATTGAAGAAAGGCCAGTTGACTCAACCAGACCCCGGACTGCGTGACTATGAGAAGAGGATGACTGAGCATGGTAAAAGGAATGGGAAGTAAGCCAAGAGCAAAGAAAGAAAGATAGGCATGTGGGAAGGGCTATGTGTTGACCCTTATAGGGGATTGTATTGGTCTTTGCATTTGTGCTGATTGTGCAGGTAAGTAGCTTTGGGATGACTTGAGCAGGATTGGGCAAGGGGTGTGCCAACAAAGGGAAGAGGAATGGATGAGCAAAAGGATAAGGGCCTTAGCGTAAACTCTATTTGTGAATGAAGCCTTGATGTATGAAGCTTTGAGTGCGGATCGAGCGGGGAACGAAGTCTTGATGGATGAAAATGTGAAGTAGCCTTGCATGCGGATAAAGGCTCCGGAAAGACAAAGGGTCAGGCACCAACGGCGATGGATGTAATGATTGGAACACGAAAGAGTGTAGGGGCAAAGGGGGAAGACGGCACCGCCGAGCCCCGATGATGCCACAGGGCTGTTGCTTTAGGGAAATGGTGTGTGGCCTAAGGATTACGCTTAGCCTACGCGCAAAGGAGGAAAATTTCTCAAGGTAACCCCTGGACTGCTTGAGTATTGGAAGGAGCATTTGCCTGAGAACACAACCAAGAATCTGAAAACTTGCGCTTGCGAAAAGATTAGCGAGACTACCACCCGGCGTGAGGGTTGAGCTACATCCCCAATGTCAAAAGCTCTCTCGCTCGATGACCCACCCCCATCCATCTCAAAGAACTAGGTGGGGGGTGACCCTGTGACGAATGGCCCGCGCCCTAAGCATGAGCGTGGGCGGGTCGAGCCAACTGGGACCCGCATTGGGGTCGACACAGGCTCGAAAGTCTAACGGGGTTTGACCCTACACCGGGTCTTGATGCATATAGTCATCAAACTTCTCGATCCGGAATATCAACATTTTGTAATGTTGCGGACTGGTGTTGCCGTCATGCTCGGGGGGCTAGTGCTGTTTCCGAACCTCGTTCTTCAAGGCGTCGAGCTGCTCGCTGATGGTGGCGGGTGCGGCGAAGGTGCTGATGTCGCAGAGCATTGAGACTACATGGTCAACTCGTTCCTCCAATTGGCGGGTTGAGGCTGCACTGCTGGGTTCGCCGACATCTGGTCTTGGCGCTGCTTGCTCCAAGTCCTGTACACTGGAATCAAGTGCCCGCGTAGCACCCTCGTGCAGATCCTTGTGGTTCCGCACTGCCCGTCGGAGGCTCTCCAGTTCCTAGTGTTGTTTCACCAGTGCCTGGTGTTGTTTCTCTGACTCGGACTGCACGTGGGGTTACAAGTGTAAACCAACCGGTTCACGAGTTTGGAGAGGAACTCCTTGTGCTGCTCTTCCGGTGTTGCGTCGTCATGGTCCCAGATGGTTCAAAATGCCAGAACTTGAGCTTGTCGATGCTGGTGGCTTCGTGCCGCTGCAGCAGATCCTGGGCCTCCTTGCGGCGGGCCTGGGCGTCTGCGTCAGCTGCGGCCTGAAGCCGCTGTTTGTCGGCTTCTGCCTCTGCTTCAGCCTGTAGGCGGGCAGCCTCGGCTGCCGCCTGGCGCTGTACCTCAGCGTCGATCAGTGCGAGCTGATCTAGAAATCGCTGTCGGTACTCGTCAATGGACTCGTTGGCCAATTGGCCTGGCATGCCCAGAGCTGAAACCGTCATCGTGGCAGGGCACTGCTGACGTTGGTACTGCTGCTGTTGTAGCACTGCTGACGTGGCACTGCTACTGGCATGACACTGCTGTCGTGGCACTGTTGTCGTGGCACTGCTGACGTGGCACTGTTGCTGACGTGGCACTGCTGATGTGGCATTGTTGCTGATGTGGCACTGCTTATGCGGCACTGTCGCTGACGTGGCACTTACCAAACCGGGAATGCAGGCAAACGGTTGGGTGGGAGGGAAAAGGCAGGAAGGTAACCAACCAAACTGTACTTTCCTCCCGGTCCTAATCAACAGAATACAATAAAAAATAAAAGAAGAGGATCACCCCCTTTTTTTTTATATCTGTCGATCTGCTATGAGTGAGGCCTTTCAGAGGAGTACTATGAGCGAGATCTAGGCAAGGTTTCGCAAAGTTTCGGCTTTCAAAAAAATGTGATCTTGAAAAAAATAATTTTGCGCGAAATAGACTGGAGGTTCCACTTTCAGAGAAGAATAGATCCAGTCTGAGAATATGACAACCTCCCTAGTTCACCTAATATGCCCAGAGTAAAACAGAAAACAAAATGCTAATATCCGAAGTTGTGAAAAAGATAATTTTTTTTTTGCAGAGATTTGATGAAGTCCCACTTGATTCAGTAATAATCAATCAATGAATCAATCAATCATTCAACAATCAGTCGATCAAGCAAGCTGGCTTCTTGATTGGGCGGATCCTCTGATTGAGAGCTCCGCTCCGATACCAAACTGTTGCATACCGTAATGGTGCAGTCCAGAACAAGAACCGACCTCTCTCACATAGTACAAGATAGCGCAGTGGAAGGCTAATATACCAATGATCAGACCAATCAATGTCGCAATGCAGACCCAACATACATCATCATTATCGCAAGGTGTGAAGGGCCTGGCGCTACACACAGGAAGAAGGCGCCAGGTCCAGACCATACACAGACGAAGAGGAAGGGGGTCAGACGAAGAAGAGGGGGAAGATGGGAATGCCGTCAACACCAAGTCTTCGATACAGGCCCCAAATAATCCCTCGTCCAGTGTCTCGATCCCAATGTCGAGTCTGAATCCAATTGTCGTCAAGTCCCCAAAGTCACCAATCTCTCTCTCTCTCTCTCTCGTAGTCTGCAGATACTGACAAGTTAGGTAGCGAGAAGGTGAGGGAGAGATGGTGGACTTAGAAGAGGAAGAAGAAGAACTCTCTCTCTTCTCTCGTAGTCTGCAGATACTGACAAGTTAGGTAGCGAGAAGGTGAGGGAGAGATGGTGGACTTAGAAGAGGAAGAAGAAGAACTCTCTCTCTC
>BFEA01000062.1:1874636-1902007 GCA_003427395.1 Chara braunii
CTCTCTCTCTCTCTCTCTCTCTCTCTCTCTCACACACACACACACACACACACAAACACACACACACTGTTGCATACTCGTGAAACACAGTCATAAGTATGGCGCAGATTCCCATAACCGACCAGATAATACATAGTTAATACAAATGCAAGCGGAAGACTTGAGATACCTTGGACTGACTCGGACTGCAATCGAATACTCTCAAACATTCATCAGGGGTGTGAAGGCCCTGGCCTCCGACATAGACGAAAGGCCAGGGACTGAGATCATCCACGGACGAAGGGAGAGAGGAGAGAGACGAAAGGCGGAGAAATGTCAGAAGTGACGAAAATCCGAAATGTCGCGAATGCCAAGTCTCACAATATCTCAGATATCGATCCCACAATGTCAAGTACATCTTCAGAAGGAAGATGAAATCATATCCCCAAGTAGTCCTCAATTCGTAGTCCCAATGTCGCTGTTCCCAATGTTATCAGAATTCGTAACCATCCTTCATACTGCAGTAGTCCCGTAGGAGAACCCAGAAGTAGACTGAGTCTGAGAAGGTAGGAGGAGAGAGAGAGAGAGAGAGAGAGAGAGAGAGAGAGAGAGGGAGGAGAGAGAAGCGGTGGAGGAGATGAGGGAAAGAAGGCGAAGCCTTCCTCCCTGGTACCTGGCACAGTAGCTATGGCGCTGCAAGGGGGCCGGGCCGGTAACTGGCGCTGCGCCCAATGCTGCGCTAATCCTCTCGCCGCTAAACTCTTGCTCTCTCGCTGCTCCTCGCTGTGTTGCAGCGCTGTGCTAATGGAGCTAACGCTGAACCGCTGCGCTAATCCTGAAGACTAACCTCCAGTCCATACTAACCTACCGCTGAGGCTGGTACCCAGCCTTTTGTAGTGCTGGGCCGGCCTCCTACCTGCTGGTACCTACCGGCCTGGACCGTTGATCTGAATCAACGGTCCAGTTTTGAACTGGACTTGGCGCCTAAATTGGCAGCCTTTGAAACTGCGCCGCCGGTAGGTCCTATGCTGGACCGGTACCGGCCTTGTGGCCGTTTGCCTGGCCTCTATCCCAGGCCTGCCTGGACCGGCGTACCCCTGGCCTACCTGGGCCTTATCGGAACCGTCGTCCCCTTTAGGCTTACCCTGCCTATCTGGAACCGGGCCCTAACTGGGGCCCATGTGGCTCAGAATGCCACGCACTCCCCCCCTTGAAGACCGAGCTAACTGCGAGGGCGAAGCTGTCTGCCCAATGTCCGTACGGGGCGGGCAGGTTGGGCAGCTTCCTTAGCAAGTCGCTGTTTTTCGTAATGCGCGAAGATGAGGGGTGCTGTCGCCTTCAGGTCAGCTCTTGAAATCCAGCGCGTGTCGTTCGGATCGCATTGCTTAAATGTAACTTTGTACTGCATAGGCTTGTTGCCATGTTTGCGATGCGTAAGAACGCGGTCGACCTCCTGATGACCATCCATTGAAGGAGGGTCCTGTGACCGTCTGCCCGGGAAATCCGCTGCGGAGGCTGGAGTGTAGACCGCCAGCTTTGAAGCGTGAAATATCGGGTGGACCGTCAAATGCAAGGGAATTTCAATGATGAAAGATGGACCCGCTGGGTCGTCGCCAGCTGCTGAAGTGACCATCCATGGTCCAAACCACTTAGGGAGGAGCTTGCACGAGACGTGCTGCTCGAGCGCGAATTCCTCGGAGGTGACAAAAACTAGGTCGCCAGCGCGTATTGGACATGGGATGCGACGCCGGTTCGCTTGCTGCTGCATACGGACCTGAGCCTTTTGCATGTTTGTGCGGGCTTTGGCCAGCAGTTCCTTGTACTTCCGTGTAGAAGCAGGGGAGCAAGCGGCGTCGATATCGGCAGCCCGTGGAAGCGAAATGTCTGCGAAGATACGTCCTTTCCGTCCACCATGGTGCAACTCGAAKGGAGTCACGCCAATCGCCGGGTGCACCGAAGTGTTGTAGGCGAACTCGATGTCGGGAAGGCGGTCAACCCAGTCCTTCTGATCCGGGCGGATAAGTGTGCGGAGCATCATCTGCGCAGTCTGGTGTGCACGTTCCATTTGCCCATCCGTTTGAGGATGCCGTGCGGAACTTGGTTTCATGCTGGTGCCGGATTCCACCATGAGTGCCGTCCAAAAGGCCGACATGAAACGAGTGTCGCGGTCGCTGACGACGTCTTCCGGAACGCCGTGGCTGCAAAACCAGCCGGTATGCAAAAATCGTGCGAGCTCAGGAGCCGTCGCATGATACTTGCATGGAAGAAATCGAGCGTACTTGCTCAAACGGTCAACGACCGTGAGAATACCGTCATGGCCAAGGCGATCACGAGGGAAAGGGCCGGTCACATCCATAGCAATGGAGAAACCCGGTTCCCGAGGAATCAGCAATGGTTTCAGTTCGCCATACGGGAGCTGATGGCGCCCTTTGTTCCGGTGGCAAACTGCACATGACTGAATGTACCGGTTGACGTCGCTGATGATGTCCGGCCAATGAAATCGCTAGCGGAGTCGTGCTAGTGTGCATGCGACGCTAAGGTGTCCCGCCAGCCACGAATCGTGGTATTCGCCAAGGAGGCGAGTGCACAAGATGCGGTCTTGGGGAACACACAACAAGTCCTTGCCTCGTGTATGAAGAAGCAAGTAGTCGTCGACAATGCGATAGTTGCTTGCCGGCGGGTGATCCGATGATAAGTCCGCACAGAGTGTGCAGAAACCCGGATCCGACTTGTAGCCGTTTATGAAATGTTGTTGCAGGTTCTCGTCGAGGCCAAATGTGGAGTGCACCAAGGCTCAAAGATCAGGTCTTCGTGAGAGAGCATCCGCTGCCTTGTTCGAGGAGCCCAGAATGTGCTTGGAGGTGAAGTCGAACTGGTCAATGAAGTACATCCATCGACCGATCGTGCTGCTCACCCTGTCTTGCGTCTTGTAATACGTCAACGGATTGTTGTCCGTTGCCCACGTGAATCGCCGACGCCCGAGGAGAAAGTGACGCCAACGCTTAAGTACGGTGACAAAAGCTAACAGCTCTTTCTTCCTCGCATCATCAAGAGTGTTGATGGGCAGCACCTTTTGGCCGAAGTACTCAACCGGATGCCAGTCTGTGCCGTCATGCTGTTCCAAAACCGCGCCAATGCCATAACCCGAAGCGTCCGTAGTCACTTTGGTGGGCAAGGTCGGGTCATAGATGCTTAAGACGGGAGCTTGAAGCAAGGCCGTCTTCAGCGTGTGAAACGCATGTCGGGCTTCGTCGCTGAACTCGAAGGGCACCAAGGGGGACTGAAGTCGCGACAATGGTGCAGCGATGCGTTGAAATCCTTTGACGAAGCGCATGTAGTATGATGCCAAGCCGAGAAAGGAGCGGACGTCGGTAGTACACTTGAGGTCCGACCAATCTTGAATGGCTTGTACCTTGTCCGCGAGCGGTGTCGGGCGCATCGGTCCGGCACCGCACGAGGCAGCGCGGGACCCTCCCGGCCGCGTCACGCAGGAGTTGGATCTAAATCCTTCGTCACAAATATACATGGAGCTTCCGCAAGCCGCTACGGCCGAGTGCGCCAGCCACACCTCTCGCGATCCCCTACGACAGGATAGGGCCTACGCGAGGCACAACTTACCTCCACCTTACGGGAGCTGTCACCNTAGGGCCTACGCGAGGCACAACTTACCTCCACCTTACGGGAGCTGTCACCTCCCTTCGGTGGGCGTATCCCCGCCGAGCTACCAGTCCACAGTACGAAAGCTAATCAGTTGCAATCGCAGAGGTGGACCAGCCGAGGGTGTTTCTCGTTCGCTGTAGCATAGGGGGTACGCGCGGTAATACGCCTCTATCAGACCCGCACGCGGACCGACATCTTGGGTGGGCTGAGGTCCCAAGCGCGGCTCGGCGTCGGTCGACTAGGACGCATCCCACACACCACGCACACACCACTTTACGAACACAAAAATAAAACACACACACACACCGAACAACGCGACAACGCTCCTAGCCCCTCGGTAGCCATCCCATAACTTTCCGACGCGAAAATCGGATAGGCGTCGCGCGCGAGCCTTGATATAAAACCGCGCGGACGAAGGGCTAACTCATATCAACTCGCAATGCAAACGTCGCAAACAGTCGCAATGATGGCGTACTATATAGTGCCCATAACCGTGCGGTCCTCGTTAATCTCGAGGGTCGCATTCGACACTCAAGTGTCGCCTGACACGCGCCTTGAGGGTTAATCTCTCGACGCTGGACAACCGCCAAGCGCGGTTGAAGACTACACACCCTCTTCTGCACTCTGTGCAGGGTGGGGCAAATAGGCTCTGCACGGGGGCAGATTCCTTCCCTGTAGAGTCTAGGGCTTGGGATGTCCTGGACAGGGACCTTGAATCCCGACCCAAGACCAACGTCCAACCATGAAAATCTCTAAGAAGCAAAGGATAAAAGGGGATCTCCCTTTTCTCTCAAATCATAACCTGGTTAACCCTTATGCGCAATTACAGTAGGCCTGTCAAATACTCGGGGTATTCGAAAATATATGAGGGTTAATTATATGGGACGATCACTTCTCACTGTCACAGTGGGACTCCTCTCAACCATATATGTATGTAATCGCAGGTAATCATATCCAGAGTCCGAACCACAACCATACCTGCAATCACACCAAAGATCCAACACAAGTCCACACACTACACGGGGTCAACTTCAAACATTCCTTGCACTCATACCCCTCGCTTCAGCCATACAAGCCTCACTCGTGCAACTCTTAAATAAATACTCAGTACTTTTGTTGGATCATTCAATAAAGTCCGGGTAAAAACACAACAAAACAGTTCAATCACAAGGCTAAAGCCTTTAGGTTGAGTGGCAGGAGTGAATTGGAGTTGAATCGTAAACCGACGAATCGGCAACCGACCTGTTATCAGTGATAACAGACGATGATCCTCAAGGGATCAACCTGAATCTAACCCTGAACTTGAATCAAACAATCAAGAGGACCTGTAACACATGACAGGTCAATGCCCCAAGCTAAACCTATAAGTCCATGGAGAACAATCTCCATATCATGATCTTACCCAAATCATCCTAGTTAACTATATCTAAGCCTACCTCTAAGCAAGTGCCCAAAAAAAGGTAGGTTCATGGCGAAATCTCCCCTATTCAGAGTGGATTACCAGAATCGCCACCTGTGAAAATATAATCTATCTCCTTCAAACTAAGAAAATTTCGGCAGCGCTTCCTGTAGGAAGAGTGTCTTTCCATAATTTATATAAGTCCAAATATTAAAGCATAAATAATCTTTAACTCTGGAAAGTCAAATTCTGTCTAACTCCCTGAATTAGTAGAAATTCGGACAGCACTCCCTTTAGAAAGGGAGACTTCCCAGATTTATACTAAGTCAGATATGAACTCAAAAGACAACTTGAGTTCAACTTAGACAAGATTTAACTAACTCYTTAGTTTTGCAGAAATTTCGGCAGCACTCCCTTTAGAAAAGTGTTATTCCAAAACTTGTACAAAGCTAAGTCTAGAACTTGAGAATAACTTTGACTTCTCAAAATCCAATTTTGTCTAACTCCCTGAATTAGCAAAAATTTGGGCAGCACTTCCTTTAGAAAAGGAGAATTTCCAGATTTTTACTAGGTAAGATATAAAGAAAAAACAAGTTGAACTTTGACAAGTCAACAATTGACTAACTCCTTGGATTTGTAGAAATTTCGGCAGCGCTTTCCGTAGAGAAAGTAGCTTGCCAAGATTTATACAAAGTCAAGTACAAAAAATAATCCCAGCAAATGCGAGAATTGATCTAAGTAAAAAAAACTTAGCTCAGAAAATGCAGGAATTGAAACTAACTCATAAAGCTCTAGCACGCGGCGAGCGACTAAAGCAACTACCTATCAAACTGAAACTCAGACCAAGTAGTAACCTCACTCAGCCACATGCAGGCCAAACCACAAAGGTTCGAAGCAGTGCAAAACTGGGCTGGAAAGCCCGACGGCGTTCGAATTCGAAAATGGGCTGGAAAGCCCGAGCGTTCGAAGCCCGCCCGAAAAAAAAAATGTGCGGGGGGGCGGGGAGGCTGCCACGGGCCCAGACACATCAAAACTGGCCTCCCCCCCCCCCCTGCGCAAAAATGCGTTGGGCCCACCCGGGGGCAAACCGGGGGACCCGACCAGCCGGGCCGCCCGGGACCCCTGCCGGACGATGGCTGGGCCGCCGGGCGGCCCAGATTTTAACACAGCTTTTTTTTTCTTTTTGTTTTACAAAACATCATAACACTCGTTTCCGATTGGTTTGTTTCCTGTTTGTGAATCCCAATGAGAATTTTTATTTTTATTTTTTTTTCTGACTTGTTTTCCCCGAAAACAAAATGGCTGAAGGTGCTGTGTCCAGTAATCCTGAACAGGGCAGGGAAGAAACGAAGCCCCTGGCTGAACAGGATCTGCAGGATGCTGCAGTGAAGGCTGCAGAAGAAGCTGGCGTCGCTGCACAGCGGGAATTAGATCGGGTGGAAAGKGAGAAAGCAGAAGCAGAGAAGAAGGGAAAGGAAGTGGCCAGAAGGGCTGAGTTACTAGATACTTTTGCCAAGGCCACTACAGACGGCCGTGTTKCTGAGATTACATAGAAAACTTCAAAGTCGTTCGTATTGGAATCCGTTCATACCTGGGATGTGTTCACAAGYTGGGATGACCGGATCTCAACATTGGAATCCAAGGTATCATCGATGGATAAAATGCTGCAACATTTGTCGACAGTGTTCTTCCATCATTTCCCTCCTCCTCCTCCTGTTCCCTCTCCTGCTCCCCATTCTTCTACCCATCCATCTCCCAGTCATACCACACCATCCAGTTGCTCACAGACTTCCAGATCAGGCTCACCCAAGAACCAGCAAAAAGGGAAACCAGCAAAAAGGAAAACCGGTGGACCAGCCATCAGTGCAATTCAGCCAAGACAGTGGTTCCCCAAGATGGCCCAGCCCGAGAAGTTCACAAGGGAAGACCCCAAAGTGGAGGTCTCTGAGTAGATACCTCAGATGAGGTCTTACCTCAGGAGCTACACCTGTCAGAAGTGGACAAGGCGCGTGCCACAGTGGCCTTTCTTGGAGGTGCTGCTCTGAAGCGGGCCGATTCTGAGGCCAACAAGGCTCAGAAAAGTTCCGTGGTTGGACATCTGCAACAGGTCTGGATGTAGTCTTCCCGGGCAAGGAGGAGAGGTTTGTTGACAAGGAAAGAGCACACAAGGCATCCGATGAGCTGATCAGGATCCGTCAGACTAAGTGGTAGGGATCCCTCTCACGACTGTACTCAAAATGGGAGAAGTTGATCTCTACTCCCGGTTTGTCCATGTCAGAAGAGGTCAAACCGAAGTGGTTTACCCGGGCTGCCCTGGATGCCTATGCACATGCCCTGTATGTTACCTGTCTCTTATACACATCTAGATGTGTATAAGAGACAGCACGACTGTACTCAAAATGGGAGAAGTTGATCTCTACTCCCGGTTTGTCCATGTCAGAAGAGGTCAAACCGAAGTGGTTTACCCGGGCTGCCCTGGATGCCTATGCACATGCCCTGTATGTTACTGGTTACAAGGACTGGCTGTCTTTTGGCAAAGCAGCCCAGTATATCTGAACAAACAATAGTTCATGATCTTTCAATGACTTAACCCTTCATACCCAGCTTACATAAGGCATAAAGTCAGGCCACCCAAACTTATGGAATGTGCCTAACTTAGCCAAAGAGTATACACAAAACAGAGGGCACAACTACTTCTCTCTTCTTTGGGCATATGACTAGACCATTCTAGTCGCCCTGAACTGTTTAAAATATCCAAATTATATATATCTGTCTTCTCCTTTGTCTTCTAAGGCTGCATATGACTGAACTAACTTAAGTTCAGTCTGCCCCAGTTTACCACCAATTTTATTCTTAGTTATACTCTCTTCAGGTTGTGATAGGCTATAGTCAGACCACCTAAACTTATAGAACAGTCTGATTAGCTCGTGCTTAAAATAGAGTAGTAGTAAAATTTAGCCAAGTTGTAACCATTGGGTTCCACAATGTGCGAGGCTTTGAGCCAGACCCCCTGAACTTACAGAAGGATCTAACTCTCTACCTGATCCATTTCTCTCTAATCCAATATGTGCGTGACATTGGGCTAGATCACCTGAACTTACAGAATAGTCTGCCGGTTCATTTTCTCTGAATAAAAGCAGGAAGAGACTAAGCCACCTAAGCTTATAGAACAACTTAGACCTCCTCGTTCAGAATCAAATAAAAAGAAGGAAACCCAAAGTAAACAAGGCGGCCAAGGCACCTGAACTTACAGAACGCGCTTGGTCCCTGAAAAAGTCAAACATAGTCAGCCCTCTCCAGTCAGAGCAGTCAGGCCACCTAAACTTATAGAACAGTCTGACCCTCCATGAGCAATCAGACCCCCTAAACTTATAGAAGGGTCTGACGCTCCATGCAAACCAAAATAAACAAAGCATTGAGTCTCCCCGAACTTATGGGGACCTCCCAACCTTAATGACCCAGTCAAAACCTCAAACAAAACAGTCCTCCATCCTGCCTTTCCCAGATGCAATTTCTTTTAACAGTCTAATTTCACACAATCAACAAAATTGAAACTGAAATTGAGCAGGCATTTTTTTACTCAGTCTGATTCAGTGTCCTGAAAGTCAAACAAAAGCCAAAGTAAGGCTGCACACCATATACTCAGTCAACTCATAGAGGTGATACAGATAGGGGCTATAATCTAGGCTTATAGAGGGGAAGCAATAATTACCTCTCAGTTCCCTGCCTCCAGAACTCCTCTTGAGTTCCGGCAGGGCTCCCGCAATCGGTGGGCTGACTCCCCACAGAGTCTTGCTGCGGTCCTACGGGTTGCAATCCCGCCTGCCGCCTTCCTCTCAGAATGGGACTAGACTTAGATCTTAGAAGGGCAGATAGAGAAAGTTTGAGTCGCTCAGATACAAGAAGGGTGCTCTCAGACTCGCGCGAGAGGGCCTTGATACCTTCATTTGCCTGAGGGCCCCGCAATGGCGGCCGAATGACACAGCAGCCTGGTCAACTTGAAGTCAGACTGTTGAAACAGACCTCCCTGAAAAACTCCCAAATCGCAGTGATAACCCCCATCACAGTGCTTGATCACTCTCCCAAAGCCAACCTCTTCGTCCTTCGACTAAATCGCCCTGACGCAGCCTTGAAAGGCTGCTTTTAAACAAAACACATCCCTGTGTTCCACGCGAGGATACACTCAGCAGCAAAGCAACACTAAACACAACACCGCCTTACAACCATTCTTCCTCCGATCAGCATACCCATGCATGGTGTTGAACAGCACCCTCACCTTTCTTCCTCGCAACAACAACATGATCCGCACCCGCCACACAGGGCGAAACAACTGGCTCACAACTGGAAACAGCAACAGCTTAACTAGTTGTAGCCTTCCCTACACCAACCACAATCTGACTGGTAATGATATCTCCAACAGTAGGATCGAAACGACAGCCCCTGGTAAGTTTCTCCCTCGTCAATGTCCCTCCTTTCACGATCTCTCCTTGTTCCTACGCTTGGCTTCTCGCGTACCCTCTCTTTCTCTGTTGTTTGTGCACGCTTGATAGGCACGAGCTACTTCTGATATCTACGGGACGTACCTACCCCTTAGATCAAGAGAAGATTCATTGCCCAAATAATAGCGATCCTCCCCAACAGAATCTGGCCAATGGGGCTAGAATGACGAATAGTGCAGCGCTAGAACGAACACGTTCCGACAGAATGCTATGACGACGAAGACCACGCAGAGGAGCATTACTTAAGAAGGTATGTCCTGCTGCGCTCCCTTTCCATCTTTTTCACATACCGGACAATAGTTGTATCTTGCTGCAATCTCGGGCAGATACAGGCAAACTCAAGACTGCAGTCAGGACTAGTTACCCCAAGGCAGGTGGCGGCAGTGGCGACTCCCAACGAGAGGACTAGTCGGATGGTAGTGGCCATTACTTTGAGGCGGGGAAATGCTTACTGCGGAAACAGACTGTTCCACCACGACGATCAGAACCGCAACAGTCATTCCCACATTAAGCGCGGTCGTCGGAGCCAAGATAGCGAGGGGCACGATCGAGAACGAGCTCCCAGACGCCAACAAAAGTGGCCGCTCTCCCTCTCTCTCTTCACTTGGTAGACCACCCGGCCAGGCTCCCCTACACCTGGCAGACTCAAGAAAGGCAGGCTGACCGCGAACAGGAAGAGGACCGCCCGATGGACAATTGACAGGCAGTGAGACGAAGCTGATCAATGGTGAGGTGATCAGTGTGAAGACGAAGACCACTTGTGTGTCCCGAGCACTACGATCGGAAGCGACCACGAGCCGTGTAGCCCCTCCTCTCGAAGTTGTAATATGAGAATGAATCTTTCCGTTAAAAGCGGGAATATACATCGCTTTCGATCATGCTTGTAGAGAGTTAGAGAGTGGCCTTTTCCATCGATAGGATGGGCAACGCACCGGCCAACAGGCAAGTCCTTAACCCCGCAACTGACCTCACGCTATTTCATCGATAGGATTAGCAAAATCCGGATGAATCTTCCACTAGAATGCGGAAAGATACATTCAGCTTTCCAAGCGCCGTCAATATTCGCGCAGCCGCTACCTGACACAGCACAGAAACTACATCTTCACTGCGGAATCCGAGCCTGCCATCGAACTGGCAACTTCCCAGAACCCCCGCTCAGCATCTTTCCTCCTTCAACTCCGATAAAAAACGAGCGAGATACGCCCGTTCCCTCCTCTTCTTCTTTTACTCCTCCATATCCGCGCACACTTTTCCTCACTAACCTCCTGTTCTACTAACTCTTCACTAAAACTAACTTTACCATCGGTTTTGCCATGCCAAAAAAACCCCTACCACATTCTCCCGCGGTCCGATTCTATTGAGAATCGTGCACGCCACTCATCCCCAACTGTGCCCTGCCTGTCTCCCCACCATCTCCGACTGCACCCGGCCCGTTTTCCCGTCCAGGTTCACTTCATCCTTCTTCGAAGTCCCCCCCGCTTGCTACCTGGCCCGCTTGCTGCTGCATGTTCACGTAGCGACATGCCTCCCCCACCGTGCTCCGCCCCGTTGTGGCCCAGCTCCTGTCGACTCCTGCCATCTCCACCATCACTCCCGCATGAACCTGGCGCGCCCCTCCGTCCTGGTCCATTCCTTTCCCCTGCTTGCTGCCGCCCGGTGCCGCCCGGTTGTCTCCGCTGCTGCCCATCGCTCTGCTGCACCAGCACCCGCCCCGCTGCTGCGCAGCGCTGTCTGACTAGCCCCACCGGCCTCGACGAAGGCAAGGACTGGCGAAGGAGAAAACCCAAAACGCGCGGCTCCTCCTCCGCCTTATACATTTCTCCCGAGTGCGGGGCCGCGCTAATCTTCTCTGTATCGTTGAAATTTTTAACGGATGTCCCGAAGGACCTCGGCCTCGGCAGCGCCCCACAGCTCTTCGCAGCCCGAACAGCCTAACTGCCACCTCGCCTCACACTACTGCATATGGATCCGACCCTCTTATAAGGCCAGGTTCAGGCAGGTACACCCCCCCCCTTCCATAATTTATGCATGCCATCCCCGCGGACCACGCTAATCTTCTCAATACCGTTTCAGTTTCTAACGGGTGTCCCGAAGGACACAGCCTGGGCCGCGGGAATGACTGGCCCTAGGCGGTTCCAGATGTTTGGTTTGGTTCATCACGGCCCATCATCTGGTTTCGAACTCGGTCCGCATTTCAACAGGCCAGGAGTGTACTTATTGAACTAAGCCCATGGGGCCTGCCATACCCCCACTGCACCGCGCCCCAAGGCAAAACGGGGCGCGGCTCCGGCGCAGCCACGAAAACAGTTTGTAATGGTACTTCAGGCAACACCGCGAATACAACACACCCCATGTGATCTCACCGCCGTCTCGCGTCCCCGAACGGGACGCGATAAATCAAACAAAAAAAGGGAAATAAAAAAAAATAAAAAATAATATCGGGGGAACAGCGGGGCGGCTGGCGCCTCGTCAGTCCCGCGGATCAGGCCCACCGCCGCGCCCGTAAACAAAACCGAGGGGGATAGCCCTGGCGGCCCTCAACCCCATCGGTTCCTTCCACGACGCTCCGCTGCAGTTGCTGCGCCGACGCCTGCTGGCCTCGATCCCCGAACCCTCGTAGCGTCAACCCAGTGCCGTAACCTATAGGGCTAAGCCCAAGCCTAAGTTTGGCTCCGACGGGCACTGCGTAGCGCACGGGCCGACTGAAAACACCTCAACGGCCACCTTGTTGTCGATGCCGTCCTCCATACGTACGCACAGGTCACAGGCAAGCACATCAATCACCGAGATGTAATCGTTTTAATCCCTATTTTAATCAGAAAAATAACCCTGGCCGATGATCACGCCGATTCTTCAACCATCAACAAATAAAAAAAAAATCATGCGCGCCTCAAGTCTGCGCGCCCACACACTCTTTATTCTAGTCAACCACCCAACCAACATAAGCCGCAGGCGCAACCGCGCCCCACACGGAATACTTAAATTTTAAACCAAACCTACTTCCTGTCACATGCAAAAAACAGGGCGGATACCCTTGTAAGGGTATTCGCGCCGACAGCGGACGAATGCCTTGCGGCGTAACGTAATGGCCTAAGTACTCCAGCTCTTGCTCGGCAAACTCGCAGTTGTCGTGGTTCGCCTTGTACTTGGCGATACGGAGCCGCTCCAATACGGCGCGAAGGTGCTCGAGGTGCTCGTCCAGCGTCCGACTATAAACCAAGATATCATCAAGGTAAATGAGTACGGTACGGTCGAGCAAGTCACGGAATTCCGTCGTCATAGCCGCTTGGAAAGTAGCCGGGGCATTGGTGAGACCGAAAGGCATGACGATCCACTCAAAGTGCCCATATCGCGTCTTGAACGCGGTTTTGTACCGATCTCTTGGCTGGATCTCGATCTGCTGGTATCTGGACTTGAGGTCAAGCTTTGAGAAGTACTTGGCGCCGCCTAGTCGCTCGAGAAGATCATCGATCCGAGGGAGAGGGCCGACGTTCTTGATCGTTTGCCCGTTAAGTTTCCGATAGTCGATGCACAAACGAAGGTCCTTGTTCTTCTTCCGGACGAAGAGAACGGGAGCACCGTATGGCGAACAGCTAGGGCGAATCCAGCCCTTGGCCAAGAGGTCGTCTAGTTGTGCCTGAAGCACTTGAAGTTCCTCTTCGCTCATGCGGTACATCCGCGTGGAGATACGGTGCCGTCCTCGAGAGTGATCCCGTGGCGTATGGGCCGATCCGGTATGACTCCGGTGGGAGCTTGGAAGACATCCTCATAGCTGTCCAACAGCTCAATGATGCGTGGGTCCGACGTATCCGTCTTGGGCTGATCACCGGGTGGGAGGGCGTCAAGAAAACATATGCCCATCTCCTCGATGTCGTTCCGCCGGATGGATTGGCGAATGCTCGCTGCGGATACCATGTGACAACCAATCGAAGGATGAGGAAGCGGCACCGTACACGGGACTAGTTCGCCACGCCGATCACGAACATGAAGGGTGCGTTGATGGAAGTTCACCGGATGGTCTTCGCTTTGCAGCCACGACATGCCTAGGATCATATCGAACTTGGTGTCCAATATGTCGAAAGACACAGCCTCGCATGCTAGCGGGGCAAAGTACACGGACACCAAGTCAACGCATCGGTCGATTGACTTTTGCGTGCGACCATCGGCCAACGTGACGTGCGTAGGCTGACTTTTCCTTTGAACGCGCGGGCCAAGCCTGGCGCGTGCCATGAAGTCTTGGCTGATGTAGTTGCGAGTCGCTCCACAATCGATCAAGGCACTGCAGGTCGCCTTTCCGATCTGAATGCAGATGTAGAGGAGCGGCGCGTCGATGTCGACGTACCGTTGCGTTGCGTACTCGTGGTCGATCTTCGCAAGATAGTTACGAAGGTCAACAACCGCTACTCCGCCGTCCGTCGACGGAGGTGGTACTGCAGCGTGCAAGTATTCACGCAGATGTGCCATTAAGGCATTGCAATGCGGTGTTGGCCAAAACCGGTGGAGGGAAGAGGCAACCATTGGAAGTCCTCAACCGTCAACGGGTCGAGTTCCTCAATACTCGCTCAAGTTGACGGATCCTCCGATAGAAGGGTTGGCGAAGCAACCGGTTCGTTGTCCGACGGCGGAACTACCGCTCATGCGCTTGAATCTTGCACGTGGAGAGGCTGGTTCAACGGTGGGACCAGCTCGACAGCATAGTTCTCAAACTCGATCCGAGAACTTGCAACTACCGCGGTGTCCCCGGATGTGAGAGAGACTGCTAGCAAGGCAGCCGACTCCGGCGGACTGGGAAGTGATGTCGCTGCGCTTCCCGCGGTGCTCAGTTTCCCGAGCTTGGACGTTTGACATTCTCCTTGTCCTTGTCGAGGCATGCGCTGGTGATGAGTTTGGTGCTGTTGCACCAAACGCAGCATCCCCATTTTTGTCGCAACTTGAACATGTTTTCGGTAATGCCGAACTTTGTCCATGGTGCCTGTGGTGCTCCATCCGCCGACGCTGGTTTCGCCTTTTGTTTTCCCCCTCGGGGTCGTGAGCGTTGCGGTGGTATCGCTGCCGCCACATCTCTGTCACTTGATGTAGACGCGGCTGCGGGGTCCTCACTTGTTCCTTGCTGGACTGCTGCTACTTGCGGCGTCTGTTGACCTTTGCCTTTCTCCACGTAATTGGGCTGTTGGGGGGTCTCGTTGGCCGCCCGCTGGTTACCTTGTATGAGCTCCCTTGCCTTTGATATCATGTCATTAAAGGTCTCATACTGGAATTCGCTGCCCAAAGCAGTAGTCAAGGCGTCGCATGACCGGGCGAAGAACTCGGCCCGGATTGAGTCGAACGGTAAGTTCAACTCCGGGGTGGCGACGAGTCTTTGCCACTCCGTCAACCATTTCTGTGACGTTTGCTGGCCTTGGTATACGCGGAAGATGTTGTTCATGGCGCGCCGTTTGTCATTGTTGACCATGAACCGGGTCTTCCATTTGTTCTCGAATTCCTCCCACGTAATCTTAGTGTGGAGGTTGGCGATGGTGCATTCCAACGTGACGGCCATGTGTGTCATGAAAGCCTGCGCCCCTCCGATGAGTTGGTGGTAGAGTGCGTCAAGCCGCCGATGTGTGGGTGTGTGATGTACATCCGCCTCTGCGTTGAAAGCCATCCACCATTGCAGCGGATCAGTCTTGTGATAGTCATCGAACTTCTCGATCTTGAAGTTCGGCACCTTCCATTCCTTGGCGACAGCGGCCGGTCGTTGCTCAACGTGGTCGCTGAGCGTCTGCAGCTGATTGCTGACTGTCGATGCTCCAGCAAACTTGTTGATGTCGCCGAGAGATGCGGCCAAGTGGTTGATCCGCTCTTCGAGTTTCTTGGCCTGCGTGGCCAAAGCTGGGCTGCAGTCTACCACTGCACTGCCTGTTGACGCAGCTGCTGACAGTTGTGCCAACCCCATTGTTGCATACTGTAACGGTGCAGACCAGAACAAGAACCGACCTCTCAATACAAAGCACAAGATAGCGTAGCGGAAGACTTAGATACCAATGATCCGAACAATCAATATTGCAATGTAGCCCCGAACATACATCATCATCATCATTCCATGGTGTGAAGGGGTCTGGCGCTCACACAGGAAGAATGCGCCAGCCCCAACCATACACAGACGAAGAAGAGGGGAAGATGGGAATGTCGTCAACACCAAGTCTTCGGCACAGGCCCAAATAGTCCCTCGTCAAAATGTCTGAATCCCAATGTCGAGTCTGGATCCAATGTCGTCAAGTCTCAAGTCACAACTCCCTCTCTTTGTCGTAGTCTGCTGATACTGAGAAGTCGAGTGGTGAGAGGGTGAGAAGAGATGGTGGACTCGGAAGAGGAAGAAGAAGAACTCTCTCTCTCTCTCTCTGTCCGGTACTAACCTGTGAAGCTGGCGCCTTGATGCAGGTACCTCGAAGATGGAGCTGGAGCTATGGCGCCACAGGTAAGTCTCGCTGGCCTCCGCCAGCCATCTCTCTCCAACACTACTACCACTACCACTACTTAGCGCCCTGCGCTGAAGACTACTCCTGCAGCTACTAGCGCCCAGCGCTGAAGACTACTGCTAGCGCTAAGTTGCTCCTGCAACGCTCCTCCAGAGTGCTGCGGCCGAATCCTGAAGACTACCTCCTGCCTTCTGTCCAACTACCTACCCGTGAAGTGCATGGGAACTCCCTATGTACTACTCGGCCTGCCCCCTGCCTGCCTGCAACTTGCTCAAGTCCGCACGCAGGGTTTACATCCATCGGTGAGGGGGCCTGCCCATACCCAACTCCCCCTTCGGAAGGGGTACCCATACCCACCCGTAACCTGGCGGTTACAGTCAGGTACGGGTAACGGTTACCCATTTGCGCTCTCTGATCGACCCCTTCCATGCGGCTTTTGGTCCGGAACCGATGGATGTAAGCCCTGTTCTGGACAACGCCAACACGGCACTGGAGGGCCTGGCCCTGGAAAGAGACCCAGAAGGTGTGGAGGACGGGGCGCCGCCGCTGCACCTGCTTATGGAACAGAAGCTGGTTGCCATTGCGGACTGGCTGATGGGGAACTTGAAAGCGAAATACGGCCCCCTCACCGATGAGTTCTGGGATAAAACGTACCTGGAATTATTCCCCATGTTGGACTCGAGCGCCTCGCTCAAAAACGTACTGGAAAATGGAGTGCAAGTGGGGGTGAGGTGGTCTGAAGCATGGCACAAATTGACTACAATTGTGTTTGCAAGATTTCAACCACCCCAAACAGCAGCAATACAGGGAACAGAGCAGGATGGATCCAGAGCTGCGACAGCGGATGGACAGACCCAAGTGACACATGACCTCCGGTTCTACAACCACTATTCTCTCCGCCAGGCCCGGGCCCTCTGGACTCAGATGAGAATGCACTCGACCTGGTGCGAAGAAGGAAGCTTAGGCCCCTGGTTGAGATGGGCCGCGACAATGGCTCTCTGTTGCAAGCGGCCATGCTGGTCATCCCCGTGCAGAAGAAAAATGGGAAATGGGAGGTGGGCCTGTCACCTGTTGAGAATGGCAGACAAGGGGGTGTCACGTTACAAGGATGGTCATTGTTCTGGACGGAATCAAAAAATTGTCGGACTGAGGCAGTGGCAGGAATTCTGCAAATGCAGTTGGCATCCCACAAAGCAGAAACTTGGCCGTCAGGGGCACAGGCTATGGTCTCAATTACAACAGGCCCCAGCAAAATAGCGCAGACGGATATCTATATACGTTTCGGCCCGACAAAGGAGGCGGGCCTGAGATGGCATACCTGCGCCCAACTGCTGGACTTGCAGACGGTCAGGATCAAGCACAGCGACACCTGGACTGAACAGGATGTTCAAAAATGCCTATGTGCTCTTCTTAGCCTGGGCTTTCTGCCAGGAGCTGCGGATTGGGACTGGGAACAACTGTTGTGGATCCGTTTGTAGAACAGCAACCAGTGGTACTGCACTACGATTATAATATAACTAAGATGGACCTGGCCAGAGCAGTGTACGGGAAAGACCGGATTTGGAACCAATGCAGGAGGGCAGCGGATCTGGACTTCCCTGAACGTAAATGGCTTGGTGTCGTGTAAACCCGACAAACAGAACGCAATCTGGGATTTAATTAGAGGGGGGGGGGGGAGGAAATGGCCAGACGTAGTGTGTGTTCAGGAAACCCACCTGATGGACACCCCAGAGCACAACCGTGTCCATAAAATGGTCTGGCCGCATAAGGCCTTCAAACCGGGGAGTGCAGGGGTGTCCATCTGGATTCCCCCCGAGTCCCGCGCAGACCCGGTGTATTGGGCAACAAACAAGGAAGGGGGTCGATGGTTGAGAGAAATATTTTTTTTGAGAATGTTAAAATGCAAATCCCGGACAGGGTTCTGGTTATTATAGCAGGGGACTACAACGCAGCCCTTGACCGCTGGTTGGATAGATGGCAGACATCCTCCCCTGCCCCGGAGTATGTGGAGGAGGATGAGAGGTTAGTTAAGGAATTTTGCCTCTCACTAAAAGTGTTTGACGCTTTCCGGAGGCTTAACCCAGATACAAGGTTTTATTCATGCCTACGGAAGACTGGGACCATGGCAACCACGGACCCGGACCCAGACATGTCTGGACCGAGGTCTAGACATTTGTCTGGACTGGTCCAGACGTCCGGTAATCCGTACAGGCACCGGACAAGCGGACAGGACCAGACCGGACAGTCCGGACCGGTACACCAGACACAAATAATGTCCGGACCGGAAAAAACAAAACAAAAAAAAAAACAAAAAAACATTAGTAATAAGCAGTACTAGCCACAGCTTACTATCTTTCACTATTCCCAACTCGACAGCTCAATAGAGTCAATACTGTCACAGACAGTCACAAAGGCTCACACAACACTAGAAAGCTGAAACCAGTTCTCAACAGACCAATCCCAAGTCACTTGAGAAAAGAGTACGAAAATCAGAAAGAAACAGAACTTCGAACTTTGAAGTTAGACTTTCTAATTCATATTCATATGACAATTGAAAATTTAAACTCTTAAGTTATTCAGACAGGAGAGACTTTGGATATTGTGTTGGTGTGGCCTGAGGGCTTGAACATTGGTTGATTACTCCATTGTATTGCTCTTCTTTGGATGGAATCTCGGTGCATTTGCGCTCTCTGCGTGTTAAAAAAAAATAATTCAGATCTATGTAAGAAGTACTAAGAACAAATCTGAGATCTGGTCAGGACCAGATCTAAGACGGGATCTCAGATCTGACCAAAATCATCTCTCTCTCTCTCTCTCTCTCTCTCTCTCTCTCTCTCTCTCTCTCTCTCTCTCTCTATCGCTCGCTCGCGCGCGCGCGCGCTTGATGTTCTGTGGTGCTTTGCAGCCAGCGCTTCATTTTTGGAATCAGACTCATCCTCTCTCTCTCTCTCTCTCTCTCTCTCTCTCTCTCTCTCTCTCTCTCTCTCTAGCTTGATGTTCTGTGACGCTTTGCAGCCAGCGCTTCATTTTTGGAATCAGATTCATCCTCATCCGGTGAACTACCAGAGTAGTACAATAGCAGAGGGAGCTGCTGGAAGCGTCTGGCGGCGTCTGGTAGGCCCTGAAACGGCCAAAAAATACCGGGGGCATTTTTTGGGGGCGGCCTAGGACCTGAAAAACGTCCTAGGCCCCCCCAAAAACAAATTCGAAATTTTGAAAATTGGGCCCAATCCAGACCTACCGGACCAGACACCGGACTCATACCCAAACAACCGGACCGTCTAGATTCCGGTCCAGACGTCCGGCCGGTTGCCATGATTGGGACTGACAGCCAGTTGAGATCCAGGATCGACTTAATCCAGGTCTCAGAGGATATGGGAGGGTCTCTGCTTCTAACAGTGATTTTACCAGTTAGCCCCTACCCGGACCTTGATCATAAAATGTGCATAGTCATTCTATCCTTCCGCAAGAAACATGACCATGGACCTGACTTTTACAAACTCAATACCTCCATTTTGCAGCAGCAAACCTTTCAAAGTTATATTACGGACCGCTGGATGTTCTGGCACATGCAAAGACAACACATTCAACAGGAAATTGACTGGTTTAACAACGGCCTGTTCTATCTGGGTAGAAAATGCCAAAAATACTCCAACCTTTTAGCAGCCAGGAAACATCAGCAGGAGATGGAAATCCACCAACAACTGCAGCAACTAGCACCAGGAACAGTCTAACAATGACACAATGTCCAGCATACACAGCCAAAAAAACATTCAGAGATACAGGCACTGCAACAACGACTTCAAACCTTTGTCACACAACGTTGGGAGGGCACATGTATAAGAGGGCGATTGACACGACATCAAATGGAGGGAACAATGGATCAAAAATTCTTCCGTATGGCCCGATTATGTTTGCGTAGGACAACCATAGAAGCGCTATATGACCCGCAGACTGGGTACCGGGATATTGCCACCTCCTCCCCCCATTGCACGCAGATAGTAAGGTCCTTCTTCAAAGACATGTTTACCTCTAGGTGCACCCAGCGAGAGAGGGACGTAAGGGAGAAAGAAAGTGAGGACTTCGTGAAACCATTGAAAAAGACCATGACAGACCAACAGAAAACAGATCTAAATCGTCCCCTGTCCAATGACCGAATCTGGACGGCAATGATGCAGATGGACGAAGAGAAGACACCAGGCATAGATGGGCTCCCTAAGGAGTTTTGGGAGACCTTTTGGACCCAGATGACCTCGGATCTCATGAAGTTCTATCATAATATGTGGGAAATAGGGCGGATTGAGGAATTGGTGGGGCAGGGCATTCTCACCTTGTTGCACAAAAAGTGGGACAAAATGGATATAAGAAACTACTGGCCGATAAATTTTACTTACAGTTGTCTATAAATTGCTAGCAAAAGCCTGGACGAACCGTCTGATCCCAATTTTGGATGATATTATCCATCCGACATAGTCTGGTTCGCCAAAGGGCGTAGGATTCAGTACAACATCCTATTATTTAACGAAATCCTCAAACTAATAAGGCAAAACAAGTAGAACGGGGTTGTGGTCTTCATTGACTTCGAAAAAACTTACGATCACGTAGACTGGCTATTTTTGGACAAATGTATGGAAAAAATGAACATAGGGCCCGTTTTCCGGCGCTGGACCGAAATACTGCATTGTAATGCCACCACGAGTGTCCAAATTAATGGAAGGATAGCGTCGCTCTTCCCGCTGCAACGGTCGGTCCGCCAAGGGGACCATGTGGCACCCTTCCTGTTTATAATTGTGATGGATGCGTTGGCAGCGAACTTCCGCGCCAACTAGGACCTGAGGAAACTGCAGATCTCGGTCATCCCTGAAGAGGCGAGTCCCGTATGTTTGATGTTCGCGGACGACCTGACACTCATGGTGGATGCTACGACAACAAATATGGAATAGATTAGGCAATTATTCGACCGGTTCACAACGGTCTCAGACATGATGGTTAATTGGGGAAACAAAACCTTGGGGTGGTGGATCCACCATCAAGGGGTGCATCCCCCGGAGCTGCCACGGGTCAAGTGGCTCCCAGAAACGGCCCCGGTCAGAGTATTGGGAATCATGTTGATATCACTAGGTAATCCCGCATCGAATGATGAATGAATCCTCAAGCCCACCTTAGAGAAACTGGCTCATTGGAAAGATCAACACACCTCCCTAATCGGTAGGGCACTGACGATCAACATCATACTGCTGAGGCCTCTTTGGTATAAATTTGCGATTTGGGCCCTCGGTTAGGAGGTCGTTCGAGCGCTAAAGCGGCAGTTAATGGCCCTGCTGTGGAGAGGCAATGGTGAGCTGCCGAACGTTATTAGTAGGGTGGCCTGATCATCGGTAATCCAACCCAAAGTCAAAGAGAGCCTGAGGATTCTAGACCCGGATACCCAAATCGCAGCATTAATGGTCCAATGGGTTAGGAGACTACTCTTCACTGAGCATCTCCCATGGTACGCCCTGGCGGTGGAACAGATAGCCAGATTGGCCCCACAGGCATCGCAGGATGTTAACCCAATGACATGGCTGGAAGATTGTTTCTAGACTGTACCACGGCGCCCTCGAGCTGGTCGAGGCTCGCATTGAGACACAATCCGCAAAGACTTGGCTAGGGACGACTTCTGGACCCGGGTTCTGAGGGTCTAGCGCCAACTTCCACTGCCTGATAAACCCCCACCGAATAGGTGGGAGGAAGTGATGGGTCAACCCCTTTTTGGGAACAAGAGGATTACAGACCGGGACGACAGGGTACACCGCAGCTCGGACAACCCGCGGAACAGCTGGGGAAAAAAGGCATAATCAGAATAAAGGACATATGAGACTCAGGGAAGGGGGATTGGAAAACAGTGTCGCAACTGAAGGCTATACTAAAACACTGCCACAAAGTAGAAGACAACATGGAATTGTTAATCTTTGCTATCCCCCTGGACTGGGTGCGTATCCTGCGCAAAGGGCCGCGAGTGGTGGAAGGTAATTGGGTAGTCTTCTCGAGGGATTCGAAACGTGTCGGTAAGGTAGTGGAAGTACGAGCGGACGAAACACATATTAACCTCTTCCACATAAGCAAGGATAATGAGCTTACTCGATACACCCCAGAGGTGATGAGATGGTGGAAGAATACGGACCTGCACAAGATTCGTGTGTTGCGGGGTAAGGACGTATGGATCGCATATCAGCCTAGTACCCTCGTGGCAAAGCTCCCCTTTGACCCCAAGGAGTGGCAGTGGACCCCTACACAAAAATTCAGGTCCGGGGGGAATGTAAAGTGGTATAGCGAAACGGTGGAAGCTACGTACAAACAAGGCTAAGGTTTTGGGGGGCGAGCTGCATGACGGGAAACTGTCACGTGTGGTTCTGAGGGCAGGCGTTCTGCACTGACCCCTATCCTACATCATGATATCTTTTTTTTCTTGATGGTGATTCTGATCTTCGTGTTATGGATGTTGGTTCATGTTTCTGTTGCGACCAAAGGTGAACATAAAAGACATAGTGAAGGCCCGATGGAAGTCCCATTTGAACGTAGGCATTGAGGCAATCCGCCCCATCCGATGGTTCACCACTACAAGGTCTAGGCCAGGAAAGCTGGCTTCATTGCAATGGCAGATAGAGCATTGTTGCCTGCCCACCAATGACTGGCTGATAGATCGAACATATCTAGAACAGATGGGGTGGGCATTACCGTGGTGTAAATCGTGCCACACGACCTTTTCCCCCCGTAGGATTCTAGAAACCGTAGAGCACATATTCATGCAGTGCCCGGGGGCAGTCCTCACATGGCGATGGCGAGATAGGATCTGGACCCAGTTGGGCACTTGGCCCACATGGCCATGGGACTGGAGGGCCATATTATGCAAGGCATCGACCTCCCCCACAGACAGCACCTTTGAAAACAACATGTTTAAGATTGGAAGGAGAGCTGTCATATGGACCCTTTGGAGGAAACGCTGCATACATGTCGTTGAGGGGGTCCGCATAGCTGGGTTGGAGGTAACAGACATGATAAAACAATATGTGCAACAAGAACTCATGGTGCAATGGCAGAAAGTCAAAAGCCAACTGGAGCTGTTTAAATCATCAAAGGATATAGTACAAGCAGTTCATCAATTCTCTGGGGACTGGTTGGGCAGTGAGAAAACGGGGGGTGGATCGCCTTCATCAGATGGGATGGCAGGCCCACCCAGGGGTGCAATCAGGAAGAGTTCAGGAGAGACTATTGTATCTGCTTCAGAGACTGGACTATGCTGGGCAAGGAGATCCCGCTGCGATCACCTACAGAATTTCCGGACCCCTTCCCGCCTCACCGGTTAGCAATTGTAGACGTGCAATGGTAGGGAGCAGATTGAGCAAGATCACGGGTCGAAGAGACCAAGCAAGAACGGGAGAAGGGTTGGAAGGTGGACAACTACAACAACAACAACAACAACAACAACAACAACAACAACAACAACAACAACAACAACAAACAACAAACAACAACAACAACAACAACAACAACAACAACGGTGAGCTGGGATTGGTCGAAATTGGCGACGAGGGCCAGAAGGATGATAATAAAAACAACAACAACAACAACAACAACAACAACAACAACAACAACAACAGCAACAACAACGCGGAGATGGGAGAGGACAACAACAACAGCAACGACGACGCAAAGAACAACAACGACAGCAACAATAATAGTAACAAGATCAAAAGCAATCATGACGATGGTGGCGACGACAACCACGGGAGCAGCAGGGCAGAGAGGGGTTGTTGTGCATCCAAGCCCTGTATCAGCGGCATGGGGGAGATGCCGCCAGCCATGCAGTGGGGGGGAATTAGCAGCGTGTTGGGGCTGGTGAAGTGGGGCCTGTGTTTGATGGTAAGATTTCCTGTTTTCCCCCACCCCTACCTGGTGTTTTTTCAGGCGGATTCGCGTCTCATTCTCTGGCATCGGGTGGGGATAGGATAGATGATCTCCCTGCGCTGAATAGGGTTGATTAGCGTTGATCGCTGCTCATCTCTCAATCCCTCAACTCTTAAGCATGAAACGACTGTTGGTGAGCACGTTTATCTTTGCTGGTGAGAATATGTGCGATATGACATCTATTCATATCATTTGAATAGGGATATATGATTCATGAGCAGAAGGTCAATCCTTCCCCTGCGTGGGGAAATAGCCAATGCCTCTGCTCTCTTTGGAATCAACAACATATACAGATTGGCTGTACACCTCATAGCATAGTGATGCTGGATTGGTTTCCAGCTCACATACATACATCAATTCAGGGGTTTTCATTTCTTTACTGTGTTAGGGATCGATTGTTGGCTTGATTGATAGATTTGGGCTTGATGCCTCGATTGCTATGTTATATGTTAGGTTAGGGGATAGGGTTTTCCCTTCAGGGGATATGTTTTATCGATGTAAGAATATAGATAGATTGGACGTTGGCTGATATGGATGGATCTACATATACAGGACGCTGGACCCGATTTCCAGCTCACACACATCACAACATTGTATTGGGACGCTGGACCTGATTTCCAGGCCACACACACACATCACATCATTGTATAGGGACGCTGGACCCGATTTCCATCAGGTGCAGCTCCCCACCAATAGATGGAGCCTTCGACACCGGGTGCCTACTTACTGGGGATGCTCTTATCACCTCGCTAATCCGCTTGTAATCCTGTTTGCATTGGTTCATGCACAGATTAACGTGAAATAATTCCCGGAGCTTTGACTTCAGGAAATGGAAGACAACCGGGACATATTGGGCAAGCAGTGCAGGGCGGGTTGGCAGCTGTGTTGTTCAGAAAAAACAAGGCGTAGCAGCTAGGGCAACGAGAGAGATTTGGCAGTCTGATGCAGACCGAAGAGGCGGCCTCACGCCCCAAAGTTTGCTGTGATTTAACACAATTATCATTAACACACACAGCTACTTACCAGATATGGGGCGCTGGACCCGTTTTCCAGCTGGGTTTCCTACTTGATGTACCTATGGGACGCTGGACCCGGTTTCCAGCAGGTGCAGCTCCCCACAATAGATGGAGCATCCCGCCACCCAAGCCTCCAGTCCCGATGGTTCTTTCACCACCATTGGGATAGTTGGCTTGTCCGAGGGCTTATCAAAAAAAAGAAAAGAAAAAAAAAAAAAGCCTAGGTGTGTTCCCTGTACTACCTGATTTCGAACATCGGATGTGCTCACCCCAACGAGTAATCACAGTTCTACTTGTGCATCCGATGTAAAGCTTCCTACAACTAACTATCATGTACACCCCTGGCCATTGGAGGCCGAGCGCCTCTAAGTCTATATACCTAATCAGCTTCCTGAATCAAGGTACGTGTCCTCTAACAGCCAGAAGCAAAATTAACAGCGCTAACTCATTTTCCATGCTTCTTAGCAGTAGCAGTCTCAATGCGGTGGCTTCTCTTACCTCTCTCGTTCAGCAGGACCTGTATCCTTTCTACTGCCTCACGCGATGTCAGCCTCATCTTATCTACTTCTCTTTGATGTTGACGCCAGCCTTGGTTGTCGATGCTGCTCAATGAATCCTTCGAAGGCGTACTTGCTCCTGTTCCTGACTAGCTCTTCGATGGCTTGCTCTTTGATAACATACTCCACCCTTTCCTGATCGCACAGCTTTCAAACTTCATGTGCCTTCAGGTTGTTGAGTAGCCTCGCTTGCGCCAGAGCGTACTCCACGACTCCTTCGCTCGAGCAGGAGGCCGCACATGGTTTCTTCTGCAGCGTCACTAGCTCCTCTTCTTCATTCGTCACCTTCTGTTTCCCTTTCACTTTCGGTGATGCACTCTTTTTATTGGCTCTCGTGTCTTCAGCTAGAGTACTCGGCACCTTCTTCTTTCCTCTCCTCCTGCTTTCCAGCGCTTCAACCAGCTTCTCTGCTTCCTTTCTGACTTCTTCGCTATCATGTTCTGATTCTGCAATATAGCCTCTGATTTCCCTCAGCACTTTCACCTTTGCCATAGGAGATTACTCCTTCGGTAACATGAGCTGACGTTGTACAATCATCTTCTCCTTCTACGCAGGGATCTGGGAAAGCAATTTCATGAATCATGATGGTTGCTTCCAACCTAGCTTCCCTGGCTTCGGCCTCCCTGAGTTTTTCATTTTCCATTATCTCTTCTTCTTCTTTCCTCGCCTTCTTTCAGTCTGCATTCTTCATCTTCTCGCTCCTCCTGTATCATACGCCTGTAGAATCTCTCATTCCACTATCCTTGTCAGGTGCTCCTCTGTCCACTGTTTGCCAACAGTTACGGGCATAATGCCCGGTCTTGTTGCAAATATGGCAAACCTCCGTCCTGTACGGGGACTGCGTAGGAGCCACATACAGAGCTGCAGCTGGTGTCCCGTATGGAGGAGCTCCTGAGGTCACCATCTCTTCAGGCCAGTCTCTGCAGGAGGATAAGTCTGGCCAGCACCAGAGAACACACCCTATCGAATGCCAAGAAGGTCCCATTCAAGGCTGGAACCATTTTCCTCTTGGAGCAGAGCTGGGATCTCCTTGTCCATCTGGTTAACGGACCCAACACCTCAACGTAGAGAGAAGACAAGTGGTGCTGCACGAAATCGAGGAACCGGTAGAACCTCACCCTCCAATCAGCAGTGTATCGATGAGGAGAAAAAGCTTGTGGATGCTGCTGCTCACAAGCACTTGCAAAGCCCAATGTAGCCTCCTCACGTGCTTCAAGTGATTTATAATCATCCTCGTCCGTTAGGGATTGCGAGACATAACCGCCATCGTATCCTTCCCTTACCTTAATCCTCACATTGTTGGTCAACTACGTCCTTCACCAAAGACACTCACATCAAACCAAAGGACCCCACAACCACTCAAACGGCTAGCGAGATGTCGGTTGTCGTGTCTTCCCAGAGTTCAGGGGCGTGTACAGCGGCCACACACTGCACATCACACGGAGAGAAGGCAAAGTTTTTTGAGTACTCTACTATGACAAAATACAAGATATGCATGAGGGTCTGTATTCCCGTTGTGCCATTCCTTCTGATAAGCCATGCTGAAATTGGTGTTTTCTTGGGTGCATCTGTGACTCCTTTATCGCCCCTAAGGAACCCAAAAACAGGAGTCAATCATCCATAACTCTTGCCTTTGGCATACAATTATATCATAATTGCCTTATTGACACATCTACTAAAAGAGTTCAGGGAACGGTTTCTTGCTTTTGTGGCATTGCTCCATCCATGTCTCCAGTGTTTCACAATTTACAGGGAGTTGTTTTCAGATCCATCTCTCGTCTTCTGGCCCTCCATAATATGCCGAAGAGTTGGGGTCTGCACAGGTGAAATGCAACCCCCCTCCCTCTTTCCCCCCC